>JADRCH010000046.1:5474182-5537391 GCA_019843965.1 Rhynchomys soricoides
AGAGAGAGAGAGAGAGAGAGAGAGAGAGAGAGAGAGAGAGAGAGAGAGCGCTACTTTGAAGATCTGATCCTGATTTATGAGAGAAATTTTGGGATCCAGTCAGAATGCTCAGAGGGTAACGGCCTTTGCTGCCAAACTGGACAACTTAAATTTGATCCCTAGGGCTTATCGTGGAAGGTGGGACCCAGTTACCACAGACTCTGTCCTTTGCCATCCACATGCACACTGTGACATGCGCAGGCTGAGAACACAACTCAGCTGATAGAATGTTTACATTTTGAGCCAGGCCACTCCGTCTCATGGCCTGGGTGGCATGCACTACTACAGTGAACAAATATGTGATAGAGAGATAGGAAAAAGAAAACCAGAGCGATGCATGTGCTTTGGAGAAAGACAGACCTGAAGGGACAACAACGGTAGGGACCAGGCTAATACGAGTGGCCTGCACTACCACCTGCGACCATGATACTATTATGATCTGTGCTGCCACCAAGGGCCATGTCTAGGTCTGAGGTTCTACTGTAGCTGGCGTCTGTGTCAACGCTAGTGGCCTGTGTTACCTCCAAAAGTCATGCAGACATCCGTTCCCTGTGCTGCTACCTGAGGCCATGCTGGCATGCACGGTCTGAGTTGCCTCCAAGAGCCTTGTCTGGGTCCGTGTTTCTACTGCAGTGTGTGTGTGTGTGTGGGGGGGGAGTGTTTATGGTCTGTGCTGTTGCCAAAAACCAGGCGGAGGCCCAGGATCTGTGCTCCCCTGACGATAAAGGGCAAGGAAGCTACTTTTGCAGTGATATCGATGAGTGCCGATGCACTGTTGAGAAAGAGGGACACAGGAAGCTTCTGTGACAACCCATACCTACACTCCAACCCCACACCTCCCCAACAAATGTCAGTCTAAATAGGAAGCTGGAGCCATGGGAATCCCCTGTGTACTCTTTGGTTGGTGGTTTAGTCCCTGGGAGCTTCGGGGTGGAGTGGGGGGTCTGGTTGGTTGATATGGTTGTTCTTCCTAGGAGGTTGCAAACCCCTTCAGCCCCTACCGTCCTTGCCCTAACTTCTCCATTGGGGTCCTTGCGTTTAGTCCAGTGTTTGGCTGAGTGCGTCCGAATATGTACTGGTCTGGCTCTGGCGAAGCCTCTGAGTGGACAGCTTTACTGGGCTCCTGTCAGTAAGCACTTCTTAGCATCAGCAATAATGTCTGGGTTTGGTGTCTGCAGATGGGGTGGATCCTTAGGTGGGGCAGTCTCTGGATGGCCTTTGATATGTTTCTTGACATAGTAACATAGTTTGACATGTCATGGAACAAATCACATCCATTGTGTCTTCCAGCTGTATGATAATAATCAGCAACTTTGGTGTTTATTGAATTATCTCACCTTTCCATACATCCAAAATACTATAGGATAGAAATATAGAAAAAAGGGGAATCAGACGGAAGGAGGATCAGACAGAAAGTGAGAAACCAAGCAAGGTGAGTGAATGTAACTGATTACTTCATGGGAAAATAAAAAACATGTTTAAAATAACATTCTTTTTCTTCCTCTTTCAGAAAGTCGAATGTTCTTGAAGAACCAGATCATTTTATATTGGCAAGAATGACTAAAATGTGCTGATTGAAAAATGCTGTACATTTTTCACCGTCTCTCAGTTTGGAGTCACTAGCTCTTTAGTGGATTCCTAGTGCAGTTCCTGTGCTTCTTGTCAACGTCAGATGCTGAATCAGGCTTAACAGGCACAAGGAACAGGAAACTGTCCGATGGTTGGGGGACGCCATCTTCTGAGCTGGCCGCTTGATTTATGCTTTCGAATGTAAATCTAGCAATGGCTTTTATGTGTGGGAAAACCAGGACTCATAGAGATTAACTAATTTGCCGATGTATTTGAGCTAGGATTCAAATGTAGTCTAAAGCCTGTTTTATTATTTCTTTTAAATTAAAGAAAAAATGTTTTCCTCTGTTAAAGAACGAGTGCCTGCTTTTCTTTATTGTTCTGGATTAGTAGTGGCCGGCTATAACACTCGGTAGGTCTCGTAAAAGTACACTTAACATCTGTGTGGTTCAAAGAGAGTTTTCTTAGCTAAATGGTAAGTTGTTTCTTCAAAGAGCTACATAGAAACAAAAGTTGGATTACTAATGATTTTCTTGTTCATATGTAATGTTTAAATTACGTTTTTATTGCAGCAATAAGGTTTGTTTTTCTAGAGAATTAATAATACATGGGGGGCGCAAGGGGTGGAGGGGACTACGCGCCACCACGGGGAGACAAATGTTTCATTAGAAAATTCTTACATTTTCTTTCCCCTGAATATTTACTCCTCCAAATGTATTTAAACCACATCTCATTTTGTGCTATGCCATGTGTAATGTAGCAGCCAGCTTGGGAAATAGTCACTTTATAATTATCATTCATGTTTAGAATTATTAAAAGAAATAGAAGGGGCTTTAGGGTGAAAAGCTTTGGGTGAACATCTCATCTGAAAGCAATTTGCTTCAGAGCTAGCCATTTGCTCTTTAGCATGAATTCACAGCACATTTCTTAGATCACGTTTGTGAATCTTCCATGCAGGCTTTCAGAGACAATTTTGATCCCATTCCTTAAATTTTTCTGTGATTTGGGACAAGACCTTTTCCTACAATAGGCTTGGTAGAAAAGTCCCCTTTTCTTTTTTTCAGTTGGACGGAGTAAATAATTCAGTGATTTTGGAAACTAATACGTCTTTTTTTCACTTTTAGGCAGGCCACCGATGAATTACACCTTAGCCACACCTCTTCACTTTTAATCAATCAGTATTTTATCTCGGATGACCTGAAACGCTAAAATTCACTTCCTTTTTATAGAACTAGTTTATAGTTTGACATCCTCTAACCTGTTTAGAGCACGTGTTCTAGATTTAGCCAGCAGGAGGTCAATTTCTGATCCAACTACTTAGGCATCATGCAAATTTGAGCAAGTTATTCAAATTCAGACTCTATTTTGTCATCTGCAATGTACACATAAATATCTCAGAGGATTTCTATGAGGGTTAAATGAATTATGGTCATCATGTGGCGCCTATGGGTGCTTGGTTCTAGGACCCTTTATGGACACCAAAATCTGTGTGTATTGAAGACCTTTATAAAAGATGATTGCATTATGCGCAGGTTACTTATGGTAAATACCCAATACAATTGTAAATGTTATGTCAATGGATTATTACATTGTACTATGATGACAAGAACACCTCTACATGTTCAGTGCAGGTGTGCTTCTTCTCCAGATACTTTTGATCAGCACTTGGTTGAATTTGAAGAGAAGAGCCTGCAGAAATGGAGGGCTGCATGCCCACAGACATGCAGGGCTCTCTTGAAAGCCTTTTCAGACATCAGGTGAGATTTCGTTAGCCAGATTTTTAGTTAAAGCATGCCGTTTTTGATTAAAACTTGATCCATTTGACAATACTTGGAAGTCATGGTGGGGATACTTGTTTTTAGTTCACTATCAACTATCAAGGTGTTTACTTCTAAATGTTTATGTTCTGGTTCAGCACTACTTGAGCCTCTGAAACTCACCATGGTGGTATGGAGATGCTACTTAAGGAACAGTGGATTCTGTAGCAGCCTCTAGCAAAACTTCTGTCGTGTTGATCTCCATTTAGAACAAACGAAGGATTGTGCTGTCCTACCTGGACTGAAGAGTTTGATAGGGACAAGGTGGCATACGAATGGGCACTGTCAACTGGCATTAGCTCGTAGAGGATCTGGACATCTTGGGCCAAGCCACTGAGTTTTTGTATTTTCTTCTTGTTTGATTTCTGTTCCTTGTGTTCTTGCCCTTGCCTTTCGCCATCTGGTTATCTCTGGTGTTAGCTGGTCTTTCTCTCTCTGACTGTGGCTTGACTTTCCTTCAAGCCCAGGTCTCAATATTCCTTGGAGACCAGTTCTCTCTCCCGGATGTTCCTCAGTCCCTGCGTCTGGAGCCCTCCTGTTGCTGGCTTTTCCACACACGTGGGCGGTTCACTTTCTCCCAGCGCTGTTTGGCTATGGAGCTCTGGTGGCCCAGGCAGAGGTCTCCCGCCACAGGTGGAAACCTGCAGGCTCTTATCTCCCGGCTGTTCCTCAGTCCCTGCTTCTTGTTTGATTTCAAATGAATGAGTTTGTTCACGATGCAGGGGGGAAAAAAAGAACAACAAATAGCAAGTAGGTAAAATTCCATCAAATCAAGTATTTATTGAAGAAATTGAATTAGCTGAAGTAGGAGAGGAAAAAAAAAACAAACCACAAGTAACATCATCAAATCAGGGACTTAGAGCCCCCAGCAGAAATGACTGGGGAAGCCCGAAGAATCTGTTACGCTCCAGTTCCTAGCTGGGCCATTTCAGGGTAGAGCAGCAGTTTTTCCAGAGATGAAGTTTTATATTTAATTCTGCTTCCTCTAGAAACATTATGACACCATAGGATAAGCAATCGTAGCTTATGTTAGAAAGGGCTGACCTCGTAGGTGTTCTTGAGAGTGCAGTGTTCTTCCAACCTCAGCTCTCTGATTCTTCCCCTTTCCCTTGCTCTGGTGCCAGGGGCCCACTTGACCTAGGATAGGAAGCTCGGGAGGACACTGGACATCAACATGAAGGAACCCTGCTCACTCCTCGAGGATGCTTTTGACAAACTTAGACAGTACATGACAGCTTATCAATAGAATATATTTTACAAAGATAATAAAGCAAAGGTTGAAAATCAGCCCTACTGCAGGGCAGTAGTGGCGCACACCTTTAATCCCAGCACTCGGGAGGCAGAGGCAGATTTCTGAGTTTGAGGCCAGCCTGGTCTACAGAGTGAGTTCCAGGACAGCCAGGGTTACACAGAGAAACCCTGTCTTGAAAAACAAAAACAAAAACAAAAACACAAACAAACAAAAAAAGAAAATCAGCCCTACCATTATGTTCTATTTAGCTAACCTTGTGTTTGAAAAATATGAAAGTCATCTTTCTGAAAAACCTAGGCTACAAGTAACCATCCTGCCCAAATCACAGTTTCCCCAGTCTTGTGGTCTTGTTTCTTTCTCAGTTGGGGCATGTAAGGAGGGGTCATCTCTCCTTTCTAAGAACCAAGTAGCCTGGTCACTGAAGAAGACAGTCCCCCCTCCACAAAACAAGCAGCTCATAGGATCTTCTATATCTATAAGATGGCCAACTCTTGCTCCTGTAGTGTTGACCTTACCTCCCAAGAGTTTTATATGACTGTTGTATATTTTGAGAGCTCAAAAAATTCTTATTTGACACCTAGAAGGCATGATTGTACATGTTATTATCTTTTACCCCTTAGCTACATTGGACTCTTATGAAGAATAATTTGTTATGTTTTATGTACTGCCTAGGCATACAAAACAGATAGAGGCTTGATCTTTTCTAAGTGGTCAGAATTCCTGAGATTTCTACCTAGTCTAAGTGGTGGCCTCAATGTAAAAGGTTAATTGTTTTATCTGCTAAAGAGTTTCCCAAGCATTCCCTAGAGCAAAAATGTCTACCACAACAATTCTGGATAATGAGGGGAAACATTTCCATAATAAGCGAGTGCAGAATTGGAAGTCAGTTGCAGTGAGGTGAAAGGTAAGGAGGTAGCCCCAGAAAGAAGCAGTCCATGAAAAGGCTACCTAATTTCTTATTGTGCTTTGTAATCAACTCTGTGATTTTGTGTCACCTCAAACAGAAAATGGCAGAAATTAATTATCTCCAACTCTGCATTTCCATAACTTGTTCATGTCTGCATTTCAGCAGTTTTGTATCAGATTGTGTTAAGTCTGAGTTACACTTGTCTCCACCACTCTGGCACTGGCCACATGTCTTCTGGTTCCCAGTGTCTGGCGTGGGTATGACTTGTAGTGTATACTTAAGAAATGTTGGATTCTCATCGAGTGAGGTTGTGTGCTTATCGAAGTCAGTATGAAGTTGTTGATGTTCACGACCAGATTAAAGGAAAACAAACATCATAATGGGCAATAAGACTCAGGATTGAGTATCATAGGGAATGACAGGGCTGATGCCAACCCTTGCTACATCTACCTAGAACTAGATTTTTTTTTTATGGACCACTATGCTCTTTACTTTGTTTACTAGTTCTAATGCCCCAGGAGAAACTGGACAGTAATGAAAGCCATTGAGCAAACACATAGACAGAAATCCCTTTAGCTCCTTCTTCCCTAGGTTCAGGAGACCTTGAGCTCTTCCTGAGTTTCACTGAGGGGAGTGGCTTCTGAACCGAGGGGGCTCTCTAGGTAAGCAGTCCTTACACGGGGCTTTCCTATGACCAGGTCGATAACTTGGCTGACTTTGAAGATGTTCTCAGCCAGTTCGTGTTTCACGTGCTTTGATAGTGGGATGGGCAAAGCTCTGAGGAACACGATGTCCCCGACGCTGCACTGCTGAAGGGCATCATGAGCAAAGTAGATTTTCCACTTATTAAAGTACTTTAGAAAGTAGGGATCCAAAACAAGTCTGGTCACTCTTACTTTTGCATATTTTATCATTGCTGTACCAATCACCTTCCCCACAACTCACTTGGTGTGGACGGATAAATGGACTATTGACGTTATGTGTCTGTGAGCACCTCCAGAGTCTACCACTCGGACCAAGGTCTATTCCATCATCATTCACAGCAGTGAGAATGAGTGCTCACTGTCTGTCAGTGCTGTGTAATGTCATTCATGGGTAATGTTTTATAGAGTCTTGACAAGGACCCTGATAAGAAGACAGTCAACCCCTCCCCATCCAGGACCTGTGAAAGCTTCATAAAATTGGTCACTATGATTTCACAGAGCAAGTATTTCTCCAAAGAATAACAAGATAAAAGGCTGGAATGGTCTGCTATTTGCATGACTGGATGTTGGCAGTGGAATTCCACTTGTCTGAAGCTCACTTGGGGTTAGAGAACTAAATCCCAGTAAGGATATTTAAGCAGCAGAAAAGGCTTATGATTTATGTGCTTTCCTCTCCCCATTTAAACTGCGCCAATGCTGATCTGGATGGAAACCACGCAGGGAAACCCCAGTCTGAAATGTCATTTCTCTCCTGTCTCTTTAGTGTTTTACCATTTGGCTGCAAGACACACTGAAATGAAAATTTCATGCTGCTATATTCTGAGATGTATTTACAGGTGCTTTTGTAGTCTGTGCATGCACTTTCTGTTTACTATTAAATAACTCCATATTCATCATTGATTCAATCGGAGCTTGATATACTGACATGGAAAAGATGGAGCAAAATTACGTCTCTGAATAAAAACACGCAGACTAGGAAACTCAGAAATAAATATAAGTGTCGGTGAATAAAGAAGCAATTTTCAGTTTGCTTCACATTTTTTTTTCAGCTTTCATGTTTGTATCAGTGCACATTATTTCTCACCACAAAACTAGGAGATGCTCGTTTAACACCTTCACAGAAGGGTGCCTGTTTTACTGCGGACCAATTCTGCAGAAAGCCAAAGTAAGTAGAAAAAAAATAAAGACATAAATGCATTAAATCGATACCTGCACTGATTGCCGATTTCTTCCTTACTCAAAAAAGTTAAAAGGGTTTCTGTGTGCCACAACCTTCCTATTAAAGGGGAGGGCTCAATGTTGTCATGCTGTATGTACCCTCCAAATTATGGACTAGGATGGTCAGGCCATGAATGGAATAGTTCCTTCCTGAGAACTGCACATTTGTGCCTCTTCCATGACGTAAAACCTGCCTACAGATTTACCTCTTCACTCCCTCAGCCTTTTGCTTTACAACGACCTACAAAGAAATGAGATGCTACTGGCTTTTATATAAAAATGGTAAGATCACTATTATTTTTATTTTTACAAGTTGAAACATTTTTTTTTTTCAAACAGAAAGATCTGCTACCACCTGTGTCTTTAGGCTTTATATAGCTGATGAACAGCTCCTGGATCATACAAAAATAACTGCATTTTAAAAATGATAGACCCCCTCACAAATGCCAATCTGCTGGCAGAGTAACAGTAACTCAGAGCAGGCAGCCAGTTTCAAACTGTCTTCTTTTTCTAAAGTCTTTAAAACAAGGCCATGATTCTTCATATTCAGTTGAAATAGGAAGCGCTCAGGCTCAGAGCACATCAGGAAACTGCAGCCTCCTTCCCTCCCCCTTTGCCATCTTCCTTTTCTACTATTGGCTGCATTGCATCTGGGAAGCTCCCAGAGGCAGAAAGAACCATAGGCTGGGTGGAACCACATGCTCCCGTGAAGCTCCCTTAAAGCTAAAGCCTTGCTTTGGGTCATCTTTTACATTGTGTTTCTATTTCACAGGGCCTCTTACAATAAAGAGAACACAGACACATTGTTTCAATGAGTGTGTCGGGACAGTTTAAAGAGAATAAAAGAAGAGCCCAGAGGATTTTCACTTGCCCGCCAATTCCATTCAATACTGCATTTTGGAAAACTTGGCTGGACAACGAAAAATTCCCATTTTAGCCTTGATGATGGATAGGAGAAGTGGGCTTAGCCTGATTAATTTGGTTCATTTTCCATGAAGAAAACGTTTAATAAATGAAAGAACGTGTTAGCTCTGTTTTTTTCTTTTTTCCTCTCTCAATATTTATATTAAGGAAATAATATCAGATCCTGAAGTAATTTTTATCAGGTCTCTGACAATGGGCATTAATAACACACCTTCCATTTGGCTGGGGCTTTTAGAACTGTAGGGTGGGTTCCCAGGTTACGGAAAGTGGGGGCGTGGTCAGGCCAAAGATGACCACACCTCACGCATGAGGAAAGGACCGCTGCATTGCAGTGGGCCCTTCTCTGGAGGTGGCAATCTAAAGAAGGAAGACTGCCCATGCGTTGGGACTTTGAGACTCTTTCCTGTCTGGACCTCAGTTTTCTAACTTGACTAACTGGCACTATTAGAATGGATGCCTGCGTATCAGAAAGTGTTACAGGGAGAAGCAAACACTGCAGTGCACATTGCTACGGACCGAGGAGAAGCCTCTTTTAGCACTTGCTCTTTGCTGTCTTTACTGCAGAAACATTCAGGAAACAACTTTCCCCTTCTCTTTTGCCTTTCTCTCCATGTATTTCATTCAACCTGTGTGGGTTAGCTCCGCACTCCCAAATCCTCCTTTCACTAGCTCTCAGAGCAATTATAATCAAGTACTTGGCTTGTTCTCAATGTCTCTTACTAGGTGTGAGGATCTAGAAAGAAACAAGTCTTGTGGTCTTACACAACTTCCCCCAACCCCCGGAAGCCTAGTAGCAGGGATCCTCTGACAGCTCAGCATGTCCTGTTGAAAGACCCTGAAATTCACACATCCTCTGACTGTGTGTACCACTGCCGCCACAGACCTCCACTTCCCCCTTCCTCTAAGGGCTATTTTCCAGTGACTTTAAGAGTTGCTGATATTTGGGCAAGCACACATTTTAGTTGGGAACAGTTGAAATAGTCCAGTGATTTTATGATTCACTAAAAATATCCAAGTTCCCTTATGATTTGATTTTCTTAGTGCCTACCCTGCTCTTTGGAAAGCAGGTCACATTTCTTGACTAAACTAATTAAAAAAAATTGCTTTCAGGAGTTCATATGCATCCAGCAAACCTCTAGCTAAAAGCGTTTGCTTGTGTCATTGAGGACTCTCATTTGGAGCCAGTTAAGTGAGATTTAGCTTGTTCCTGGAAGGTTACAATTAACCTTGAGTCAGGAATGTGAAGAGAAAACGGATGAAGTGTTCATTTGATTTTAGTGCCTGCTCAGAACTTCAGGGAACCTGTGTAATGGACTGTGGTCAAAGACTGTGGTACCTCTCTGATTGGATGGCTTTAAAAAATAATGGTTTACACAAACACTTTAATTTATGTGGCAATCTTAAAAAGTATGTAGCTTCTACTACTGCCAAACTTAGTCCTTATTTTGTTTTTTATAGACCAGGTACAATCTTCATTATTTTTTCATTTGGATTTTAAAAGCTAATATAATAAGTAGCTCTCTTTTTGAAGGACTTTAGAAGGGAAATGAGATTATAGTAGTTTACAACTCTATCTTAAATGTCAACTCAAAGAACTGTTGTTCAGTGTGCAGCAAGCACAAACAAGGCTGGTGGGGTGACACTGAGCCTTGGAGGAGATGGGGCATAGTGAGACTGAAGTCAAATATTGCACAATGAAAGAAGTGGCCATAGATGAGGGCTTCTCGTGTCTAAGCTTTTACAAAGCAAAGCTGTCCTCACTTCAAAAGAAACAACCATGTGCGAAACCCTTCAGGGTTCCTTTAGAATGTATCGCTTATGTGGCCACAAAGACCTACAGTGGAAGGTTACGTGGACACAAGTTTGAGCCAATAAAGGTATCAGCTGAGAATTATGACATCAATGCTGTGGAATGCGAATGGCATGATCTTCACTATAATTTGGGTTGAAATGAAATAGTACTAAACAGTGTTATGTCAGGACCTTAGTTTCTGTCCTTCCCTGACTAGGGATGGGTGACTCTTACTTCTCCTGGTCACCATGGAATGGTCTATGTTGTACTCTGGATCTGATAGTTCATGTTTGATAGCTTGGTTTCTCCATGTGCTCTTATTCTCTGGGCTGTTCTAACTCATTTGCATGGGAATCAAACCCTTTCTGTTATTAGGACTTTAGAACTCCTTTTGTTAATTGGGGACCCTCATTACTTGTGTTGTCAGTAATGAGGTTCAGACTTGCTCTCCAGCCATCCCTTCTGGCTTAGCTGTAGCATGCAAGATATGTGTACCCATTACTCTTTAACTCTGGCTTTTTGTTGCTTTTCCCTCTTCTGCATTTCCCCCTGTGCTGTAGTTCTGAAGATCACACTGTGGCAATCACCACCGTGATTTCCATCTGAGTCTTTTTCATTTACCTCTGTGCTTAAGAGCAGAGGGAGTCCTAGACCTAGGTTCTATGACAGGAAGAGGGCAGTTTCCTCTTTGGATTTGGGCTGACTAGAGTTCTTCATTGGACAGGCATGGAGACACCACTGCATTTTGGTACAATGGGATCTCTCGGTTTACTCAGAGAATATGTAACATGCTTGCCAAACACAGAGACTTCAACATTCTCATGGGCCCATTGACATTTACACATATATGTGTGCAGAAATATCCTGATGCATGCAAATAGTGAGTATGAACAGGTAAGACAGATGGTCTGCTTTGTTTCCTGAGTGTGGGTTTTCCATGGTATGTAGTTTTAAAAACTTCTCTGGTAGTTGGGGAAACTTGTTCTAGAAATAACTATGTAGCCTGCTTTCCTGACTGAAAAGACACGCTGATTTACTGAGACACTGAAAGCTGTGTTCTAATTGAGGCTACAATATGTTGGGCTCAAGCTGGAACCCTCACCCCTACATCTCAGTGTGGTCTTCAGAACTACAACATAGGTTTCATGACAGAAGTCAACCGAGAACACCTGTTCTCTGTTAATTTCCTTTACAAGTAGACTCTAAATAAAATGCTAGGAAGCTTCTTCTCCAATTTGCTGACCTAAAATTGAAATTCAAAGATCAGTTTCTAGAATCCTTGAGTTTGAAATAATTTCAAACTTACAGAAGGTATGAGAAGACATCCCAGGGAGGTTTTGTGTATCTTTCAAGCACCTTTGACCAAGGGTGATATTTTACATGATTATAGAACATCTATCAATCTAAGACATGGACATAAATACAATACTCCAGACTTGAAAGCCAGTTTAGAAATTATTTATTGTTATTGCATGTGTCTGATGTGTTGGGGAGGGGGTCTACATGGGTCATGGCAGACATGCTGAGGTCAGAGGACAGCTCTGTGGAGTGGATTCTTTCTTTCTGCTTTTATTTAGGTTTTGAGGGTTCATCTTGGGTGAGGAAACTTTCCTCACTGGCCATGAAGGATGAATCATAAAATGATTTTTATTTAGGGAGAATAGTTTTAATAAGAAAAACTCAGTAAAATGATACCTGTAAGATACTGGGGCCTGGATATGTGTCTTAGTAATAGAGTGTTTACTTCCATGAACATTGCCTTGTGTTTGATCTCCAGCATGGCATAGCCCAAACCAACAAGAAAACACCACAAAAACAATCAACCCCAAACAACCAAGGGGTCCAACAGTCTAGGTGGTTCTCAGGGAAAGTTGATGAAGAAAGTGAAATGATTTTCCAATATGTTTCTGTTTCACGTCTATAGAAGTAATCAGAAGTGAGGCTATGGGGAAATTTCTATGGGATTTTCTCCTTCATAGAGCAATCTTTAACCCAGCTTTCCCAAGCTTTTGCCTGTGAGAAATATAAATTTTGCACATTGTAGAAAATACCCATGGTATTGGTGAAAGCTTAAATTGTGTGTGTCAGTATAAACAGAACAAGCAACAGTCTGATAGACAATTAAAGAAAAATCAGGTGTGTCATGACAGGTTGATTTAATTATGTTGTCTTATTAGAAGGTACTCCATGAATCCTTGTGTATGCTCACTTTAGATGACAGCTTAGCAAAAAGAATGCAGTTTGAAAGACCACTGCTGTGTCTCCCATTGCTATTCTGTTCCTACAGTGTTTTGTGTACTTGTCAAGCCAGAGATGGTGTTCTTTGTTCATGACCACCCAAGTCCTTGGCTCAATGGAGCACAACACAATTATGTGTGTTGCAAAACCGAAACAAGTATCTACCTTTTCAAAGCCCTAATGACTCAGGACTCTAGAAAGGGGAGAAGTTTGGTTGTCGGAGCTTCCAGTAGGACTTGAGACTTCCCATGAATCTTTTATCAACAGAGCAAATATTATATAGTTGTACTGATACTTAAAATAAAATTAAATATTGTATTTAAATATTTCCCTGGGAGACATGTTGTGGTTTTCAATATGAATGAGTGATATAAAATATTCATCTTGAGTGGATTTTCAGGACAGTAAAAATGAAGTTATCAGTGAACCATAGATTAAGAAGATGCTTGAGCTGCTATTGGATCTGGCAAAGGAGACTTTAAGTTGTAATTAGATTTCCCAATTTGTGGATGTGGCATATGAAAGAGAGATTTACAGGAAACCTATGCTATTCCATTGCTTCTGATAAAACTCATTTGTGGAGGTAAATTGTAAATGCTGGCAAGGATGATGGCAGATTGTTGGGGCTGGATTCTAATTTAGGCATCCTTACTTGGCATTCTGCAGTGTCCCAGCAGAGAGTTTGGCCTTAAATCTATGGCTATTCCAGGAATGGAGACCTAGTAAAAAGAACTGTTGAGACGAGATTGACTTCTTCATCGATTTTTATGTAGGCCAGCTTTGGGGGAAGAAAGAGATGGAAGCAGGGGAATTCTTACAGGCATCCCTCCTTTGACTTGGCTGTTGGACTGGGTCTTCAAGTTTAAGGTCATGGGAAGAAGAAATAATGCTTTCCAAGGTCTTTTTAGAATGAGTGTGTGTGTGTTGTCTTTGTATCTGGAGTTTCTCTGTAATATTAAACTGCCTCATTACATTTGCAAAACCTGATCTTACTGCAGTTGCTATGGTGGAGACCTACTGTGTAACCCTCATTGCTGATAGCTAGTGACAGGTGCTATATGGGGATTGTCTCTTTTGATTAGCATACAGGAGCAACCTTGTACAGATTTTGGAGAAATTTCTTAGTTTTTTGTTCAAAGATAAGCAAGGATTTAAGTTTAATAACAGCCCCTGTTTCACACACCTGAACAAGCTTTGAGTTTATATTAGAGAAATGATGCTTAATGTAAATGTAATTCAATCTGAATTAGAAAGTATTAACGGTATTAATTGGTTTAACTTTTCTTGAGGTAGTGGGGAGTTTATCATATTTTATTTGCCTTTGTGAATACTGATATCATTGGAATCCTCATAGGACTGACCAGAAGAGGTCGTGGCTGAGATACTCCTGGTCTTTGAGAGGTTGGGGCTGTATTTCTTTTCCCTCTGTGGAGAGGGTATAGTGGATTCTGAGCTTGGCAGTACCGCAAACTAGAAAACCATCAAGGTGTGACTGGCTGAGGAATTAATTAAAATTATATGCAACAGATACTTTCCTGAGGTTGTTAATTTCCCATGTGTTATTATGAGATTGTACTAAGAATGTAATGGAATTTATTGGCCAACTGCTAATATCCTTTACTTTGCTGCCTTTGTACTTGGCCCCTGCCTTGGCCTCAATCTTTAGCATATGTTCAAGGGTGCATGGGGAGACAGTATTTTACTCTATAAGCAGAGTTAGGAAAAACATAAAATATCAAAAGGATTCAGACCACAAGGTGAAAAATGGTTTCTTAGTGTATGAATCAGTTATCAATTGCTGAGTAAAACATTACCTAGTTGCTTAAAACCAAACTATTGTTGCTCAGTGTCCGTGGGAGAGGAATTCAGAAATGGCTTAGCTGCCTCAGCCCCATAGTTTCTCAAGAAGCTGGAATCAAAAGAAGCTGGCTGGAAATGCAGTCTTTTCTGAGAGCAGCCCAGGGAAGACTCACTCCAAACCAATGTGCACAGAAGGTTTAGTTCTCCCTCCAGTTCTTGCCTCAGTTTCTCGGCTTCTCCGCAAGACTCAAAGTGTAAAACCAGAACTCTCTTGGAGTGAGCACGCAAGTGAATAAGAGAGGGTGTGTAAGGTGGAAACCATCCTCTCTTTGCACTTTGATCTCAGAAATGACTTCTACTCTTGCTGCATTTTATTGATGGAATCTGTCTCCAGATCCAGGCCACACTGGGGAGGGAGGATTGCATAGGATCCCAGGAGGTGGGGATGCTTGGCAGTCACCTGAGAGGTTGACCACTGGAGTATATTAGTTTTTTCCACTGTTAAGAGAAAACTAAACAACTAGTTGATAGAAGGTATCTATAGAAGTCATTAGTTCAGGAGAAATCTTTGAAGTGAAAGGATTGGAGAAAATTCAGTTGAGTCCGAGGAGACATTTTACCCCTTTCAGTATGTACTTTCGTTGCTTTTTTGTTTCCTGAGGTATAGTCTTATTCTTCACTGTTCCAAATGCCGCCCATCTGTCCCTACAGGAAATGTAATCTATTTGTATTTACACAGTTCTTGTCAGGTGATTGGCTAAAAATTCTGCAAAATCGATTCAGAATGAGATCTTAGAACATCGTAATTAAAAATTCCCTTTGGTTTACCTACGGTACAGTGATATTTTGGTGTGGAATTCCTTCTCGGTCCATCAATGTTCACACACACAAGTACCGAGATGCTACACCTCCAGTGTGCTCCTTCTTAACCAACTCATATCCCTCTCTGGTTTCTCTTCAGAGCTCCACTTGTCACCTTTCTAGCACTTTTTGTTATTTGAGATGAGCATCTCCTAACTGTTTGTATTTGTTACCTTTCTTCTCACTAGCGTTTCAGCCCTGGGAGAGGGAAACAGTGAGGGCAGGGATACTGCTTCTGTGTGGTGTGAACAAATGTGAACAAACACGAAATCAAAACAGAATTATGGAGATCAGTTTGGAGCCAGTGAAGCCCAAAGTTATTCCTGTCCCACCTGTCTCCTGTAATGCTGACCAGAGTTTGTTTGACTTAGATGATTCTATGGTAGACTCAAATGTGCTTGGCTGACATGTGGCCACTTTCAGCTCAGGAGCTCAGGTGTATCATGGCATTAGTAACTTATATTAGTTCCTTATAATCTTGGAACTCGAGGATGTGTTAGAATGTCTCTAGCTTTGAAACTATGATTCTTGACTAGCAGCAGCAGCCCCAGCAGCAGCAACAACTGCAGCAGCCACAAGAACAGCAGCAGCAGTTGCAGCAGCAGCAGCAACCACAAGAACAGCAGCAGCAGCAGCAGGAGGTCCTCTGGAGGAAGAAATCAACCAACCTTTGCAATGTAAGTGTCTAGTATTGACCCTATGATGAATCTGCTCTCTAGAGTCATGGCCCCACTGATGAACCATCAGAGAGGATGAAAAGTGACAGACTGTAGACAAAGCACAAGAAGGCACATCACAACACATGCCTAGATGACAACTGCCTATGGTTCAGGCTTAAAGACAGAAAGCAGTGATGATGTCCCTCCCCTGAACAGATGCAAAATTTATCAACAAAGAAAGGAGAGAACCCCACCCTTTTCTGTCCCTGTTCTGGTGTCGTTTTCACGTGTTGGGACTCGATTATTGCTTACTGTGGGTTAATACAACTCATCAAGTTTCTTTTCCACTGCAGCAGAGTGGGCTGAAAGCTTGAGGGATTTCTTCTGCAATAATTCCCCAGATCCATTCCTGCCCAACACCGTGCAGCTCATTTCTATTAGGCTGATAGCCCTCCTTTCTCTTTTTGCTTGCAGGGCTCATAATTCTGTGCTTATCTGCACCGAACTTCATTTGCATTTATTAGCTGGGTAGGTACTTGAAATATCTAAACCCCTTTTATCTGCCTGCTTTGTTTCTCATTATTTGCTGTCTCTTCCAATTTGGTATTAACTGCAAACTTGAAATGTTTCTTCTGAAACCGCTGTTCAAATTCTTTGCATACCAATGTGGTCTCTCGAATGGCTGTCTGCTGGGATATGTCTGCTGGCGGCAATGGCTTCTGCCTCTCAGAACTAGAATGCTCACATTTTACTTGTCTCACCTGACTGGCTGAGTGTGAACTGTTCACTGGGGTTCAGCTGTTCTGCTGAATACTGGGGTACTCTGCCGCTCCATTGGCAGCAGACAGAGTGCTAGGAAACAATAGAGTGGTTGCTGGCCTTCATGGGTATATTTTCTGTTTTGTGGACTTAAGGACTGTGTCTACTATCCATTCTCCCATTTAAAAAGATTTATTAATTTATTTTATGTACATTGGTGTTTTGACTGCAGATGTGTCAGTGTAAGGGTCTTGGATCCCATGAGCTGGAGTTACAAACAGTTGTAAGCTGCCATGTGGGTTCTGGGAATTGAACCCTGGTCCTGGGAAGAGCAGCCAGTGCTTTGTCCACTGAGCCACCTCTCCAGTCCCTCCTATATTTATGTATGTATTTGTTTAAAGTTGTACTTAAAAAGTGCTTTAGTCCTTAATTGAAAGATGCACAAAATGACATTATGAAACTCAGGATTATTTTAAAAATCTTTTTCTTTATTTTTTAAAAATTTACCATTTATTTTCGCTCTGCAGACATCCAAGAGAGTTGCTTTTTATATGTAATTTTACACATTTCAGTGTAGGGATGTTTTTTTTTCAACAGCAGCTGGTTTTATGTTGTGTGTGATTAAAGAAGAGGCTCTACTTGCTTTTATGCTTGTTGTCAAGTGGTTTATAGGCAACTTTGTAACTGACCCCCAGAGAATTCTCAGGCCTTCGCACAGTGCCTTAAATGGTACCGATTTCCTCCTTTGGGATTTCTTGCTCCTATAGTAATCTACAGTCCCTGTATCTCAACCTTGCAAGATTTCTTACTGTCTCTATGAAAATTAGTCTTATTTTCTTTTAAGCATTTCCGAGTGATTCCAAATTCTTTCTTAGTTAGAATGTCAGCAAATTATTTGTGTGATGGTGTGTGAACTGGGACCCAGGTTCCCAAATCGTGGCTCCGGGATGAACTTGGTTGGAATAAACAGCCAGATAAACACCTCAGGAGGCACCTAGTCTCTCACTTCAAATGGAAGGACTTATTGGTTAATCCTGTAATTTTGTCTTCAACATTAAAATTTTTCCATTGTGTACATGCCCACTTCTCATTTTACAACCTAGTTCACTCGCCGTCTGAATTTCTCTTGCTGAGTGCTTGAGGCCAGGGGCAGAGGTAGAGGTTCAACCTGGGAATTTTAGGTATGGTAAGTGAGGCCCAGCAGTGAATCAGAAGGGAGAGTCATTTGCCACAGGGGTTAGGTTAGGTTAGATAAGGTGGGAGGGACACCCACAGAAGAAGCGAGATTCAGATCTTAGGAGTGAGCGAAGACCGGGGAAAAGGGGATTGGGGAACACTGGAAAGGCAGGACGGAATTATCCGTGAGAACATTGGTGACTCCTGAAATCTGCATTTCCCAGCATTTCCCAGTGTACTAAGGCAGGAAAGTCTGGCTTCTATTTCAGCAGCAGCAGTTTCGTTCCTGTGGAAAACGGAGGCAGTCGGGAGAGAGGACGACACTGGAGAGTCAACCAAGACTTGACATTGAAAGATTGTGTGCATCTTAGGGCGTGGTAACATCACTTTGGAGAATGAGAACGAGAGAATTATGAAGTTGAGGCTAGCCTGGGCTACATAGTAAATTTGAGGCCAGACTACCATGTAGAGTGAGGCCTTGTCCAACCGAACCCCAAAACAAGCCCTACAAACAAAGTCCTGCCCATCAATTGGTTGGACGTTCTCTGCTGAGACTTTTGAACTTCTTATAAAGACCGAGGTAATTCAACGAGGGATTTGAAATGAGGTGAAGAAAGTGACCTGATTTGGAAAGAGAAAGCCTACTCACCTCTTATATGAGTATGAATGATAGATTATAAAGATTATCAAAAAAAATTCGGGGAAAGCTTCTTCGAACCCCTGGGGTAGAAGTTGCCTAGGCTTCTTATCTAGTGAACGGGTAGAGTGGGTGTGACATCGAGGCGAAAAAGAACAGGAAGAGAGGAAGTCTCTGCTTCCTCAGACTGAGTCTGAGGGCTACTAGGGTACTCATATTAGGATGACCTGGGAAAAATGGAAATTAATAGTGACCGAATATGAATGTAGTGCCAGTCTCTTGATATGTTCTATCTGATAGAATCCTTTCAATAACTAGGATTTTGCTCGTACATGGGAAAATTCAAGCCTGGAGGGGCTATGTATATTGTCTGAGGGAGCAAATCAAGAGTGGCAGTACCAAGTAATATTTTTAAACATTGGTGCCACCAGACACTGGCTGAGCCATTCCTGGTGACGTTTCTGTTTTTCTTTTAAAACGGTGGTATCACTTTGAAAGCTGTTCTTGAGCACTAATCAAGACACTATCTGTCAATAACAGTCCCTGCTCAGTCAATAGAAACCGCCTTTCTACTTCAAAGCAGGAGAGAAGGAAGAGGAATGTTTTCAGAAGGGGGTGAGGAGCCGTAGCTTTCAAACGCTATGAACGGCAAGGGAGACAGCAGAGCATGTGGGTTAGAAAGACGAAGAGTAGAGTCCAAGAGTTTTAATAACTATGAGAACAGCAGGGAAACATTTCTCCCAGTTGTGCGTCTGCTATTAATTTTACATTACAGAGAACAAATATCCATGGTACCAGTTTTCTTAAAAATCAATCACAGTGAAGTCCGTGAATTATGAATGCCAATACAAATGAAACGAAGAGCCGATCATGTATAATTACTTGAAAATAATATTGCCTTGAAGAAAGCATTACCAAGCTCATCTCAGAGAGCATCAAAGCTTGCTAAACTTTGATGATCAATGAGAGTATCTGGCAGGTGACAGAGGAGAGTTTGGCTCACGGTCTACATTTGCCTTTGGTGGCCCCCACGCTCCATTTTCTCATCTCACAGTGTCATTTCTCAGAAGCAAGGTTCCTCATGAACTCCCAAAGGAAAAGAAGCCTTTGAGTTTGAGTGGTTGTGTGTCTCTTGATGCTGTCATTGGCATTGGGTGATTGCCTGTGCCTTCCCCTTCACAGATCTTCTTATCTGTGAAATCAGAAGCATGTCTTGTGTGTTTTTCATGAGAATCTTCCAGTTTCAAAATCATGGCAACTAGCTAGTAAAAATCTACCATGGACCAAAGGAAGCCCCAGTGAAGGCAGGATTTGATTTTCATAACACCAACTTGACATCTCTGTTTTCACAGATAGTGTGTGTGTATGTGTGTGTGTTATGAGCTTGGAGTGAAATGCCACCCAGAATCACTATTGCAATGAGACCCAAGTCATGTCCAGAGGAAAGTACTATTCCTGAAGACAGTATGACTGGAAGCAAATAGCGAAGAATAGACCTTTTCCTTTTCTGATCCTATCTCCGTTGCCCTGCCATTGGCATCGCACTGCAAGTAAGCAGACACGAGGCACGTAGTGCCATGCTCTGGGACCACAATGCCACGTTGTGAAGGATGAGTGTGGGGCTAAGAGACACAGCCCAGCTGCACAGTGGGCAGAAGTGAGGACCTGGATGGGGTGCTCATGTTGGGATGGGATGAGGGAAAGACCAGGGAAGGGAGAAGACACCATGGGACATTAGAAAAGACACTCAGGATTGAATTTCATCAGTTTATAGAGAGGGGAAAGGTGTGACGTGGCTCATCATCACATGACAAAGTTCTGGGCTAGGAGTCCCAAGAGATGTTCGAAATCATGGGCAGCACCAAAACCTAAACATGCTGGTTTGTTTTCTTCTATTCACACATGAGGTAGAAACCATAGGAGACTGTTATTAACGGTAATTTTGAACAATAACAACTAGCCACAGAGTTATGGGAATATAGTTTCTTTCTCCATCTCTCACATGGTATTTTAATGTACCATGTTAGCCCTGTTTCTTGTTGACTACCGGAAGGGGAGATTGCTGTGTGCTCATTGACCTATGTGCTCTGGACAAAGCCCTTTTCTAGTTTTGGATGAGCAGATGGATATATGAATGTTGGTTTTAAGAGAAAAAAATCTTTCTTAGGGGCCAATTGAGAAAGGCAGTAATGAGTCAAGTCTTGAAACATGAGATGATTTTTATGGTGGACAGGCATGGCCAGGATTGTAAGGTAAATAAACTTCACCTCCCACCCCACACAGCATTCTCTATGTTGACATGCACAGTTGCTTCTGTCAGCTTTCACAGGGAAAAATTACACTCCATACAAACTTGCATCTGCTGTGCTCAGAGATTGGCATATAATAAAGCATAAATAAATGTTAACCAGCTAAATTTATATGATGCTTTATGAAACATAAAATCCCTGTGACATAGACCATGCTGTGTTTCAGACAAGGCAGAAATGGTAGGAATAATCTTTCTACAGTGAATGTATGCTCACCACTGACATTGTAGACTGATGGGTTGGAGATTGTTGGCATCACGGATTTGATTAGCTGCAATGCCATGCAGGTTTCAACAATGTGTCATGTAGTAATTGGTTCTGCTGGTTACTCTTTTTTGCATACTAAACCATTGAATATTTGTGATTTATAAAATATAAAAGGGTTTCTTTTCTCTAATGGTACCTGTTGGTAGGTCATTGGCCTTGCTGCCACGTTTTAGCTATGGGCCAGGTTGGAGATCAGCCTTTGGTGTTCTGTATACCCAGAGTGTCTTAGTCAGGGTTTCTATTCCTGCACAAACATCATGACCAAGATGCAAGTTGGGGAGAAAAGGGTTTATTGAGCTTGCTCTTCCATGCTGCTGTTCATCATGAAAGGAAGTCAGGACTGGAACTCAAGCAGATCAAGGAGCAGGAGCTGATGCAGAGGCCATGGAGGGATGTTTCTTACTGGCTTGCTTGCTTCTCCTGGCTTGCTCAGACTGCTTTCTTATAGAACCAAAGACCACCAGCCCACAGATGGTACCACCCACAAGGGGCCCTCCCCCCTTGAACACTAATTGAGAAAATACCTTACACCGGGATCTCATAGAGGCATTTTCTCAACTGAAGCTCCTTTCTCTTTGATAACTCAAGCTGTGTCAAGTTGACACACAAAACTAGCCAGTACACAGAGTTCTAGGTTTGCAAAGGATCTATGAAGGACAGATTTATTCTTGTGACAAAGGAACCTACCAAAACAAAACTATACCACAAAAGATCCCCCTAAAACCTGCCCCTTAGTTAGCAGATGCCCCACTGGACAAAGAAGCTCCAAGAGCAGTGAAGTATGCTCCTTTGACTGGAAGTATTAGCCAGTGAATGCTTAAACTCAAGCATAGCATCTTCTAGAGTCTCTGTGATGATAGATCAGCTAACCTAGTTTATGCTGCTCATTTTTCACTTCTCTTAAACAGTCTAGATACTTCTGTGCAAGTGCTTGTGGATTCAGCTAAATTGATAATTAGTCAACTTTGAGTGAACGAGATTCTTAGATAAAGTGGGTGTGTCTCACCAAAACAGTTGAAGGTCTTAGGAATAAAATTGAAGTCTCCTGTAGAAGGTGAATTCTGTCTTAGGACTATAATAGAAATCCTGCCTCACTTCCTGGATTTTCAGCCTGCCCAATACATTGTGGGCTTCTCAGTCTCCTTCCCTCACACTCTCTGTCTCCCTATCTATATCACATAATTTTTAAAATGGACATATAAATGGGGTACCATGTGATATTTTAATATGTGTCCACACTGTAAGTCAAGGTAGGCAGATCTATTACCTCAACCATTTATCCCTGATTGTTGTAAAAACATTCAAACTCCATATAGCTTTTGAAACACACAGTATTACTGTTATCTATTATAGTAGCATTTCTATTATCTATCACTGTTATCTATTATTATCTATTATAATAGCATTTCTATTATCTACCTATATACAACAGAACACCAGACATTATTGTTTTCTAGCTGAAATTTACTTACCAGCCTCCCCATCCCCGTGCTATGCTTGTGTTGTTTCTAGTCCTTGGTAGCTAGTATTCCATTTTGTGCTTACATTTACCAAACATTTTTAGTTTCTGTTTCAGCCAGATATAGTAATTGTTGCCCTTCTTTTCTTGGATTTCTTTTTCTAAAAAAATACTTTAATTTCTATTGCTGTTTGTCAAAAGAAGATGCCATCCTTTTACCTTATAACTGAGTAATATCCCACTGTGCATACCTACCATGATTTCACTCACCACCAGCTGCTGAGTATACAATGGTTCCATTTCTTTGTTTCATTTTATATGTGGGTACAGACATCTCTCCAACATACCTATTTTATTGCTTTTGGCTGTATACCCAGTAGTTGAATTGCTGGTTGTATGCTGGCTATGTTTTATTTTATATTAATTTTTATCACTATTTATCATTGGCTGGACTTTGGAGAGCCCTGGCTGCTGCATTCTTGTTGTTCTTGGTGTGCTGTTTCTCCTGTGTTCTGATTTCCAACATAAAGAAGAGGCAAAGTGTAGTGTAGATGACTTCCCTTGTAGCAGTAGCTCTTATCTTTAGAGGGCATCATTTTGCTTTTAATAGATTTAGAGAAAGTAGGCCCAATCCCTAGCCAGACTCCCATATTAACAGCAGAGCCTAGAGCCAAGTAATTAGTAAATGGAAGAGCTAAATGAAAAAAGCCACACAGCTGAGCTGCATTCTAGTAGTGGGGACATGCAACAAACAGAAAATCCTAATACTTAAACTCTCTAGTAAGGTTCAGAGAATACTGTCATGACTAGTGTTTGTGAAACTGGGCTAAGACCTCATGCTACAAAATTAACAGCTATATAGATTACTCTCCTAAAATCTGAGTTAAGATTTAACAAGTTAATTTTTACATATTTGATATTTCAGGGCCTCTAGCCATGCCTGGCACAGTGTATGAAAGCTAGGCTCTGTAGATGTGTTTATGCAGTTCACCATTTTGTTTATAGTTCTGGGGACCAGCTCTAGGGGTGTGCTAGTGAGAGGCTTAAAAAGACAGCATAACTCACTCCATCTTGATTTTCAGATTCCATTTTGTGCCTGACTACTCTGAGGGCCTGGGAACCTAAACTCCTGGACTGAAGGTACAGGCTGTTCCAGGAACTAACCACATCCTTGACCGTTGTTCTGCAAGACTTGATGGATTGCAAACCTTGATGAAAAGTTCCCAAGACCCAGGTCCCAAGCCCCCACCTGCTTGTGGTTTTTGCCCTGAAATACTCAATCATTTCTGCCCTCAGGATCACCATTTCATGGTGGTCCAGCTCGAGCTGTCTAATTAAAAGTCCTTCTTTGCTAGTTACATCGGTGTCGTGTCCTGTTGGTCTCCTGGGGGTCCTGAGTTGATGGCTCTACACTAGGCAAACTCTACAGTCTTCATCTACATGCCTCAACCTCAATACTCTTAATAATATTCAGCCAGCCTTCTTTGGCAAGGTGTTTTCAGAAAGCTGTAGCTAATTGGTACATAAAAGGGACAGGGCCATGTCCTTTATGGAGTGTACATCCAAGCAGAAGAGTTTGAGCAAAGGCTATTAGAGACCCTATTTGTTGTTCAGGTCCAACTGTGACAAGTACTTAAAGAGCCAAGAGTGCCATGGGAGCACCCAGAGAGAGCCTGCCCGGCCTGTGGGGGTGACAAATGAGCAGAGAGCTGCAGATTCACTGGGGACAGAGCTGAAGACACTTGAGACAGAACAAGATGAGCTTTCATTGTTGTTGTTCTTGTCAAGGTCTCACTATGTAATTTAGGATGGCCTTGTAATTCTTCTGCCTCAGTCTTCTGAGTGCTGGCCACTGGCCTGCACTGACTGCTCTGACTGCACGAACTCAGCTGAAATCAACTGCATTCAATTGAACTGCACCGAACTGACTTCAACTGAACTCCACTGCATTGCCTCAACTCAACTGAACTGCCTGCCCTCCACATCTGACTCACCCTGTGCTGCTCCTAAGTAGCCTCTCTTTCCTATCTGTTCTCATGATAGTTAGGCATATCCTATCTCTGACTCATTCTGTCAAATCTTTCTCTGATTTGACACATTGTCTGCCCCTCAATTAGATGTCACTTTCAAACATGACTGCTTCCATTTACGAACTGACTTTACCTTCATTGTTTGGTATTAAAAGTGTATACTAAGGGCATGTCTGTATTCCAGCCAGAGGATTAAAGGTGTGTCATTCCAGCTGGATCACATAGACCAAGAGGGTGATCCCTTGCCAGAGCTGCCATGTTGCTGGATTAAAATTCCTCTACATTATATAGACCAGGCTGGCCTCAAATGCTCAGAGATTCTCAAGCCTCTGCCTCCCAAGTGCTGGGATGAAAGGCATCACACCCAGCAATTTTGCTTTGAGGTAGCAAAATGCCATCTTAGAGCTCAGAGAGTAGACTGGAAGGGTTCATCCTGAGGCTAGGAGGGGACGG
This sequence comes from Rhynchomys soricoides, assembly GCA_019843965.1. NCBI lineage: Eukaryota > Metazoa > Chordata > Mammalia > Rodentia > Muridae > Rhynchomys > Rhynchomys soricoides. The sequence continues at coordinate 5,499,053 of JADRCH010000046.1, forward strand.
TAAATCTGCCATATACTTTAGGTTCAGTAAGGGATGGTGTCTGTGTCTAACTGAAACTAGAGAGATATGACATTAAAGGGTGGTAAGCAGGGGTGGAAATGTTTACTGAGGTGTGAATTAGTGTGCACAGACCACACAAGTTAGATTTGAAAATTGTGTTCTTACAGGGATAGTTGGGGTTTTGATCATTCTATACAATTGTTTTAGTTTTAGAAGTAATTTATTTCCCAGTACAGAGTGGTGTGTGTGTGTGTGTGTGTGTGTCTGTCTGTCTGTCTGTCTGTGGTGTGTGTGTGTGTGTGTGTGTGTGTGTCTAATCTTTTTTTGTTGTTGTTCTTTTTGACCCACTTCCCATCCCTCTTTGGTGATCAAAGCAAGGGTCAAGTTTATGACTTATATAAATAAATAAAATACCACTAGTTACAAACAAAAATATTTACTAAAGAAATACTATAAATATTTTTTTTAAAGTATGGTAAATGAGAGAATATTTTCCAGGTTGATGATACAACTTTAACTGGTAAAAATTATAACATGTTTACTGAAGTATAACTGACTACTAAAATGGTATATTTTAGAGGTGTACACTGGGAAATGATCACTGCAATCAAGTTCATCAACATGTCCCAATTGTGTAAGGATTTTGGTTTCTTTAACACTTCCACTTCCATAAATATAATACAGCAGAGTGTTGTACACTCTTTATGATGGATGGTCACATCATACATAGTTACAGCTAATCAAAATCCATTACATATATATTTACTTTCTTTAAATGCTTTCATATTTCATCATGAATGGCTGATTGAACATTTTCACATCCATTATGGGATTATATTTCCATTCCTTTACTATTAAGATTTCTCGAACAGCTACAGTGCAATATTAGCAACTTCACATTATAAACATTTCACCATCTCTCTGTGTCAATATATTTCTCATTTGTTTGCCAAGAGTTATGAAGGGTTTATTAAAGTACTTTATTAAAATATTATAGGACATATCTGAAATACTATCTTCCTGCCTGGAAGTTGCTGATACTTTAATCTGCGTTATCTAGTCTTCATAATTCACTATAAGCAATAAATATTGGCCTGTCATTGGATGGGAGGGGGGTGAGTTGTTTCCAGGGAGAGCTTGTTATTCAGAGTGAGGTGTTCTAGGATGAGTAGAGGGCCAGTGTTCTTCTCTGTTTAGAAACTCATGGACTCAGGGAGACTTCAGCCTTATTTTGCCCAATTTTAACTATATATTTTCCTTATTGTGAGTCCATCTTTTGTCAAGGTGGGTATCCTCCTCTGAAGCATTTCCAGTCAGTGACCTACGGCCTTCTGCTGTGAATTGAAAGAAAGATTCACCCACTGTAGCAAGCAGAACTCCTTGACCACTTAGTGTAAGAGTGTTGCAATCATTTAATGTGGTGATTAGAAATTGATATTACAATGTATTTAATGGTAGGCACCAGCAGTAGATTTAGTTCTCTTTCCTGAATAGCATGGATTCAATGGAGAATTGAAGCCCTACCTCTCAGGTGTGTTTATGATCAGTGGCACTACAATGACTCTAGTCACACCTAGAATGTCATGCTGGAGACAAGGAAATGGAAATGAAATCACTTGGCCTGAGTCATCCCGTGGAGGAACCAAGCTGGGTCTGCCAAGGTTGGCGTTTCCTCTGCCACCCTCACCGTTCTAAGTGACAAGCTTTATTGCCTTAGGAAGTCTCAATACTGAACACACTGCTAGCCTCCTGAGCTCATTACTCAGTTGTACTGCCACCTTTGTCTGCCTTATCTTTCTAAACCAATACTTTTCAGAGCAGGCTGCAGATGTAGTATGTGTGTTTAGTAGTATATAGTGGAGAAACTATGTCTTAGTGATAGGAAGTATTTATATGTGATTTTTTTAGGCTATAACCACTTATTTTAATTCTAAGTTCAAATTTATTTCTAATGAGTGACTGAAGGATTTTACTGCAATTAGTGAAATACTTTTCAGAAATCAAACCTAATTGCCTTATTTATTTATAAACGGGATGAAGAGTTATACATAATTTCCTGAGAGAAGTCTGACGCCATGAGAGAATGATGCCACCTTTTCTTCTGAGAAGGATAATGAAGGAACCATTTTGGCCAATATGAAGTAGATTCTCAACTTTATAGGTCCTGGAAACAATAATGGACCTCCAATTAAAAGTCACATTAACCCTCTATTGACTATAATGACTTCTGTCTTCTGGATGTTGACATCATTTCTTTATACCATATGGGACTTATTACCCTGAGGGAAAGTTAATAAGCCCCTTTCCAGACCTGCTTTGCCGTGAAGGCTTGTTAAATTCTAAGACAAATAGGAAGTGGATTGAGCTAATAAAAGATACCTTAACAGTTGAAAAGTCTTGATGAACAACTTGAAAGGGCAATTGGCAATAACATTAAGGAACAACTTTAAGCACTGACTGTAGAACTCATAATGATCTTGATTTTAAATATAGAAGTTGTTTGCACTGATGATTTGCACATGCTTCCACTTTATCTGAATTAGCTCCATGATTAACTATTAGCTAGTTGGGACAGGATTCATGGTAACCATCAGTTAAGAAATTGCTTGTCAGTTAACACCAAGTCTGGGTAATTAACTTCCTAAGACACTTCTGTTGTTGGGTGAAAAATAGATTTCAATAAATTTATACCATGTCACACAGTATGACAGAAGCTCACCCATCCTCTGATTTCAAACATGATACCAGAAGGAGGTAGAGTTTCTTGACAGATATAACCCCAAATTGACATTTACATAAGACCAATTCATTTTATAGCAGTGATGACTCACTTGGAAAAAGAATGCATTCTAACAAACTTAGAAAGTATTTTGAGCAGACTAAGGCTGCAGATTCAGGTAATTTGACATTACTTGCAGGGACTCCTGGGAAAATTAAATCTAAGGCACAGGAAGCCTAGGGACTTTCAGTGGCTATTTGTGGATGCCTGGGGAGCTGAGAGAAGAGAAATGTCATTTCCACAATTCATAATGGGTTGGTTGGCACAAACAGTATAAGAATATAAGAAAACTGGGAAAAAGTTCTTTGCTTTTTTTTTGTACTAAAATAAAAAGATCTGATATTTTTATTTAAAGGTTAATAAAAGTAAACAGCAAAAATCTCACACCCATCTCTTCTCAGAGTGAGAGAGTCTTAAAATTAAAATAATTAAATCATAGATTATGTTCCTCTTAACAGTGCTATTAGTCCACTTGTGTGGAAATTAAGTATGTCCCTTTTCTTGTGGGAATAGATTTATTTACTCTTATGTGTATGAGGGTTTGGCCTGCATGTATTTATGTGTACCGTGTGCATACCTGGTGCCCACTGAGACAGTAGAGGTCATAGTGATTGAATCCCCTGAAACTGGAGTAACAGATTGTTGTAAGCTGTATTGTGGGTGCCGGGAACTGAACCCAGGCTCTGCAAGAGCAGTAAATATTCTTAATTGCCCAGTCATCTCTTTGGCTCCCCTGTGGCTGTTTCTTGAACTACTATATTTTCCTCTGCATAGAAATTGATGGCCAAAGTTTGATGTTGCCAAGGATTCAGTAGTGAGATAGCTTTGGGATGTCACATACTGTTCAGTTTTTCTCATCTCTGTAATGCTGTCAACAGCACCTGCCCAATTGTTGCTCTGAGGCTGGTGTGTCAATTAAGTTGAGAACTATACAGAGAATTGGAGATCAATAATGAACTGGAGAATTCTAATCAGAATTCCAGCTGAACATGATTTTTGCCTGAAGAGTTATAGTAAATTTCTCTGTACATTTTCCCAACCTGTTTTTCTTTCTCTTTCTCTCTCTTTCTCTTTCTTTCTTTCTTCCTCTGGCTCATCATGCCTGCCAAATACTGCCTTAAAGAAGGACTTAGCAATTACAAAATCTGAGAAGCTAAATGATCGTATACCCATCATGTGGTCTACACAGTCTCCCCTGTTTTATGGTATTTTTATTTTCGTTGATGTTTATCCTTTACGCTAAAGCACACTTGAAGTGTACTTACAAACAGAAAAACATCAGTAGTCCAATTTTTTGAGAAGTGGCTAGGGATATACTACTTGTAGCGAAAGAGGCAGGTCTGTTCCAGCTCTGAGGCCAGTTACCACCGGACAAGATCACACTCATTACAAATAACAACAGTCAGGAGACAAGGAGAACTTCCGTCTCCAAATCTTGACACTCTGAAATGCAATCTTTATGACAACAGAGTCATTGTGCAGAAGAAGGAACTGGCCACTCTTTGTCCTTCCTTTTTTCCTTGATCCCGAGTTATTCCCAGGACAGAGGCAGAGGTGGCCTTCAGAGCAGTGTCACATGTGCTCTGACCAAGGTGCCTGAGGTGCCAGGCACAGTGCGACGACTCACATTTATTATTTGAACAGTCCTGTCAGACATTCCTGTTTCACAGAACAGGGAGGGAGGACCAGGGAGATGAAATGACTTACCAAAAATTATGTAGCTGGCAAGTAGAGATGGCAGGAGTTTGGGGCCAGAATGATCTGATTCCAAAAAGCCAGACAATTCAGAGCTGTCTGCTGCATCATCAGCCCTTGAAAGCTGTTAATGCTCTTTTATTTATAGTCCAAGATACTAACTTCTGTGCAGCTTGCTGGGGCCCAAGTTCTAGCATCACTTCAGATTTATTTTCTTTTGTTTTTCCTACAGGAACAACTAGAATGGATGGGGGGGGGGAAGAAAGAAGGAAGGAGGGAAAAGGGGAAACCCCACTAAGAGGAGTTAGTTTTTGAGGGTTTCAATACTCATTTATCAACAAGATGATTACTCTTTTTGTCTTAAAAAATTTGTCCTTCCTCCTTCTGTAACCAATCTGTTAATCATGTTTTGGTGGCTGACTTTTGGCACATTTCCCAGAAACTTTAAGTTGACTCTTAATAGGCACTAACAAGTCAGTATGCAGACACAGCCCATTATTATTCGTGAACAGTATTACATAGAGTTAAACTTTTGGAAACTGTACCAAACACATCGAGTTGGGCATGAAAGTAGCTGAATTTCCATTTCGTTTGCTTCTTGCTGAGCCTTCAAATTATAAAGTGAAGCAAAGCCAAAAGATTAATACAATGAAAACAAAGATTGGGAAATTAAACAACACGATGCAATTTTCTGCCTCATCGGTCTGGCACCAATAATATGCAGAGGAGAGGCTGCTTAGCTCCGTGAGCCGCTGTATAAATGCAGGACTATCAGTCTCCTTCTCGAGGGAGACCATTTTCTTGAATCATACAGCCATTGACTCTTCCAATTACCAGAGCCCCCATGCGCAGTTTGGCTTTCTCTGTTTTTTTAACTCGATGCTCGGTTCTGCACAAGCGTTATTATTAGCATTTACACAGGTACATGCCTTTACTCGATCTGAAATATTTCAGCGATAGCTTTGGGGCATACATAAAATCCTGGAGCCCGCTGCCATGTCCGTAATTAAATAACAATAATATTCTAGAAAAGGGATCTTTACGGGCGGTTGGAGACCACAATGGGTTACCTTTAAATCCTACCTATCAGAAGCGCATTAGCTCATGGTTGATGCCTCGATTTTGCGCTTCTATTGACATGCCACCCATCATGTATCACGGCTGGCCATTGTCAAGATTCATTCAGAAGTGATTTGGGTGATAAGAAGCGGCTCTAAGCCACTCCTAATGCTATTTGAAATTACTTCTCTCATAGTCGTCAGAGGCTGTCATGTCTATACTGCCCACATTTTCTAGGTGAGTCTGAAGTCCTCTGGAGAATTAAATTGTGCATTAACTTTCAATTGTCCCTCTAAATCTCCTAGACAACCTAGTGCAGTCCATACCAATCGATCTCCTGTGGAGTGTGGAGCACCATGCTTGAGCTGAGGATGGCAGGGCACAGATGCTGCAGGCCTTCAGAACCTAGTAAAAAGATGGTTCTTTCTGATATCTCTTCTGGGTCACTTGCAGACTCTGGTTGAGTTAAAGAGCTTTTTGTCACTGTAACAAATACATGGAGTGTTTGTTTGGAGCACTTGGCTCACAGTTTGGGGGCTTTTTAGCCCTAACTGAGCAGACTTATTACCTTTTGTTTGTTTGTTTTGAGACGAGGTTTCTCTGTGTAACAGCCCTGGCTTTGTAAAACACGCTGTCCTTGAACTCACAGTGATCTTCCTGCTTTTGCTTCCCATGTGCTGGGATTAAAGGTGTGCATCGTCATGCCCAGCCCAGACTTTTATCCCGTGGTGGTAGGAGGTGCACAGGACAGTGTGGTCAGAATGTAAGGTGTGGCAAACTTGGTCATCTCAAGGTTGTGAGTTGAAAAGAAAGAGTCCCACCATGCTTGTCTAAGGCACACTCCCAATGAAATACCCCACCCCTAAAAGTCCAACTTCTTAAAGTTCCCATGACCTTCCAATAGCAGTCAAGGGAGTCCTTGAAGAACATTCCAGGTTCAAACTGCAGCCATCAACCATGAGCCCCCCTACCCCCCAAGACTCAAAGCCTTCAAGAGAATGTTTGTTCACTGCTTCGAAGATAAGTGTTTTCTGAGGAGAAGTATGTGCCTTTATTTGCTTTTGTTCATTATGGAGTAATTGATGTTAAAATGGGCAGAGGGCATATTTACTATGGAGACTGTAATCAGCTCTTTATTTGACTAGTGGACCCCATCCACCTCGTTATTCTGCTCTTCAGTTTTCTACACAAGCTTTAGAAGTCAGTTTCAGTATCTAACATAGCACCTGCCTATAACCCCAGGTGGCTGAGTCAGGAGAATTGCCAGTTAGAGGCCAGATTAAGGTGTATAGGGACTTGGGGGGAGCAGAGACTGAGAGAAGGGGAGAGACAGAGATCAGGATGTAAAGTGAATAAATAAATAAATTAATTAATGGAAGAAAAAAAGAGATATATAGCAATTTCCCATGGGCAGCTATGTAGTGAGACCCTGTATCAGAAACAAAACAAAATGAAAGAAGCAACCAGTTATATATTGTTTTTCTTTTCTAAGATTGGTCAAGTATCTCAGAATATAATTTCTCATTTATCAACCAAAATGCTTAGAAGATGTGTAAAGTCCTTCAAACATGACAGATTAAAGTTAAAGCTGCTCAACAGTATAAGATTCAGAAACGGGAAGGGCGGGACATGCTCATATTGAGAACAGAGGGGAAAGAGATCCTGAGAGGCTGCCTGACATTTTCCTCTTTCCTTTAACTTTTTGCTATCTCTCTTAAAGGGAGATGTTTAAATTTTAGTATAATTAGTTTAGGATGCATATAATTAAAACAACTGCAGCAACAAAACAACACCAAGCCTGTTTGTCTTTTGGGATTTCTTGATAATTTGCATTTTGTATGGATCCTAAACATGGTTGGGATGGAAGTGACCAAGACATGGGTAGGACCAGCCGAATCTGTAAGTCCATGGTGTGCTAATTTGGAAACACAATGCCATGACTGGAAAATGACCAGCTGGACCACTGCACATCACACCCTGGCTCTTCCTGTCTTTTCTTAAGGGAATAAAGTAAACCAGAGACATCTCAGAGAGAGAACACTGCATTTTCCACAAATTTGTGAAATGAGTTGAGGAATGACATTATTCCACTTGAGTGTGTGCACTGAAGTGTGTGTCAGGCTATTTGAGGGCACAGAGACAGCAGGTTTGCTTTTTCAAGACAGCAAGATGTGGTTACGTCTGCACTTTGACTGCCCTGATTGACTCCGGCCACCCCCATTTAGAACTAGCAGTCCTAGCACACGACTCCACTCTCCCTGCCTTGGTTTCTTTGGCTGTGAGATGACCATAACAAGGAGACCTTTATTCTGAAGCTGTTGTGAGCACATATTGAGTCAATACATATAAAAATGCTTAGAATAGATCTGTCTTTCTTTTCAGGTATCGCTCCTTAAAATTTCTTAAGTAATAAAATAGTTCAAGAAAAAAAAAATTAAACATAAAAACCATAACCCCCCTCCCCCTCCCCCGATGATTAGAAACAGGTTTTCTGGTACATGAATGAGCCTTTCAATGTTCTCTATATGTCAGAAATTCTTGATGCTTTCATTATTTTGGTAAAGAGAAGGGAGAAGGAATGAGATGTAGACACAGAACTGGCAGAGTAAATGGAAGTCTTCTCAGGAGAAAGAAAACCACTACCGCTTGTCTTCATATAGCTAATTTTTGGCTATATGAAGCCATCCCCATTTTTGGTTCCGTTAAATAGAAACATAGTGCAGCACAAAGGACCAAAGAGTCTATAAGATTTCAGAAATCTACAGGATGCATGTTTGTTCTTATAATCATATCTGGAAGAGAAAGAAAACAGGCACTGTTCTCTGACTTCTTGGAGCATAGCTAATGGTGTCCTGTGACTGTTACTAAAAAGGTTTTGTACAGAGCTGATGGTAGAAATCGTTGTAATTCCCTTGGCTCCATCTGAAGTGCTGCTAAGCCATTTGCCCCTGCAGCCTATAACTTGATGTGGTTGTGGCTACTCTCAGCCGTGCATGACCGACTTTTGTGGAGATATTTTTATGTGTGTGTGAGTGAGATAATGTGTGGAGTTTTACATCTCTATGACAGTGTCAAGTTCCCAGAACTGTGCTCTTTGAAAATGTATAGGGTAGAACTGTGGATAGCTATGGGCAGAACATAAAACTTGTAGGAGTAATTTTTTATGTAAATGAGAATATATTTTGATAACAACTTTGCAAACAACACCAGTAAAATCAACAACTGCTTTGGGGTATGGGTGTAATGGTGCTTCAGGCTAGGCTAGGCTTCTTTCACTTAATCTATTTTATCAATGACTTTCTGAGAGTAGTAGTCTTCAAGTCCATAACTCTGGGAAGCCCAAGGTCTGACTAACCCAATTAGACAGTTTATGAAGTTTAGACTTTTCCATCAGGTGGACCATCAATCACTGAAGGGTTAAAGATGCACTTAAGACAAGGAAGAGGGGTCCTTAGAGGCCATTTCCTCCACCCTCAGCATTCCTGTCTGGCAGGTTGAGTCACACCAGTCTTTATTAAATGATGCATAATTTGGTGATAAATCGGTTTAGCTCTGCCTGTTATGAGTGAGGCCTGAGGTTTCACAGGGGTCAGTGTAGAGGCACTGTGGCTGTTTCTTGTCATTAGTGTTCAGCCTGTTGCCATGTGTAACTATTCCAGCACATGGCTTTCATTAGGGGCCACAATGCACGCTTTGTGTGTGACCATCCTTAGATGGTAAAAGCTGGTTTAGAGCCTTCCCACCTTGCTTTTATGCCAACAGACTCCATCAGACCCACACGTGTGTGCAATGCTAGGCTTCTGTCTTAGAGACAGGCTTATTTCCCATTTGTGTCATGTCCTGCCCTGCCTATCCAGGAATCCAAGTTCTCTCTGAAGTTAATGGGTGCTGAGTGCTGGGTAAGACCTTCCTGTCTACTGGACCTCAAGAAAGCTCTCACATCCCTGCTTTTTTAATGAAACTTTATTCTGCTAAGTGGAAGACATGAGTTGCTACAAAACTCATCCTCACACTACTGTCTGCACCAGGAGTCACCTCCGTGTTAATCAGGTCCCCAAGGGCACACCTGGAGTCTAGCCCTGTTAAACCCATTTTGTGGTTTTACTACAGTAGTGGCGACACAGGCATTATATATCATGGGTCAAGATCACGCTTTCTCTTAGTCTCTGCACCTTATCCTTAGAAGTGTCTTTCAGAGAGGATTAGATTTATTTAGAAACAAAGTAGGGGAGGCTACTGGGAATATGGCTTTGAGTTAGGTACTGTAAGGTCACATCTGGCCTCCATTATTCCTTTGATGTGAAATGTTCTCTGTTTTCACAGTTTAAAAGCATATATCACCATCCTCTCTCCCAGTTATTGGAGTGCTGAAAGAGGCACTGTATATAAATGTGCCCAGTGGTGCTTGGCACAATGTTGGCACCACCCATCCATTCATTCATTTGTTCATCTTTGAAGATCTTATGTCTAGTATTCTAAACATAGAGGATGAAACAGACAAACAGGAATTGCCCTAGTGATATGAGAAGGTTATCAACACACTAAGGAAGCATGTCAAAGTAGAGATCAGGCGAGCTAAGTGCAGTGCAGAAAAGCACAACTGAAGACGGCGTGTAAAGTACAGAGAAGCTTCGGCGTCTGAAGATGGTTCCTGATTGTTGGGAAAATCCAGGAGAGAAAGGGTACCTGCTTGGAATGAGGCAGTGGCAGGCTGGTGATGTAAAGATAATGTAAAGATACAGGATTCTGTGTGCATCCACATAAAAACTAAGAAGACTATGCTAGAAAAAAAAATGGAACTGAGAGGCTCAGAGGTAGGTGAACAAGTAAAATGTGTGTATTTGCAAAGAGAACATTCTAGAAATGAGAGTCTGGATGCATGCTTGGCCTGGGCGGCACAACAGTAGATGAGGTACCAGGAGCCATGTCATGTAAGCACACTCGGTCACAGTGACGATGTCGGTTTTCATATGAACTGAAAGTGACTGGAGGGTTTTGGTCACAGGAGCCAAGGGATTGGATTTAGTGTCTTACATCAACCTTTTCTGGAAATAGACTCTGAGATGGATAGTCACATGAAACATCCTTATCTTGGTCATGTTTGAAGGGCCTCCGAGGGACTGTCAGCAGAACTGGGCAGAGGGAGAAGCTGAACTAGTTACATTTGCAGCAGAGGCTTCAGCCCTTCAACAGCAAGTCCCAAATGAAGGCAAAGGGGCTGAGCTTTTGCATGTTCACATCATTCAGGGGGAGGGAGCAAACTCTAGCAGACAGCTCTTGTTAAGGGAAAACCTTAGAGGAAGATTCAAATGTAAGGCATTGCCGTTTGGCCTGGCATCTGCTGGGGCAGCAAGTGCCTCAGTTCTAATAGTGGGTATGGGTGAGGCCCTACCCACAGACACACAGACACACACACACACACACACACACACACACACACAGACACACACACACATGCACACACACACAGATATATATACACACACTCACAGCATCTACTTCAGGTAGGTTTTTATCAGGACTAGGCTGGCTACTATGCTTAGCATATATTCTAGATATGGATGAAAGGCAGATGGCCAGTTAGTGGACTATCACAAAAATCTAAGAGAGAGGTGATGCTGGCTTGTCACAATGTCATTGAAGAGATAAGAGACAAGATTCTGATTAAATTGAAAGGGAATGCTAACAAGATTTGCTGACGAACTGCACGCAGTGTGTAAGAGGTCGAGGAGAACTCCAGTGTTTTGGGCGGGAACAACTGAAAGGGTACAACTACTGTTAAATAGTGTGCGGAAGACTCTGAGGGGTGTAGGGCGTAAAAATGAGTCAGATGTGCACACTGGACATCTGTGGTGGTTTGAATATGCTTGGCCCAGAGAGCGGCACTATCAAGTAGTGTGGCCTTATTGGAGGAAGTGTGTCACTGTGGGTGTGGACTTTAAGACCCCTGTTCTAGCTGCCTGGAAGCCAGTCTTCTCCTAGTGGCCTTCAGATGAAGATGTAGAACCCTCAGCTCCTGCATCATGCCTGCCTGGATGCTGCCATGTTCCTACCTTGATGATAATGGACTGAACCGCTGAACCTGTAAGCCAGCCCCGATTAAGTGTTGTCCTTGTAAGACTTGCTTTGATCATGCTGTCTGCTCACAGCAATAAAACCTTAAGACAACATCCATGTGTGCATGACAGTAGGAACTGGATATATGAGTGTGATCTAGAGAGGTATTTTTAGAACTCCTAGCATATATGATAGAAGTTAAGACCATGAAACTAGATGAAATTGTCAAATGCATAGAATAGGAGAAAGTAGTAAAGTCATTCACTAAGCTCCAGCCTCCTAGGAAAAGAATTTTTTTTTCTAGTAAACCATTGTCATATTTTAAAGAGAACTTGTGTTAGACAAAATAATCATCTCCTGGAGATGTTGACAGTACAGAACTTCTGAACGTGTCATTTTACATGGCCAAAGCAGCATTTCCGACATGGCTAAGAATCTCAAGATGGGAAGATCATTGTAGATAATCAGTATAAATCACCTGAGTCCATAAAAAAGGAAGGCAGAAAAGGAGGTAGTCAGGCAACAGAGGCTAAAGTCGTGTGCTCCGTAATAAAGAAGCCAGGGTGAAGAAGGTAGGCAGTGACTATATATCCTGAAAAACACAGAGGTCTCTGGAAGGAACACAGCTTTATCTAGCTTTATCTAAAACTCATTTCAGACTCCTGATATCTGTAACCCGAAGATATTAAATTCATACTTTTAAATATAGCAGCTTATCACAGAGGCAAAAAAGAAACAATTGAGCTGAGTATAGTCTATTTTGTCCAGTGAGAGCCAAGTTATTTTTGGAGAAAACTATGAATATCAGATAGATTTTTTTAGAGTTAGAAATACTAAAGTTTGCTTGTAAGTTAAAAGTTTGTACAAATAGCCCCCCAACCATCAATCTATTCATCCACCCACCCTTTCTTGCAGCCATCCTCCTCCTCCCCCTCCCCCTCCCCCCTTTGCCTTCCTCCTCCATTCCCTCCTCCTCCTCTTTCTCCTCCTCCTCCTCCTCTTTCTCCTCCTCTGCCTCCTCCTCCTCCTCCTCCTCCTCTTCCTCCTCCTCCTCCTCCTCTTCCTCCTCCTGTTCACTGTCTCTCTGTATATCTGGTAGAGTAAAAGGAGTTTATGATTGTTGTAAACTCACTAATGTAATTTTACCATTTTGTGAATATGTGACTTATTTCATGTTGGGAAAAGATTTGCTACTTGACTTTTATCTTTTATTTATTTGTTGTTTCTTATTTTTAAAAATTTCAACTTCAGTATATTTTGATCCTATTCTTTCCTTCCCCCAAGTCCTTCCAGATCCTCTCTCCCTCCTTACCACCCAACTTTCATTTTTTTCTCAAAAACAAAAAAACCAAAGCCTAATGCAACAACAAAACCTTCCAAACCTAGAAAACAAAATACAACACCTAAAAAAATAAATTGCTAAACTGTAATTGTTTTTCTGGGTCTGGGATATCTTGCTCAGAATTTTTTTTATATAGTTCCATAGATTTGCCTTCAAATTTCATGGTGATATTTTCTTTAATAGCTGAGGAATGCTCCATTGTGTAAATATATCACATTTTATTTATTCATTCTACTGTTGAGGGATATCTAGGTTGTTTCTGACTTCTAGCTATTAAGAATAGAGCAGTAATTAATATGGTTGAGTATCTCTGTAGTAGGATGAAGAATCTTTTGAGTATATGCCCAAGTGTGGTATCACTGGATCTTGAGGTAGATCCATTCTCATCTTCTCAAGGAACTGTCACATACACGAGCAATGGAGGAGGTTCTTCTTACTCTATATCCTCACCAGAATGAATTATCACTTGTTTTATTGATCTTAGACATTCTGACAGGTATAAGATGAAATCTCAAAGTGCTTTTTGATTTGCATTTCCATGCTGGCTAAGGATGTCGAGCATTTCTTTAAGAATTTCCTAGGCATTTGATTTTCTACTTTTGAAAATTCTGCTTAAATTTATCCCAAAATACTCCAAATTTTAAACTGAGTTATATTTTGATATCCAGATTTTAGAGTTCATTATGTATTTTGGCTATTAGCCCTTTATCAGATGTTTAGTTGGTAAAATTTTGTGTAGGCTGCTGCTTTGTCTGAACGATGTTGTCCTTTGCCATACAGAAGCTTGCCAGTTTCTGGCAAGTTTGAGTTTCATTTATTATTGTTGATCTTATTGCCTGTGCTAAAGGGGTTCTGTTCATAAAATCTTTACTGTGCCAGGAGTTCAAGGCTATTTCCCACTTTCTCTTCTGTCAGTTTCAGTGTATATGGTTTTATGTTGAGGTCTTTGATCTAGTAGAAGTCAAGTTTTGTGCACAGTGATGAGTACGAATCTATTTTTTTTTCATTTTGTTTGTTGCTGTCTTACTCAGGGTTTCTATTCCTGCACAAACATCATGACCAAGAAGCAAATTGGGGGAGGAAAGGGTTTATTCGGCTTACACTTCCATGCTGCTGTTCATCAGCAGAGGAAGTCAGGACTGGAACTCAAGCAGGTCAGGAAACAGTAGCTGATGCAGAGGCCATGGAGGGATGTTTCTTACTGGCTTGCTTTCCTTGGCTTGCTCAGCTGGCTCTCTTATAGAACCCAAGACTACCAGTCCACAGATGTTACCACCCACAAGGGGCCCTCTCCCTTGATCACTAACTGAGAAAATGCCTTACCACTGGATCTCATGGAGGCATTTCCTCAACTGAAGCTCCTTTCTCTGTGATAACTCCAGCTGTGTCAAGTTGACAGAAAACCAGCCAGTACAATTACATTGATAGATTTTCATTTGTTGAACTTCCCCTGCATCACTGGGATGAAAGCTACTTAATCAAGGTAGATGTCTTTTTGATGTTTCTTAGATTTGGTTTATACGTGTTTCATTGGCTACTTTTGCATCTATGTTCATAAGGCAATTGGTCTATAATTCTCTTTCTTCATTGAGTCTTCATGTGGCAATCTGCTTTCTAAATATAACATGACAATTCAAAATTGAGAGCACAGATAGATAACTATAATATCTATAAGTAGAAAAATCTGTGATAACTCTACTTTCTGTTCCCTTATAAGTTTTTATGCTTTATTATATTATTATATGTATGAGGATCTGCCCTGAAAGATATCCAAGCAATTTTTCCAAATGCTTAACCACATCAATGATACTAAATGGAGTTCACAAAAATAATTTTGGTTTTAATTTGAATTAGAGAGCTTCAATTCAGTGACGACTTGGGGAGTCTAGGTGAATCAAAACAGAAATAAGGGCTCCTTGTTTTTGTAAATAGCTTCTTCGACCCTTAAAAAAGCATCAATATAGGAAAGCATAATTTGTGCTCTAGGAGAATTGAAGTTCTTATATTGTCTGAATAGCCAACTCCATGTAAAGTGGTTAGGAATATGAATTCTGAATCAAAGAGATCTGAGTTAAATTCATGGTCTGGTTCTTACATGCTGCTCAGGCAAGTTGTTTCTTTGTTTTGAAACTCAATTTGCTTGCTGTAAAAAGGATGATAGTAACTTTCTCCCAAGAATATTTCTTATCGATTGAATGTACATGATCCCAATGTTTGGGACTCCATAAGCACTGAAGATGCACAGCTTCAATGCTGACTTCATTATTTCTCCACAGTAGCTGGCATCTAACTGAATCTTTCTCATTTACATCTCCTGTACTCTTTTATTTAAGAATGAGCTAGTCAAGCCATTGATATTCTGCTACCAAAACAATGTATAAGACAATTAACCCTGGTGGCTGGACACTTCCAGCACAAGAACACACCATACATGTCACAGACTGTACCGAGGAAGCAGTGCTTGGCTCCTAAAGGCACCTAATTCACCAGCTTTTCTGCCACAGGTCTGCTCACCTATGAAATACCCTGTGATTATATTTGTTATACCATAGCAGCAGCATCAACCGTTCTGCAAAACTCATAGTGCTCCCCTTACCACCTCATCTTTTCTGCCAGTTGGCAACTTACCTGGATAGATTCTTTGAGCCACCATTTACAGAACAGATATAGGTGAAGCCCTGGCTGTAATAACAGTGAACCAAGCTATAAGACAATGGTAGCTAAAAACCCACAGCTTACAGCAGTGAAATATGTGTCAGGCAGACTTTGCTATTTTCTGGAAGAAAAAAAACAACAACTGGAAATATGTACAGATTGTTTCAGGAAAAAAAGTGCTTTTGTCTTTGTCTTAAATTGTGATGTAGGCATTTGTGTGCAAATCCGGCTTCTGTGCATCTTATCCCACTCTCTATTGGGCTACAGAGTGTGTTTCATAGAGCGGAGACTGATAGAGCAAAAACAGTGTGTCTAGTGGCTTGGAAGTGACATCTGAGACTGTAATTCTTATGGGCCTCTATTTGTTTTCCTACTGAGAACGCTTATTAGCCCCATTAAATTATTCTCATTCTTCCTAAACTATTTCCTTTAAAACGCTTTTCAGAGTTCTTCACTGTGACTCTGAACATTAAAGACCACTCCTATAATCATCGTGCAAAGCAAAGACTTAAACCTATGGTTTTCACACTTCTTGAGTTAGGAATATGGTACAGGGAGAGCAAAACAGCCTCTTGTTGAGGGTGAGGTGGTAATGGCTTCTTCCTCACTTCTCTGTGTCTTGACTTGAGAAGAGGCTTTAAAATCTGCCATAGCTGATAGCTTCAACTTCTGCCCCTACCCCCATAATTTCTTACACAAATTTACTCTTAACATGGGAAAATATTTGAACTGCTTGTGTCAACTTTGATGTCGTGCTGGTCACTGTCACAGCTGATGGAAGCCATCTGGCTTGCAAATATTGCTACACCGGAGCGGTTGTTTTATACGATACATTAAAATTTATCCTTAAGCCAGTTCTGATGGTTAATTTTATCTTCCCAGTATTTTTAGCTTCCTCCCCCCACTCTGTATTCCCAACTCTCTTCTCTTCCTCAGATTTCCTACCAGATGCACTTAGGAGCCACCAATCCAGGACTCAATTTTCCTGCAGAAATTCTCTCTCTCTCTTACCTCCAGCTCCTCTCTCTTACCTCTCCCCTGGTGCTCATGGTCCTTTGAGTCTCTGGTTACATTTGATGACATTAGATCCATGAATTAGGTTTATAGCAAAGCAAAGACTTTTAAAGCACGATGATTTTCACTGTTCCTGAGTTGGGGGTGTGATACAGGTCCATGGTGTCTCACTGTCAAGGTGTAGGATAGCATCTGTTTACAAATTACAGTGCACTCCCATGTGAGGTCTGTGGTGCAGCTGCCATAAACACTACCATAGAAGCAAGATATTATGGCTGTATTTGCCATCTAAATGGATAGAATTTCATGCCCTCCAAGAAGACTGGCATGTGCTGCTGAGGATCTAAATGCATGATTCTCATGGTGATAAGAAATCTTCAGGAACAGGAATTTTGGGAAATCATATTTGTTTCTTTATGTTGCAGAGACTTGGGTGGCTGTTCAGCTGTCTGCTTCAATTCCTGACTCGTGAGAGGGAAGTTTCAAGGCAGCTTTTGCTCAGATGTGAATATAATTATACATTAGACTAGCAATCAACATATAAATAATTCACTTTGAACATTTTATAATTAGTTCAAACATCAATCTTGTATTGGGAGCTTCAGCAAGAGTTTTTGTTGGTTTCTTGCCTTTTGCTTATTTTAAATAAGGAATCAAATGTGCATATGCTAACCCAAATGTTCATATAAGCAATAGTATCCTATGTCCAACGTAAAAAAAAAAAAAGGCTAAAAATTTAATGAACAGGGCAGCCCTGTCATAGATTCTGTCTCCTGATGAGATAAACAATGATGCTTAATTAGAAGTTAAAATTTTTAATTAAGATGATTCTGCAGTCATTATCCTCGTTGTCTGCTTCACTGGATTTTAATGAAAAAGATTGATTAGTTATAATACTAGAAACATAATTTAACATTCAGGGTGGCACTGGTCACTGGGGTGAAAGTAATGTGATTAATTCTAAAGTACCGCTTCTAAATAAAGCATTGCACACAGTCAGACTGGGCCTGGTGGCTCTGCGGCTCATGATTCTGTGTCTTAATGTAAACATAGGTACTTCTACAGTTGGTTCGTTCATGCAAAAACTTTGTTGGGCACATAACTATGTGCTAAAATAATACAGAAGCATCTAATATGAGCTGGGGAATGAGATATATTTGTCCAAAGCTTTAGTTTGTTATTTAGCAGTCTTGAAAGAAAATCTTTGAGCCACAGGATTTATTCTGTGAACGGGATAAGTAATACGTTATGCAGCTGTTGAGCTAGCACGTGATTGACAAGCCACAGTCCCTGGTACTTAGTACTTGCTTAGTTGAGTAGGAGCTATCTTTACTATTGCCTTTATTTTTAAAAAAAATTCTAAAATGTTCCTACGAGTAGTATATAGAATCTATTCACTTACAGAAACTTAAACAAAAGACTCCCGGATGTTGCCAGGTGCAATGAGGGCTTAAAAGCGTGACAAATGAACTTCAAATGTAGCGAACAGAGATTAGAAGTTCAGAAACTGATGGAACGTCTGGAGGCTGACTCTGTCTCTCTGTCTCTGTCTATGTGTCCCCTGTTTCCTGGAAATGCAGAAAAATTGACTAATGAGATGTGTTCATCTTATTTGGTTTACAATGAATGTAGAACAAATTTCTGGATCTGCCAACATCAGGTTTACAGCTAGTCCCCGTTGCCAAGGATACTTTGTTTGGTATGGGTTAAAGGGAATGAAGAATGTGAACATAGTTTTAGATTCATCAATTCTATTTAACTCCATAAATATGTTTCAACATAGCATTCTTGGCCCTGTACTACAACCATTGGAGTTAACCACTTTACAGACAAACATAGTGTAACTAGGCACAAGAGAAGAAATTCACAAAAATTCAGGTTTTGTGAGGTTAATTATTGAATACTTTGTAGAACACATAGGAAGTTGAAAACAAGCTGGACCATGGGTGTTCAACTTTTTTTGGACATGAAGAAACCCTTGCAGATGGATATTATGCCCCTGAATTTAAAGACAGAAGGGCTTAGATTTGAAAATGGGATCTTGAATTTATTAGAATTGTTGTCTTAGGCAAGATGTTTATCAATGTAATATCTCTGTAAGATTATCAAACACATGATGTAAAACACGACTTTCATTTTTATATTTACTTGTCAATTTGTTGAGTTTACTGGTGTGTGTGTATGTGTGTGTGTGTGTGTGTGTGTGACACAGATGCTCAGAAATGGGAACTGAGATGTAAGTGAGATATTCTAATTCCATTGAGGAGCTCTCAGTTGACAAATGAGTAAGTTAACAGAAAATTACAACTTGGAATGAGGAATGCTTGGGTTAACAGCATGCTTAAATGTTTTGAAGGCTAAGGGAGGAATCTGTTCCAGATGTGGGTGCCAGGGCCTATTTTCTGGAGAGATTGATCTAAAATATGAATGCTGAATTAATTAGCCTGGGCATCGAGCATGGACATTCTTGGAAGAGATAACTTCCTGGATGAAGACTTGACTGTGTAGATGACAGAGCGTAGTTGTCAGGTATCTGGTGTGGTAGAGAAGAAACATGATAAGATTTCTTTGGAGGTAGGGAGAATGACAGAAACAAGGCAGATGTGGACAGCATGAACATTTGAACATGACTTGATGGTTTTCCTGGGTTCTTTGACATTTTTTGTATGGTGTATTTTGGTCATATTTACCGCTCCCTCCTTCTGGATCCACTCTCTACTTCCTACCCACCCAAGTCCAATTTTGCCATCATATCTTAGATGATACCATTCAGTAGAGTCTGGTCAACTCACCAGGGGCTACATCTTTCAAGAAACCCGACTCTCTGTCTCCTAGCAGCAGTATATTGCCAATAATTCCTCAGCTAGGGATGGGACTTTGTGTCCACATTCCATTTCTGTGTAGTGATTTGGTCTGGCTTGGGTTGACACAGATCTTGTGCATGGTGTCACAATCACCCTCAGTTCTTATGTGCTGCTTCCCTGCTGTGCCTGGAGTGCACTTCTGTGGTCAACCACCACTCTTACACACTTTGTAACCCATGTTCTGCCATGGTACCTGAGCCTTGAGAGGAGCAGGCTGTGATACAGATGTTTCATTTAGGGCTGAGTATTTTGCAATCTCTTATTCTCTATACTTTGATCACTAGTGAGTCTCTGTTTATCTATGAGTATAATGATTAAGTCATTCACTGTTACTTTGATACTGTATCAATGACTTTTCAGTATTATAAGATGGTACCTAAAGGTGTGGTGATACTTAGAGTTTAGAAAGATTATTTTTACAGCATTGCAGAAACTAGATAAAAGCTAGATAAGAAATAGAGTTTGGTGACAAAAAAACCTGAGAACTAGTTCTATTATAATTTTTGACTAATATAAGCAAGTTTATTTTGTGTTTTCATAAAATGTCTTATGAAACACAAAATTTGCTTTGAGGAACTCAGAGAATGTTATATTAGAGGGCTAGGGTTATGGCTCAGTGGCAGAGTGCTTGCCTAGCAATCTCTAGCACTGTTAATAAATGTTTGAAAAAGGGTGAGAGAGACATTGGTAAAACTTGTTTATGAGCATGCAAGCAAATGAAATAACAAAGTTGTAGCTCTTGGGAGGCGGTGCAGAGTGGAGTCATAACCACAGTGCTGCTCTCTCTGGGTTCTGTCTTACAGGGTCTCATCTCTCCCTTGCCAGCCTCGGGCTTTCTTTTGGGCGCTCATCTTGTAATGCTGCTATTATTTATTGTTTTCCCCTTTAGTCTCAGAGTTGACAAGAGACGAGCATCTGAACACAGCCATCTTGTAGTGTCCAAGATTGATTTGTTTAGATTCTAATGCTGCAACAGTCATCATGGGATCACAAGTAGAGGTCAAGAGGGGGAAATAGGGTGAGTTTGAGAAGGGTTTGGGGAGGCAGGATGAATGTGAACAAAAGACACTGTGTAAAATTCTTAAAGGACCAAATACACACACACACACACACACACACACACACACACACACACACACACACACATTCCGTGACTAGCTCAAGTGATGGGAGGGGTAGGGCTACCTAACCCTAGAGAAAAGGAGGATTGGGTCAGGGAGACGACAAACAGATGGTGTGGAAAAGCTGGACCTCAGGACCAGAGTCAGGCTATACCATCCCAACCGCCCATCTGGCTTTAATTAGGAATTCCACATTAAATCAGCATGTCGTACTGTAGGATTAATGATTAATGTTCACCACATGAAGGCGCACCCCTGTTACTCAGTTGAAGGCATAAGATTCACAGTAAACAAAATACTGGTTTACTACTAAAATAATTTTAATGTTTCATAATTCATACTTGTAAAATTATTCATATTGTCAGTGTAATTATTTTATATGATTGCACTAAATATGAAAACTTTAATGGACAATTTGTAAAACCACTTAATTGAACAATATATGAGACAAGTTAACTGTGTTTACCCTCATTACTGATGGTAGTTTTCTTTCAACAATCTTGTCTGTGACCTAGTAGAGGTAGTAAACAGCTTTTACCACAAAAATGTAAAAAAAAAAATTGTTTTCATTTTTGTTTTTTGACACTGGGTTTCTCTATGTAGATCAGGCTGGCCTGGAACTCTCAAAGATCCACCTGTCTCTTCCTCACAAGTACTGGGATTAAAAATATGCACCACCATGCCAAGCCTTGTAAAATTCATTTTTAATTAGCTTATCTAAAAGTTTAAAACTTGAAATGATTTCAGTGTGTATAGTAAGAGATCAGAATATAATAAATACGATGAATTTAGGAAAATGACCAAGTATCATAGAACAGGAAAAAAAAAATGAAAAAGAGAAAAAAGAAAGAAAGAAAGAAAAAAAAATCCACATTTTCTTGATGGGAACCTAAAACAGATATCAAGTAGATCTAGTGAGGCTTTTATCAATATGCTCTTGGAGGCGTGTAGATAGTAGGTTGCAGCTAATGTATTGACTATTAAAGGAGTTTTAAAATTTTGGCTGGTTGGGGCTGGCGATATGGATCAGCAGTTAATAGTGCTAACTTCTCTTTGAAGGCATTAAATTTGGCTCCTCACACTCAGCTCCATATAACTAGTTCCAGGAGACCTGACATTTCCATCTGAGTCTCCATGGACACCCGTACTCACATGCACCTCCCCCACAATTAAAAGAAATCTTCTAAAACTTCAGATGATAGTTATTAACTTCCTTTAAAAAGCATGTGAGTAAAGAATTTATCTGAGTTAGGCTTCCATTGCTGTGAAAAGACACCATGACCAAGGCAACTCTTCTAAGGGACACAATTTAATTGGGGCTGACTTCCAGGTTCAGGGATTCAGTCCATTATCATCATAGCAGGAAAGGAATGAAATGGCCCTTTGTGAAACCCCTCATCTTTGGGATTCAAAGGGAATTATAACCTGGAGTAGGCTAATCTACAATCAGCATAGTAATTATACATAACAAGGAAGCAAAATGCAGAGTGAGATACCATTTCACTAGATTTCCATCTGATAGTCTATCAGATCTACCTAGTATGGAAATGTTTAAGAAAACTAGAAGCAATGATTGAGCTAGAGCTGAAATAAGCATCTAGTAATTGGAAAAGTTGCTCTTTTAATGCTCGACATTGAGGCAATAGCAACATCATCAGACACATTGCTCAGTGATACAAATGTTTGCTTATTCCATCCATTACTTATTTGATGAACATTGCTTTTTTTTCTCTCAGCATTTTTCTTGGTCCTGGATCATATGATGGCTGAGGTCCTGTCACCCATAAAGCACACTTTCTCTTGGGTAGCATGAGGTTGATGAGGACCTGTCACACATAAAGCACACTTTCTCTTGGGTAGCATGGGGTTGAAGAGATCAATTGTAAAAAGCAATTATGATGTACTAAGAAGAAAACATCAAAGGAACACCTAGTAGCTTCACATGCCACAAAAGGAAGTGGCCATGCAATAAGTAAAGTACGTTGCATATTGATATTTCATAGATATGACATTCAACATCATCAGAACTGGTTCTCGGTTGGCTAAGTTAGGTAGAACTTACCCTTCTAGACAGAAAGGTAGGAGCTCAAGAGAAGAAAGGGTAATAAAGTACAGTGATGGAACATGAATGACTAAGTTAGATTCTCCAATATTCAATGTAGCTATTATCAAGGGAGGCAGAGAAGATGGAAGAAGTACCATAGAACAAATATATGGGTACCTTAGTTACTGTTCTATTGCTGTGAAGAGGCACCATGACCAAGGAAAGCCTTAAAAGTATGTAAGTGGGAGTTTATAAGTTTAGAGGGCTAGTCCATGATCCATGCAGGAAGCAGAGAGGCATGATCCTGGAGTAGTAGGTTAGAGCTTTACATCCTATTAACAGACAGCAGGGAGAGAGAGAGAGAGAAAGGAGGGAGGGAGGGGGAAGAAGAGGGAGGGAGGGAGGGAGGAGGAAGCAGGGAGGGAGGGGGGAGAGAGAGAGAGAGAGAGAAAGAGAAAGAGAGAGAGAGAGAAAGAGGTTAAGCCCGTTGTGTGATTTTGAAAAAGCAAGGCTCACCTATAGCTACACGCTGCCACGAAGGCCATATGCTCTAATTGGTCTCAGTTGTTCCACTCCCTGGTGGCCAAGCATTCAAACCTATGATCCAAGGGGGCCATTTTCATTCCACCACCAGAATGGGCAACAATTTTTACCAACACTTCTCAAATGTAAGGTTATCACTCAAAGATTAGATGTAAACTCAGTATAAAACCACATAAATAAAAATAATTTCCTTTTGGAAAAAAAAAATAACAGAACCAGGTAAATAAGAACCAAATGAAATGGTTAAAAGTTATCATGGAAAGCGTACAATTTAGTTTGAAAGATATAATTAGGCCAACAGCATTCTTTTAATCAAGAGAAACAATATATCTTAGAAGGAGTAAGGGAAAAATAAATCAATTATATGTAAAATACACAAGGTTGGAAGCAAATTAAGAGAAATTGAGAAATATAGAATGTGAAAAAATGTATAGTCACTAAAGGTTTTCTTTATCAAGAAAAAAAGTGGATGCTAAGGTGAAAGGAAGTCTAGGTGCATTCAGGCTGGTGTGGCTGGAGATAAAAGGTCTTAGAAAATACAGTAAACCCAAGAGAAAATGTAACAAACTGGCAAACATTATGAGCTATCGTTTACAAACGCTTCTGTTTAAACAAGGTTTGTTGTTTTTAGATTGTTTTTTGTTTTGTGTAAGTGGTGTGATTGTTGCACGTGATTGTCTGCGCGTATGTAGGTGCTCTATGTGTGTGCTTGGTACCTGCAAAGGTTAGAAGAGGCATGGGACCCTCCCGAGATTGGAGCTACAGACAGTTGTGGGCTGCCATGTAGGTGCTTGGAACCAAAACCAGGTCTTTTCAAGAACAAGTTCCTTAACCCCTGAGCCACCTCCCTATAATCACTTTTATTCAGTGATGTGTGTGTGTGTGTGGGTGTGTGTGTGTGTACGTATTTGAGTACAGATTCCTGCGGAAGCCAGAGACATCAAATCCTTCTGAAGCTGGGATTATAGGTGGCTGTGAGCCTTCCAGCAGAAGTGAAGGCAACTGAGCTCAGGTCCTCTGTCAGAGCAGCAAGTGCTCTTACTCAGGTGCCATCTCTCCAGACCCTCAAAAATGTTTCTTTATTTAAAACAATTACAAATGAAACAATAAGGACAGTATCTGAAGTTGTCAAAGTGTCCAAGTATACTATAGTCATTTTAAAAACTATAAATAAAAGTACTATCTACAAGTTTTCTGGGAAAATTTTGCAGTTAACATTCAATCTTAACATGCTAAAGTGGGTCACCAAAGTAATAGCAGCATATACTAAAGTTTAATAGCAGAAAGAAAATTAAAATTATAAAAACAACTGCCCAACAGAAATCAAAATATAAAAAAGAACTATGGAAGAAGAAAATACACCAGTATTGTAATAATCACAATAAATGTGGATCGATTACGCTTTGTGTTAGAAGGTGAGTTACAAAATATTTATTAGTTACTTTTCTACTGCTAGGCTTAAACACCATGACCAAAGGATCTTATTAAGTGTTTAATTGGACTTATGGTTCCACAGGGTTAGAGTCTATGACATGGTAGCAGGGACAGCTGAGAGCTCAAATGTCAACCTGAGAGCAAGGGGCGAGAAGCATACTGGGAGTGGCCTCAACCCACAACCCCTGGCATCCCCATGACACTCTTCCTCCAACAAGGCCACACCTCCTAACAGCTCCACTAACTTGAGAGCAAGTATTTAAACATAGGAGATTATAGAGGCCATTCTCATTCAAAGTACTACAGAGTGGGTGTAAAGCTCAGGTATTCTAGCCCTGAAGAGAGAAATACCAAAGCAAGAGACCACTGAGCAGTTGAAATTATAGGAAGCCTCTGGACTTGACCTACCGTCATGTAAAGACATGTGCAATGGTGGGACACATTCAAGTTTTGGGTGATATCATGCCAGCCTTGGGGTATATCTGGGGCATAATTTCTAACATTGTAGATCTTTGTATTTGTGAGACTCAAGTGTGACCAAACTTAGCATCCATCAACCTTGGTGACTAAGTAATTATCTCCAGGCATACTATCTCAACCAGGGCAGCTTATCACGGAACAAGATTTCACTGGTCGAATGTAGTTAGCACAGGACTTTACTCTGGAACTTGGGGCTGGGTAGTAAAACTTAACATGGGCACAGATCCGAGTGGTCTCTATCCCCAGGCCTGTGCCCAGAGTTGAAGACTGGAATAGCTCTGGAATCAAGTGGAGATATTATGACCCAATGTATTGGATTTTCATACCAGCCAACACGATCTCTATTGCAGTAGTTTTGAACCACAGTTCACCCTAATAATAGGTATATTATGGTAATGTGGGTCTTGGTCCATTCTACCCAGTATTATATTTGTCTTGGTGGACAGTTAGGTCAGGTTATGACACAGTTTTTTGGCATTGGTGGCTTACCCAGCCTCAAGGGATACCATCTACATCCCAGCTCAGTCATATATGGCTCAGGGAACATTATGGAAGATGAGGAAGAAAGGTTGTAAGAGCCGGAATATTAGGGAGTCTGCTATGATGTAGTCTCCTAGAACTGGCTGCTTAAACAAGACCGGAAGAATATATCAATAACATGGTAACATGGAACGGAGTAAATTTCCATGGGGACCTACACCTAGACAAAACTACAGTCGGCTTGGGCAAAAACCATGCAGCTCTGCTAAGAAACCAATTTTCACCACTTCCTAATCTTAAGGGGGAGGGCATGTGCATTTTATTCAGGAATCTCCAATTAATTTTTAAGAGTGAGGTATTGACAGACACATTGGACATCATCTGTAGTAGTACTCAATTAAATATTTAAATTGATCCTGGTGGAGGCCACGTTTCTTGCTACCCACCCCAATGTTCTAGGTTCCTGAATGAAACAAACATACACAGCCTTTATATTTTGATATGCTTTGAACAGCTCAATGGCTGGGCCACTTTCTAACCTTCACATGGTTAATCCACCTCCCTTCAATATTCCTGAGTTATTAATCCCTAAATCCTACATCACATCTTTGCTGCCCTGGACCCAGTCAGGCAGCCCTCTTGGGGCTGCTCTTTCCTGGCTTCTTTATGGTGGCTATGCTCTCTGACCTGCACCTTCTCAGGTGTGGCATCTTTCCTCTACTTCTCCTGGCATGGCAGATCTCCTTCCTTCTGCCTCTTCTCTCTCCCTAGCTTGGGAATCTTAAGTCCTGCCTCAGTCTGCCCTGCCCAGCCATTGGTTGCCAGCAACTTTATTTACCAATCAGAATCAACTGGGGAGAGGGTCCCTCCCCTCAATGGCTTACATGTGGACATGTGATTGCTCATGAAAACAAGTTTGGGGACCCAAGTTAACATAATGTAAGCAGCATTAGGCCAAAACCCACTACATGTACAGAGACCAATAACTGGACAGTGTTTGTAACACTCAGTCCTACATTCGATGTCTTCATCAAGGTCTTCTAAAGGGAATCTATGTGAAAGATCAGGCAGAAAGACTGTAGGAATCAAAAGCAATGGATGGCTCCAAGGAGACATTGTTGTCCAGACTGATGCGAATATGAACTCACATAAACAGTAACCATATCCATAAGGACTATACAGGTTCAATCCAGTTAGGATCTCACTGTTGAGAGGGGAAATGGACACAGGATCCCACCTAGAACCAAGCAGGTATCGGCAATTGGTCCCAGCTAGCAAAAAAGAATCATTTTTTTCCCCCAATGGAGTCTCATTGGGTTTACTAAGCACACTTCAGGCTAGCCTCTTGCGCAGTAGTAGTTGGCCCACACAAAATGGCCTCAGTGATATCTCTTGTACATTTTGGTCTCATTTTGCTTTGTTTGGGCATTATTTTTGTCTTATTGATCTATTCCTTGTTTATTTAGATGCCATTTGTATATGTGTTTCTATTTCTTGTCTTTGCTCCATTTTTAAGGAGGGGAAGAACATAAAGTTGGGTGGGTAAGGAGGTGGGGGAGGACTTGGGAGGAATTAATTGGAGGAGCAGAAAAATTAACAAAATATGCTGAATGAAAAAAAAAACCAAAATATTTGCTTGTAGGCAATTCTGTAGTGCATTTTTTTTTTTTCTGATTAATGATTGATTAGGTAGGGCCTAGCTCATTGAGTATGATACCAGCTCTGGGCAGGTGGTCCAGGGTTCTATAAGAAAACAGGTTGAGCAAGCCATGAGGAGAGAGCTAGCAAGGTGCTTCCCTTCATGGCTCTGCTTCATATCCTGCCACCAGGTTCCTGCCTTGAGTTCCTTCCCTGACTTCCCTCAGTGCAAGAGTGTGATCTGAAAGCTGTTAAGATAAATTAAATCATTTCTTCTCCAAGTTTTTTTTGTCGTGGTGTTTTATTGCAGCAATAGAAACCTAAAAAATATTCTGAGCAGCACACCAACTGGAATTCGGGACAAAACTAGACTTAGTCCCAACACAGTACAACAGTGACGAGTTTAAAAACCTGGATTTTGTCGCCATCTAGTGTTACAATTATAAAAGTGACCGCAGCTGCAGAGAGCATTCTGGAAAGCAAGGCACAGTTACATTTTAAGGACTGGGGTAAATATACCAACACTGAATCTATTAATGCCCAGGTGATATAACTCACTAACAAGCATTAGAAATTTTCAGGAAACCAAAAATTCACATAATGGTCACAATAAAGTGGAGAAACCAATCAGGCGGACAACAGTATGGGAAAGCCTTCTGGGAGAATGCAAAACAGCATTTAAATGAAATTGAATGAGCTTTAAGAAAACACATAGGGGGCTGGAGAGATGGCTCAGTGGTTAAGAGCACTGACTGCTCTTCCAGAGGTCCTGAGTTCAATTCCCAGCAACCACATGATGGCTCACAACCATCTGTAACGGGATCCGATCCCCTTTTCTGGTTTGTCTGAAGACAGGGACAGTATATTCTTATACATAAAATAAATAAATATTTTTAAAAAAGAAAACACATAGAAGCGATTCAATTCTGTGTGGGAGAAACCTAAGCAAAAGTTAGAAACAGAAAATCATGAGCTAAAAAGTACACTAAAGAAAATTGAAAGTGCAGTAGAAGCTGTCAGTAGGAAGATCAAACGGAAGAAAAACAGTGGGCTTGCATATAGGATACTTGAAAAAACGAAGCTGAGGGGGAAGTCGTGAACTGTTTGTGTCTTCCCTTTACTCCATCACTGTGTTAAGCTGGTATCATTTCACAGTGGTCAGTTATGATCCAAATACGCTTCTGTCAGCCTCATCATATTCATAAGGCAAAGATCTTTTTAGTAAAAGAAGGACTTGGAACACATTGCCAGAGTAAATCACTTAATTGCAAATGGAGACTTTGTGAGAGAGTGATAGAAAAAGACCATAAAAGTAGAGGACAAGTCACACGTGGCTGTTGTAAGACCTTGTCTATCAGCAATGCCGACATACTGGATTCTCCAGTTAAAAAAAAAAGCCAAGTATATGTCACAAGGAACTTACATTTCTAAAGGGTCACACAAACGGAAAGTGAAGGGCCAGAGGGTGCTATGAGATATTTCAGGAGTTTTAGAGGAAGGCAGAAACGGCCATTATAATTTACATTACAACATAGACTTTAAATTAAAAACAATAGAGACCACAAGGCCATTACATATTGATGAAGAGGTTATATCAATGACGGAAATAACTTTCCAAATATATTCATGTTGATTATTAGAATTCTTCAATGCATACTCCAAATATTAATATACATAAAGGGAAAGAAAGATCCAGAAGTTTGGGGCTTAAGTACTGTATCTTCAGCAATGACCGGGTATCTAGATTAAAGTAACAAGAAACAAACAGCAGAGACGCTGGGAGGATTGCAGAGTGGTCAGAGGCATGCCATAGCTGTTCGAAGGCACGAGGCTTAATTCTCCACACACCACACAAACATAAACACAAACAATAAAATGAGACACACACATGCGGAGGAAAGGGGAGAAAGTGTGCTTGTAAAACTGTACCTCTGTCCACATTCCTGTCGGGCTCTATAGATTCCACCCAACTGCTTCAGAATGCCCATTCTCGTGAACACACGGAAATTTCTGCAGGATAGATCGTATGACAGGTCCCCAAATGAATGTCAGTCATGTCTTAATAATTGAGGTCACATTAAGCATCTTTTCCGACAACAGTGCAATAAGACTTTCTAGACCAACAACAAGAAAAACATTGGACAGCATAAAAATACATAAAGATGTAATAATTTACTTTTGGATAACAGAGGAGACAATAAATTATGAAGGAAATTTAAACATTTATTGAATTAAATGCAAATTAAGACACAACATGCAAATCAAGTGTGCTAGTATGATGGTTTGAAGGAGAATGACCCTCATAGGCCTGGTCATCAGTTGATGGAACTGTTTGGGAAGGATTAGGAAGTGTGGCCTTGTAGGAGGAGGGGTGGCCCCATTTGATGAAGCATGTCACTGTGGGTGGGCTTTGAAGTTCCAAAAGATTCCTGTCATTTCCAATGTGCTCTTTGATTGCAGATGAAGATGTGAGTTCTCACCTACAGCTGCAGCCACCTGTTGTTGTTCCTTTGCTCTGCCCATCATAGACAAGGACCCTCTGGAACCATATGCCCAATTGTCCTCTGTCTTGTACAGGTTGCCTTGGTCATGGTGTCTTATCACAGCTTTAGAAAAACAACTAATACAATTCAAAGGAGGGAACGTTTGTAGCAACTGATGCCCATGCCAAATTCAACAAAAACAAACCAAAAGATCCAGCAAGATCTCAAATTAAACAGGCTATCACTGTACTTCAAGAAAGAGAAAGGGAGAGAAGTGATCTGGGAGTTACTAGAAAGAAGGAAAATACAGAAAAAAGGAAAAAAGTGGAATAGAGACTAGAATTCATAAGTGAAAAGCTGTTTGTTTATTATCTTTCTGTCTGTCTATCTACCTAAAGATAGCTCAGGCTTTCAACAAACTCCCTATGTAGCTCAGGATGACCTAGACCTTCTCATTCTCTAGACTCTACCAGTGCTGGGATTATAGAGGCACAGGCTGGTTTGATGTAGGGCTGAGAATCTAATTAAATATGGCCTAATTATAAACTCTAAAAAAATGTTATTCACTGTGATCGAGGAAAAGTCATCCCATGGATTAAAAGATGGTTGAACGTACGCAAATGATAAATGTACTACTCCTTTGCCTAGCTTGCACGAAGCCACATGGTTCCACCTTAGAGAAAATGGAATCTTATTTGTTATTGGTGGGGATGTAAATATAGTGAGACAATTATTAAAAACAATGTAGATTCTTCAAAAAGTTAAAAAAAAAAAAAAGTACTGTGATAGAATCCAGCAACTCTGCCCTCCTTCCAAAAGGAATGGATCAATATAGTGAAGACACATGAACTTCCATGTCTACCTCAGGATCACCTACAAGTATTAAGAAAAAGAAAGAACTTACGCATCCGTCAGTGGATAGATGTGTAAAGGAAGCATGTTAGATCTACAGAGTAGAATCTGATTCAGTCACAGAAGGAATGAAGTACTGGGGCTGGGGAGGTGCCTCAGTTGACAAAGTATTTGCAGTTCAGGCATGAAGTTTGGAGTTTCAGCTGTCAGTATGGTGGTACCAAATCCTGGGGCTGAAGAGATAGACAGGTGGATCCTTGGAACTCATTGGCCAGCCAGCCTAGCTGAGTCAAAAAATCTCTGTGAGAGGCTCTGTCTCAAAATATAAGGTGGAGAAAATCATAACAGATAAGAGCTCTACCTGCTGCCTGAACCCAAAAGACTCAAGATACTGACTCACCCCTACATGGGCAGATACCTGATACTGCAGGCCATGCCAGTCAGGAGAACAGAGACCTCCTGCTGGACCGATGGTCATGCTAGATACCAGAAGTACAGACTCTAACTCTGACAGAGACTCCCTGCTAAACCATAGATCACACTAGCTGCTATACAGACCACAAAGAAAAAAATGACTGACATTCCCGAACCTTCCAAACACAGATCAGCTTAATCCAAAATGAGGGATTTGAGCTAGTCAAATAAACCGTTAGTAAAGATGGAACAAAAAAGAAACAAGACATAAATTCAGGATTTTTTTTTTTTTAAATAAAAAAACACTGTGCAAAAAAGGTATAGAACAAGCTCAATAACCTGGATTGAATCCCTGGAACCCATATGGTAGAAGGAGAAAATTGACTCTTGAAAGTTGTCCTATGACCTTCATACATGCACTGTGGCACCCTCTCTTACACACACGTTACACACACATGCCACCCACAAAATAAAGAAATGTAAAACATATTGTTCTTTAGAAGAAATCGAAAATTTTATTTGATATAAACTCGGTTAATAACTGGAACAATAAAGTTTAACTCATTCTCACAAAAAATAACTATGACATAAACCAGACAAATTTTAGGTACTATCATCTTTATCATAGATGCAAAACATAAATTAATAATTAGCGAATAAAAATTAAAAATGTAATAATTACATCATAGTAAGATAGAATTTATCCAAAGAACACAAGAGTTTTCAAAAATAGAAAATTTACTGATATTATAGAGTTGTTGAACAAGAATCAGGACTCAGTTTTAATTTCTCTGTGCCCTGCAAGCAGAGACAATGCTTGGCATTCACTCATGCCTACTGTTTCAAGTTGTTTTTATGGTGGAGAGTCTTATACAGTAGAGACAGTGTCTCCACCTGGAGACAAAGGCAGGCTACAAGTGCTAAGATGAAGAAAGAAAGCATCTCCTACAACAAAAGGCACACACGCCTCTTCTGCATTTTTAAGATGCTCATTCTCTAATCTCAGAGTTCCATTCTTGTAATGACTGCCTCTGCAGACATCCACTGCCCATTTTCATGTTCTCCTTGGAACTTGTAGAAAAGAGAAACTATACATAAGTGTTTCCATCCACACTACTTGCTCGGCAAAGGAAAATCTTTTGACTCTGAGCTTAGAGTCTCATAGCTTCTGTCAGCATCCCTGAGAGAGTGGGAGGCTGACTAGACACATGGAAGGTAGGATGCAATGTCACACCCTTCCTAGTTCATGAATTTGATCAATAGTTACAGAAATAACATTTAGCTTTCCAAAAGTCATTAATGATAAAATGTTTTAGCGAATAGGAATCAACTTAGTCTTTTAAAAAGGAACTAGCTCGATCTGCTGAAGAATACTAATATCAAAAACCTGTAGTCAACATTCATTCTGGCTAGATTTGAAAAGCATTCTATTTAGATTAGGCTCTAAGTGGAAATTCTGCTGTCGTTACTTATATCAAGCTTTTATTGGGATTCTCAGACTAGGGCAGAAAACCAAAATAAATAAAACAACTAGAGTATAAGAGTTGAACATAAAGATAATATTGAGTAAGGAGAAAAATAAGCAAAAATATAGGC
This sequence comes from Rhynchomys soricoides, assembly GCA_019843965.1. Taxonomy (NCBI): domain Eukaryota; kingdom Metazoa; phylum Chordata; class Mammalia; order Rodentia; family Muridae; genus Rhynchomys; species Rhynchomys soricoides. The sequence continues at coordinate 5,531,603 of JADRCH010000046.1, forward strand.
TAATTAACAAAATAAATCAATGTTCTATAAGTTACTCAGGCTTCTGAGCTGTCTTGGGAGATAGCATGGTAGAAAGCAGATTCATTTGAAGCATAGCCTCCACTGACCCACACTTCTACACAAGGTCATTCAAGCCTGCTAGTACTCCCCCTTCCTCTTCTGAAACACATCCCACTTTAGTATGAAATCTTAGCATCAGTCTTTTCTCTTTTTTTGTTTTTGTTTTTCTGAGACAAGGTTTCTCTGTGTAGCCCTGGCTGTCCTCGAACTCACTCTGTAGACCAGGCTGGCCTCTAACTCAGAAATCCGCCTGTCTCTGCCTCCCAAGTGCTGGGATTAAAAGCGTGTGCCACCACTGCCCGGCAGCATCAGTCTTTTCTATCTTAGAAGTGCAGTTAGGTGGCTTCTATAACATTTTAAATTTGACCTTAAGTGAAAGATAATTCTTTGAAATCGTTGCTCAAAGGTATTGAGGTCCTGAAGGAGCAGTGAGAAAGTCTAGGAGGACGAACAAGAAGTGACTGATGTTTTCTGTACAACTTTTTCAAGAACAGTGGTTGAGAACAAATTATCAAACTTGAATCCAGTAGATTCTAATAGATCAGTTACAATCCACTGGATCTTCAGTATAAGCAGATTTTTTTATTTTTTCTCAAGAAAAAAAAATTTATAAGGTAAAAATATGAGCAGCCTTCATAAGTGTAGTGGACATTAGCGAGATTTAGCCTCTGCTAAGATATATGACCTGTCACTGGCTTTGTGTTTTTGTAGGACAGCCTGCAACATCTTCATTCTCTGGGGTGAGAAACTCATTTATAAAACAATTTCAGTGTGATGTTACAATGGTGTGTAGATTATCTCACCTGGCTCCTGATAATATTTGGCTGTATGTTACAGGCTGTAAATAGAGAAAGATGTTTCTTTCTGAAATGCTGACAGTGATATGCAGATTGGCATCCTAAAGTCTCTACCATTGTGAAATGGCCAGGTAACATGCCCAATGCAGCCATCTGTGAGTTTCCTCATTTATCTTAAGGGCTGCCAACTCTTCTGGCTGAAGGTCCCTTCAACTTTTAAAAAAGCTATGAATCAGTCCTAGTACTGGATAGAGGCCTAGTAAAAACAGACCTTCAGTTTCTTTTCATTGTTAGTCCTTTAGTGGAGGTAGAGGGAGGAGGGACAGAGACTCTGGAAAGTGAATGGTTATGTTCTGATTGTGATCTTTTCTTTCCACCCTCTCCTCTATCGTTTTAATTTGACTTTTCATTTGAGCTTTGGAGGCTGTGTGGGAGGTCCAGAGTAGCACCTTCTGTTATAGCAGATTCTTGATTATTTATATGAGATGAAAACAGTTATCTTTCATTTCTTTTATAAAATTCTAGATACCTCATGATCAATTGAGATTTCACAATTCAGAATATTCTATTAGAAGTGGTAAGATTGTATTCTTTAGGAAACTTTCCCATTTTAAAAATGAGTGTTGATAGCTGGTGTTGTCCTTGTTATCCAGGGTTTCCTCTTTGCTTGTCTTCCTACATAAGGGGGCTCTTTTTTGTAGTTATTTCTCTTAGACTTCACCATTAATGACATTCATGAATGTACACTCTCTTTCAGAGTTTAAACATTTTCTTTGGTGTTGCAATTTCTTAATTTAAAAATCCTTAAGATGTACTCCCAGATCTGTTTTCCTGTGTTAGCATCTTATACCATTCTTGGTATACTTTGGTGCCATTTCTGTTGTCTATGATTGATTAACATGTAATAATCAGTTAGCAATAGGTGACATATTATCTAAACATGTAAATGTCAATGATATAAACACATAGTGTCTTAGGTTTGTGGTTTATATATTAATATTTGCTTTCATCTGTTGTTGAAGTGTCTTTATGGACTTAATTTTTCAGTTACTTAAATATGCTTATTTTTGCCTATGAGAGTTTTGTTATATACCTATATTTTAAGTTTTTGTTATTCTTGAGGATTTTATATGAGGAGCCTTATTTCCTCCATCCAAATCATCCTCAACTTGTCCCCTTTCCAATTTCATGTCTTTTTAACCTTTATTTCTTATTTATTTATTTATTTATAACCCTCAAGTCTGGTTAGTGCTTCCAATATGTGCATAGGTATGGGGTCACTCACAGGGGAGTGAAAAACCTGACAGTTGCCATATTTTCAATAAAGGATTATTCTCCCCAGCAACTATGAACTGGCAATAATTCTTTGGTGAGTGGAATCTGGAGATCATTGAAGCCATCTCGGCTGGATTTTTTGTCTGGCTTCATTTTGTGTAGGTGTTATGCAGGTAAGCACAACATCTGTGAATTCAGAATTATGACATATGGGTCATATCTAGAAGACCACATTAAAGAACACTGCTTCCCATCCTTTGGTTTTTACATTCTTTTTACCTTGACCTCTGCAATGTTTCCTGAATACTGATGGAGGGTGTGTGTGTGTGTGTGTGTGTGTGTGTGTGTGTGATATGTGATGAAGAGTCAGCCTTTTATTCTCAGCACTTTGACTAGTTCTCATTTCTGCATTAACTGTTGCCCACAGCTAAAAGAGGCTTCTCTGACCAAGGTCGTGAGTAGTTTTATAGGTATAAGCATTAACGTTTAGAAGAAAATCTTACAGCAAGTTCATTTAGCAAAGTAATAATAGCAATTCTTTAAATGTCTATTACTTTGCCAGCCACAGATCCTTAGAGTGCTTCTGTGTTAAGCATATTCTACTGCAAAAGAAGCTTCTCTGATGACAATTGACCAATGCACTATTTATCTGTTTAATTCATTAGGGATGCAATACTATGTCCACTTAGCAGAGTAGTAGTAGTAGCTTTTCCCCTCAGATTTGTTTAGTCACAGGTTCTTGGCCTAGATAATGGTGGTAAGTATGGATTTCAACTTGTGGAGTAGGACTTGAATCATCAAAAAGCAAGATGCCATACTGTAAAGATAAATACGTTGGCATGTTGCTCATGTGGTAAAAGTCAGGCTAGGCTCAAGACACCTGTTCTTTTCTAATTAAACATAGTGGCTTCCAGGCCCAAATCCTTTCTACAAAGGTGATTTGATAGAATGGTACAGGATCTCGGAGCAATTAGATGGTTTATGCACGGACATATGCTAGGTAAATGGCACAAATTTGATTTACAGCCAAAGCTATGGGATTGCAAGTCTTTATTATACTTCATCTGCCATCTGTAGATATCTGTGATGATAATCGCACTGCTTTGAACATATCACTAATGTGTTTGTATCTTTCTAACCTCAGGACTTCAAGGACAAAGTCTTGGATACACTCGATATCCAGCCAATAAAAGTGATAATATTAGCCCACACAGTAGACACTTTTTAAATTATTAAATAAAATGAAATTCACTAGGCACATCATGCACACACAACATATGAATATACTCCTATACTTTCAATTTATAGATGAGAATTCTGAGACTCAGATTGTTTTTGTAAACTTTACCTAGTCTGTTTATTAGTAGAGTCAGGCATTTTGAAACAGTCTGTCCTTTCTTTTATAAATACTGGCTACATTTGATGCCTTTATCTGCCATGGCTGCTGAGTACTTGATATATGACAACTCCAAACTGAGAAGTTCTTTAATTATAAAGTATGTAATGTTAAGGACTCAGTATAAGAAAAGATGCAATATTACACATTAGTGCATTTTTCATATTGACACAATAAATTAGATTAAATATTCGTCTATTAATAAAATTTATTTTATTATCTGTTTTAAAACATGGCTATGAGAAAAAAACCAAATGGTACTTATGGGTCTCATTGGATTTATATGGAGCACCACTGACTATCAATTCTTTCTCTCTAGGTCTCTCCTCCCATCCTCTTTGGTCTATAGATGTGAAAAGCAGAAAGCCACCAGAAGCCATGTCTAAATGGGCCATGTATAGGTCATAGTACACCAGCTGAATGAAGCACACTGTGACCATCTGATACTCCAATAGTAGAATGTTTTCCACATTCTACTTAATTATTCCTGTTGTAAAAAATAGGCTAAGTCACATAGGACAATAGCCACATCAGACTGTTCCCTCCTAAAAGGACTTCCCTGCAGGATTTCTTGTATGTAGATTCAAGGCCCTAAAGGCCCCTGAATAGCATTTTGATACATCAAAGAACTCTGAGGACTCCACAGGGGTTTGGGGGGTCTTATCACTCAGTGGTGGCTGGAGACAAGGATCTGCACTGCCTTATGAACAGCAGTAGTACTTATACACATTTAAAATGAAGGGAGTCAGAGTCCCAGTGCTCAAGACTGCGGTAACTAGCTTCTAATGGGTACCCTCTGCTGTATACCAGACTTTGTCATCTCTTCCATTATCTTCGAAAGAGGGAAATTATCAGAAAACTCTCCTGCCATGGCAGTACCCACTCTTATAATGTGAAGACCATCTGGGATGATGTGATCATTGTACCCACTCCTGATTCCAACACTGGGACATTTCCCACGTCACCCACCAACATAAAGAGAGATGCTTGAATTAACCATGGGATGAGCACTCTAGCAGGGTGGCATGCTTCCTGCTGTTTGGAATGGTCAATCACACAAAAGGTCGGTGGAAGCAAAATGCTCTGATAAACATGAGCTGATAGAAAAGTCCGAGAGAGAGAGAGAGAGGAGAGAGGAGAAAGAGGAGAGAGAGAGAGAGAGAGCCAAGAACACTGCACCTGTTTCTTCCTGTTTTTGTGTTCAGTGACAGTGTGTGGATACCTTCTTATTGGCTACTGTGGGAATGTTTATGCATCAAAAATAGGGTGGTCTTTGGATGTGGTAGGCATCTTCATGCAGTGTAACTGGGAAAAGCTTGAACGTGTCATTTAAAGTCCAATAGCACGTCACTGCGCAGAACACTGAGTGGCCAATGACAGATGTCCCTTAGAAGGATGCCTTTGGTGCTCCAGTTGCGTGGCTCCACAGAGTGATCTGAATCTCTGTAAGCTGTGTGTGGAAGGAACAGCAGATTCTGTATGGATACTGACCTCCTTACTCCAAACTCTCCACTTAAAGTCACACAAGGTGCTTTGTTTGCTGGATGATGACAGGCAACTGCTACTCACACCTCTACTGGATATCTTGGCATTGTTTTTAACATGGAGGCTTTGAACTTTAGTAAACTCACTGTGGATGTGTTTGTATCCTGGTCTGGTTAGGAGACTCACAGCATTGCCTTTGTCAAGTGGGAGAACCAGCAGAGCTTTGTCCTGAATGATCCTTGTTAGTGAGGCTCTTGCTGTGTTTATTTGCAACCTGTGAAATAGCCTTCAGCATGGGAAAATGGTTTTTGTGTTTTGGTTTTTGTTTTGTGTTTCTGGCTATTGTTACAACAGGAAAAAAATATTACAGAAGCCATGTTGGGCATTGCATTTTAATTTTCATTTTTCCAACATAATATTTTATTGACTAGTTGTGAATCTCATAAAACACAGTCTCATCACATTCCTTTCTCTTTTCTCCAAGGTTCACACTCCCACCCATAAGTCCTCCCTCACCAAAAGAAGAAAAAAAACACACCATGTCCAATTTATATTGCCCATGTACTCATTGGAGCTTGGTCAAATTTCCTGTGGCTAGCCTCTTAAAGATAACTGTGTTCCCTTGGTCCCCACCCCCTGTTAGAAGCCATCAAATGTGAAGAGCTACACTTTAGCATCGATATCAAGGACTCTCTTCAATGGTTTTGTCTGGACTATTTAATCCTCCTCCTCCTCCTCCTCCTCCTCCTCCTCCTCCTCCTCCTCCTCCTCCTCCT
>JADRCH010000046.1:5537401-5628901 GCA_019843965.1 Rhynchomys soricoides
CTCCTCCTCCTCCTCCTCCTCCTCCTCCTCCTCCTCCTCCTCCTCCTATTTTTCTTCTTCTTCTACTTGCAGGTGAGGGGGTTACCGCAGAAGCCTTTAATGTCTCTCATTCTCAATTATATGTCTGCAGTCATCAATGCCAATGCAAAAGAACCTTCCTTGCCCATAACACTCAGTGGCAGCATGGAACTTAAACTTTAAGATGGTTCCTGATGACAGCACATGTCATAGACATCAATATGGCCTCCTGTGGCAGCATAGACCGCAGACATCCACATGACTTCTGGTGGCAGCACAGACCATGGAAGTCTTTCAGAGAGGCTTATTCCAGAAAATGAATTGTTCTTCATCTCAGATATCTTGTTACTTGATGACAGGGCAACTGTTGGTTGGGCAGAGCCTGTTTGAGCTCCAGGATGCAGTACACCACCCTGCCATGCCTACTCAGCAAGGGCATACTCTGGCCATCTGAGCTGAGCTTCCATGTCTGTGGCTGCAGCTGTATTGCATCTCTAGTTCTACCTCTATCACATATTCACCCATCAAGTGGCATTGCAATTGCTGTGTCACTCTGTCTATCCATCTATCTATCTATCTATCTATCTATCTATCTATCTATCTATCTATCATCTTTGCTCAAACAACTTTACATTCAAATACTTGTTGCACTGAGCCATTGGACTGCTTCAATGTTTCTGAAGCACCATAAGTTCTGGACTACTGGTCAGCCTCATCTCTGATATCTGGTTGTTGCCCAGAGTTAGGGTGATCTTGTGGCAGGGCATGGCATTTGGAGGCAGGATCCATGTGAGCTCCAGGCGGCTGCACATCTCCTGCCCTTGGTGCCTCCTGTCCTGCCTGCTCACTGGGCATGGTCATCAATGTGGCCCAGCACTCTTTCCTCCTCAGTGGGGTAAGCAGCAAGAACTGCGCAGCAGGAGCTCCATGCTGTCGGGGCCTGTTGTTCTAAGCCTCCTGATTGTTGGAGAATTGGCTCTATTCAGCAAAATCATGCTCCTTTGGCTGTGTCCCCATACTGGGTCTCTATGACTTCTCTCCATCCTGAATGTGGCTCCACTCTGCCATCTCCCCCCCACCCCCAATTTTATGAGACTAGTTTTAAAAGGCATCCTCCCAAAAGATCTGTCTTTTTTGTTTGTTTGTTTATTTCTTTGCTTTTTGTTTTGATTTTTTGAGACAGGATTTCTCTGTGTAGTCCTGGATGGCGTGGAACTCATTCTGTAGACCAGGCTGACCTCACAATAAGAGATCTGCCTGTCTTTGCCTCCTGAGTGCTGGGATTAAAGGGGAACACTACCACGACCTTCCTTCCTTCCTTCCTTCCTTCCTTCCTTCCTTCCTTCCTTCCTTTTCACTTTCTATCTCTTTTTTCAGTTCTGGGAGATACTGTGCTCTCTGCAGGCTCATCGACTGCTGTCCCTGCATCTCCTCTGGAAGCCTCCATGCCATGTGCCTACCATTTGTAAGCTAGTGTGGAGGTCCAGGACTTCTGTGAGGGAGGGTTTCTTCCTTCTTTATAATTCACCTTCTTTCCTTGGTGAGTCAAGGTTGACTCGAAAATCTCTCTGCTCTTGGAAATCTTCCCAATACTGTTTAACCGAGCAATGTGTTAAGCATCCTCTCCTTAGAGTTCTTGCTTCCACCTTTTATCTTTCCTTAGTGGCCTTCATGTGTTATTCATAGCAATGCTCATCCTTCAGTTCCATGAAAAATTCTTTGTTAGAAGAGAACTGCTGTTTGTTTTCCTTTTTGTATGATTTCTATACTTAATGCACAATGCGTAATTAAGTAATGCGTAATTAAGTAATGCGTAATTAAGTAATGCGTAATTAAGTAATTAGAAGAGTGTTTTTTTTCCAGACAGGGTTTCCCTGTGTAGCCCTGGCTGTCCTGGAACTCACTCTGTAGACCAGGCTGGCCTCGAACTCAGAAATCCGCCTGCCTCTGCCTCCCGAGTACTGGGATTAAAGGCGTGTGCCACCACTGCCCGGCCCACCTTTAGCATTTTTTTATTGCCCACTCTAAACAAGATAGACACCCACCTTAGTTCACTATACCTTTACACTGCTTCTCTTATCTCTGTTTGCACTCCAGGATTTTGAAATCTGGGGTAATGGAATAACTGCTTAGGGTTGTAGAGCAGTGCAGCGGGGGAATGTGTCACTGTGGGAGAAAGATCAGCTTTCTTTAGCTTCTCCAGGTAGACGCACTTTCCCCTTCATAGACCATCTTATAGGAACAAGGAGTGGGGAGGAGCCATGTCTGCAGAGTAAGATGCAGTGTGGCTATGAAGCTTCTGTCCCACCCTGGCTGGCTGCTTACATCTTTCTCTCTCCTCTTCTTCCAGACTGGATGATATCTTGCCAGTTCCTACACTTGGATGAGTAGGATTCTGCTCAGTTTGTGATTCAGTTAGCCTGCTCTACTTTGGCTGACGTCCATGGAAGTCCAAGTCTTCTGGAACCAGGGCCCAGGCAGGGTTGTTGGTGAAACTAGAGCAGAGGCAACCCGAGGCTAGACTGGACCAAGGGTCCTGACCCTATATCCCTATCCCTTTGGGGGTATTTTGCTTGTTCTGCTGTATATGGTTCATGGGAGCTCTAGATGTTTGTCTGGGAAGTTGCGTAAATCTTCATTGATAGATGACTGTACCTCCTATGAACCTGTGAATTGCATATATTATCTTTTAAAGCTGGGATTTTACACACAAAGAACAAGTAAAAAGTATCTGCCATGGTCTTTCCCACTCTTAGCACAGATTTGTTCTTCAGAAAAGAGTAACCTACCATTCCTCTTATTCTCAATGGAAGCTAGTCTTCCTCCTATTTACCATGGTTTCCTTTTGGCCTATAATTTTGAACTCCAACAGATTTGGCTTTTGAAAATTAAAAGTTTGACTTTAAAGAACATAGCTTCTGGAGAGGAGAACACAGGGTTGGAGAAAGGAAAGATGGTCATCAAAAGGATTGTGACATGTTGGGCCCTGCTGACTAAGGTCAGAGTCTGACATTACCGAAAAGCCCTGAGCTTGGTGCAAAATGGTGAACTCACCTTACCAGCTGGGCTTCTCCTTCTTTGACGTTGGTTGGGAAGCCTGAACCCACTGTACCCTCTATCTGTGGGATGTCATGTAGCCTTGGTGAGATTACAGGTTCTGCTTTCTTTCTCTCAATAAGAACCTGTCCAGCAATTGTTGGAGATTCCTGGTATGCCTCCCCATGGTAATGAGGTATCTCCATATCTTTGCCTTCAGCCAATGACATGTATCCACCCTAGAGATCCCTACCCACTTCCCCCACACTATATAACCCTTGATTCAACCCAAATAAAGCTGAGCTGTCTCTCTGAAACTGGTCCAGGAGATAAATCTGTCAGCTCCACTAGTGTTATTAGGAAGTTTGTCTGCCATGCTGGCCTTGGCTGCTTACATCTGCAATCCTTGTATTTGGGAGCTGAGAAAGGAAGATTGTGGATTCAGTATCATCCTGGGTTACATAAAGTGATTCTGTATCACTCCGCTCCTCTTCCCCTCAAGGGGGTTTTGCTTATTATGTGTCCTGACATGGACACAAATGTTTCCATAGACATCTCCGTAAACACATTCACTGTGTTGAAGTTGTTGAAACAATTGTGCTGAGTATGAATACATTATATAAAGGCTTCTGAGTTAGCCAGCAGGTGTTCAGTGTTTCTGTCATTGAGCTCAGAGCAGATGATTTTCAAGATTTAGGTAGGGTGAGGCATGACAGCAAGACAAAGCAGAGCATGGCAGTTTAGGGGAGTGAAGAACAACTCTCCCTAGTAGTCACAAGTGTGTGTACAGAAGAATCCAGGTTGAACTCCATCAAGACTGACTTGTGATATAAAGTTGAGCAAATGAAAACCTCTCTAAACCCATTTCTTCTTCTACGGAATGCAGTTTACAAATAAAGTTGTGTGTTATTCATAAAGAATGTAAAAACTTGTTAAGACAAAGCTGTTCAACCATAAATAGACACTTAATTATCTTACCTTGCACTTGTAAAAGGAAGTTTTGTTCAGCCTTCTACAAGCATAGGTCCACAGCGTACCATTGTTTTTGCATCTGGCACTGGAGTACATACAACAGGTAGTCACAAAGATCTTGTAATGAAAAGCTGTACAGCTTGTTTAACAAATGTATTTCAAGAAGGAAAGAAGAGAGTAGAAATTTGAATTAAAGAGATGTAAGAGGGTTGTCAACTAGTCACAACGTGTAGAACCTACTGGAATCTTTTGTTATTTACTTAAAAATTTATATTTAGTTTTAATAGACAAATATACATATATATTTACCACATACCACATGGGTTTAAGTGTGTACATTATATAATGGAAAAGCTAATTAACTCATGTATTATATTTAAGCAAATTAAAAACATATTAGCCAATTGGGAAAATTTTAAACATTAACTGGGTATTTGTGAATATTAAGTGATTACTGTCAAGTTTTTAGGTAATAGTGGCTGGTATTGAATGAATATTTTAGGAAGATTTCAATAAACTTGTATAAATATTTAGAATTATGTTAATAGGCTGACTTGGAGCACTTAAGTAGATTTGAGAAAAGCATTATTGGGTATGATCTTTATAGGAGGAAGGCCCTTTGTGGTTGTTCACTATACTCATTTTCCATCTTCTATGTATGTTTAGAAAGTTCCATAGTAAAAAACAAAAAAACATTTTAAGAAAAAGAAAAAAATAATTAAGTGTTCATTTTACTTACTAATCCCCAAATTTCTGGAAAATAATATTTTAAAGCACCTTAACATTTCAACAGAAGGAACACTGTTTCCGTGATCATTCTTGTCTTTACTTATTCTTTCCAAACATTCTTTGCCAATCAATCAGTTCCACATTCCTTACACTGATATCTTAAAATGCCTCAAAAAGAAAATGATTGGCACTCTTTAGCTTCACACATGTAGACGTGTCTGACTTTCCTATGAGCAAGGGGAATCCAGACTCAAGCTGTTGTGTTTGTACAGCAAGCTCTTTACCACAGAGCCATCTCATAGCTGTTGGCTTATAAGTCAAGGATAGGAACATGACATACTGATCTGCACAGAAGCACAAGGCTATAAAGGAGGAAAACTTCCCTTCCTTCTGGTAGGTTCTTCCCATCTCCTGTTACTAGAAGGTAGATGTAAGCTTCTCTAGAAGCTGCTTTCCTTACCTAGCTGAGCAGACCATGTCTGGTGTCTTTGTTGTGACAAGAGACCTTGGTGTCTGCAGCATCAATCCCTGGCGATAGGGATCCAGTCCTTTGTTCCTCAGCTTGTGAGCATAGGCTCATATTTGAGTCACTAACTCAGCTTCTAGGTGACCACTATGCATTTACAAGATGGTTACTTGGTATCCATTGTCCTTAGCTAATGCAGTTATCTCCCAGATTAGCCTGTGATGCCATCTGGAATCTTCTCAGAGTCACACTGGACTTGCCTGACAGAATAGGGCTTATCTAAGCCATCTGATCTGCGACTCCAACGTCTTGTGATGAAATCAAGTGTAATAATGGCCAAGAAGCATGGTTTCTGTAGGTTATAATGACATAACTAATATGAAAGTTTAAAAAGTGTTAAGGAAGAATACATACCTTACATATTGTTATAAAGTGACCCAAAGAATATTGAATAAAATTCATTTGGTTTATTCGTGTTTATTACTCAGGCATTTGGTATCTGCAACAATAGGGTCTTACCATGATGTTTTGGAGGGCAGCAGTGGCAATATCCTGTAATGCTGGAGGGGGCAGTTTATGGGACCTCACCGGCCAACAACTCAAAAAGAGGTAACACATTCTTTTCACTGGGGCTTTTATTGGGTAGGGTGGTATTTAGTTGGGGTGTTTTCTCCCCATTATAGAATAATGACATTTAAACTTGGATGTATGTGTATATAAAGGTATAAAGCTTAGAAAGTTTCTACAGTGGTGGTTTTCCATGTGGCATTTTCAAAAGGCTTTTAGTGTTAAATAGTCCTTCCTCACATTCCCTCCTCTGTCCTGGTCTCCGCTTCCCCTTTTCTTCCCATTCCATATTGCCTCTTTCTCCCTTTACAATATGTTCTTTTCCTTTTGCTTGAAAGATCCTGTTTTGCTTTGAATAAGAACGGCTCCCATAGGCTCATATGTTTGAATGCTTAGTCACCATGGAATGGCACTACCTGAGAAGGACCAGGAGGTGTTGGAGGAAGTGTACCCATGGGGATGGTTTCTTGTGGTCTCAAAAGCTCCATTAGGCCCTCTGTGGTGCTTTCTTCCTGCTGCCTGTGGATCTGACATACAACTCTAAGCCACTGCCTGTCACTATGCTTCTTGTCATGATGATAAGCCTCTGAAATTGTAAGCAAGTCCAAATTAAATGCTTTCTTTTATAAGACTTTACTTGATCATGGTGTCTCTGCAGCAATAGAACAGTGACTAAGACAAAGTCCCTCTTTCCCTGTAGCCTCTTATTTCTAAAATGCTATGGGTATTCCAAATGAAACACATTTATAAAGCCTCAAATTTAACATCTACCCATGAGACAAAAAGTATATTTGTCTTTCTGTGATGGGTTACTTTGCTCAGAATGATGGTTTCCAGTTCCATTCATTTACCCAAGAATTTTATTTTTTCTTAACTGCATAGTATTCTGCAGTATAAACATGCCACTTGTTCATTATCCATTCTTTCATAGATGGGCATTCAATTAGGTTGCTGCCATTTCCCAGCTGCTGTGAACAGAGTAACAATAAACATGGAAAAGCAAGTATCTCTGGTAAGATATAGGTCCCTTAGGACAGCACACACAACACCTGTGGAAGCTCAAGACAGACAAAATATTATCATAGTGTGGAAATGGACATGTGGTTCCACCCTGAGCTGAGAAGCTAATGGCATCTGATAGCTTTTGGAAATTGGAGACTCAGTTTTTATTAATGTTGTAGCCTCTGGTATATTTTAAGGTAAGCCCAATCTTGTACCCAAGAGTAAGAGTGGTTGGTCAAGTCAAACTGTGGAGAGGCTGGGGGTGGAGAGACACACAGAAGGAGGCAGAAGAGAGACAGAGAAACAGAGAGAGGAAGGGAGAGAAAGCCAGACAGAGAGCAAGAGCGAGAGTGAGAAAGAGAGAGTGGGGGGAGAGACAGAGAAACAGAGCGAGAGAGAGACAAACAGACAGAAAGAGAGAGAGAGAGACAGAGAGACACAGAGAGAGAGACAAACAGACAGAAAGAGAGAGAGAGAGAAACAGAGACAGAGGCAGAGAGAGACAGAGAGACAGAGAGCCCCTGAAGTTGGGTAGGGTCTAGGAAAAGTTGGGGGGGCTGGGATTAATATGAAAGATACATCAAAATTCTCAAAACCCAAACATTTAAAATGAAATTAAAAAAGAGAGATAAATATTTTTTATACTTGTAAAGAAAACAAGGCCTACTTCTATCCTTTCTCACTGAGATGCATTACATGAAGACTTTACCTGTACTCTTTCCAAAAAATAAATTATGCTCTTAATATTTGAGTCATAATTAAAATTGAATGTTACCTGAGGTCTGTGGCAGAATGTTAATCTGTTAGAAATAAATTTCTTCTTAAAAATCTTATAAAAATTACATATGGATAGAATTTTAAAAGATCCCAAAGAGTCATTTGAAATATTTAGTCTTTTTGTAAATTTTGATAGTGACTATTTCAGTTACATTCAGCTTTTCATAGTAATAGCAAAATTTTATTTCATTACTGATAGATTTTGACTACTCAATCATTTTTCAAAAAACAGTACTTATATCACATTCTGTATTTCACATTTTACTGGCAAAAGTCAACTGTGTTAATTTCAAATACCATCATTTAAAAATGTAATAGAATCCTTTTCACATGATGATCATAAGCTTTATGAATTTGAAGTCGATATTTGTAAAGCTGAAATTTATAAGTATGACTATATTTGTAGTGCTGATATTCCTTAAATAGCTTTCTTTTTCCCCCTTTCTGGTGAAGCACAGTATTGTAAGAAAACAAGTGCAAACACACAGATGATATCCTTCTGTCACCTTTCCTCTGATAAGGATCAAGTAATAAATATGGAACTTCTGTTATGGTCTGATGAAATTCTCTAAAATCTCATTGGTTAAAAGCTTTGTTGCCAGTTGGTGAGGAAATTGAAGTGGCTGAATCATGAAGGCTCTAACTTCATCCGAAGAAAAATCCACGGGTGACTCTATGGCTGACTCTATAAGTAGCGTGGTGGTTTGAATATGCTTGGCCCATGGGAAGTGGCACTATTAGGAGGTGTGGTCTTGTTGAAATAGGTGTGGCCTGGCTGGAGGAAGTGTGTCTCTGTGTAGGCAGACTTTAAGGTCTCCTATGTTCAAGCTACACCCAGTGTGGCACCCAGAAGTGTTGCCAGTCACCCTCTTCTCCAGCATCATGTCTGCCTAGATGCTACCACATTTTCCACCATGCTGACAATGGACTGAATCTCTGAAACTGTAAGCCCCAATTAAATGTGGTCTTTTATAGCAGTCGCCTTGGTCATGGTGTCTCCTCACAGCAATGAAACTCAAACTAAGACAAGTTGTTAGAGTATATCCCAAAGGGTTAAATCTTTGAAGGGTATACGTCTTTGGCCACCTTCTCAGCTCCTCAGTTACCATGAGCCGAGCAGCTCAGCTCTGCCTCCCTATGCTCTGCCAAAAGCTGTTTTGCCTTACAAAACAGCCATGGAACAAAAAGACAAGGGATTGAACCTTCTAAAATCTGAGCCAAATCTCTTATTTTTAAAGTTTTTTTTTCTAGGCATTTTTCACAGTGCTAAATCTGATAAAGACACCTGTCATTTCCTCAGGCAAATGACATTCCAAGAACCCCAGGGGCTATGTGAAACTATAGATGATACTAGCCTATTCAGACCATGGCTTTCCTGTAATACATATTTACAACAGACTTAGTTTATAAATTAGTTGCTGCAAAAATAAATGACTAATAATAGAATCAAGAAATTATAAGAATGTGAATGACGTGTTTCTCAAAATACCTTGGTACACTGTAATCTTGCTAACATTCATACATAGTTTCTCTTTGTAAGTTGATGACTTTCAGTTTTTTTCTTAGAGGAGTGCTTTATGGCTGTTTTTTTGGCATACTTGAATTGCCAGTATCATTGCTATTATACTTTTGGGTTGTTATTAAATAAAGTAATTTTTTTTTTTTAACACAAGCATTGTAGTATGCAACAATCTGATAACCCACAGAGCTGCCAGGTGGCTGACAGGCAGGAGGATCTACACATGGATGTCATGTAAAGGGTGAGTCACACTCTGTGAGATAGAGCAGGGTATGCAAAATGATAGCGCACCATGTTTCTCAGAAAAACACACTCCTAAACTGATGTGATATTTTTGGAATTCCCTATTTAATATTTCTGGACAGGGGTTGACCTTAGGTAACTTAATCTAAAACCATATATAGAAGCTAAAACCATAGATAATAGGAAAGCACTGTAATTTTAGAAGTTCTTACATCTACTGCTGCTGTATTTTCTCAGAATATCATCTGTGATTGCTGAAGCTACACTAGCCTCCACTGTTAAGTCAAGGTCAGTGAGAGTGAATGAGGCTTTACTGTAAATTCTAGGTTTCAGGAAAGAGGGAAATCAGATCCCAGGTGGAGACTAAAATACAAGAGGAGGAATGTTACTAGGTGGTGATGAATAGCACCATGTGGCACATGCACGAGTGTCCTGTGATTGATATGATGCGAGTGACTGAGTGACTACATATTGTGTGAAATGACTGTGGGCTCTGAGTCAGTAAAGGATTTGCGATAAGCACCTTGAATGTGGACACTTCACTTTTCCAGAATGCTTCATTAGGGAATTGGTGATGGCCAAAGATCTTTCTTGTCAGTATCTCATAGTCAGAAACAAAGCCATCACTACTGAAACCCAGCTTTTTTGTTGTTTTTGTTTTATTGATTGATTGATTGTCTTTGTTGGTGTATTGCTTACATGTCTGTTTTCTTCATTCCATTAATCAAATTCTAAGATTCTAAGAAAGCAGGGACCTTGATACCTAAAGACAGGACCTGTTTCAAGAAATATTTTTGACTCATTGCTACTACAGGTATCCACATGTTTCAGTTAAAATCTAGAGGAAGATATGCTCAGAAATGAGAGACAGTCACAAGGTCAACCCAAGAATTATCCTCTCTTGCTTTCTATCACATTAAAAAGTCCTGGTGAAGCACGGGGGTATGCTGAAGAAAGTTTGTAGGGAAGATTCTTTTTCATGAAATTTGAAATACGTAAGTTTAGAAACTGAGAGTTTGAGAATACTGACTTTTGAGCTGAATTTAGATAAAGCCAAAAGGGACAGTGTAAGGAGCAGAAAACGATTGAGCATTGGAAGGAGAGGGACAGAAAGCTAAATGTTATCTGGGAAACTACGAAGCCCAATTCCCCAAAGCAACATGGCAGACGATGTTGACCAATCAGGCAAGAAACATCATTTTTATTTTCAAGGTAATACAGAGCCAAAGAAGAGCTTTTGATATGTAAAGTCATTTCCAGCAGGGATTACTTTGTAGGCAATATTTGGAACTGATTTTAAAAGCAAGAGGGGCGAGTGCCATTATCATCATAGAAAATATGTTTTTATATGTGAAGACAGCATTAACCTCTACTGCAAAGTTAGGTTATTATTTCCATTCTACTGTATCACCAGAAGTTGAAAAAAAATTTCTTCTACAACAAATATGAAATGGCTGTGTTGGGCAAACCACAAGTATTAAATCCAGGGAACAGAAATTGGCTTTCAATATTGGTAATAAAAAATAGAACTGTTTCTTTACTTCCCTCCAATCTTAATAAATCTCTAACTTCTCCTTAAGATTTTTTTCTTATCTACTATGCTCTGTAAGTTTTCAAGTCCTGCATGAGACCAGTGTGTCTGAATGACTTTTCTCTAGGGGCCAATGAGAAAACAGGAATCAAATATAACTGCGTTTTGGTTCCTCACTACTTCAGTCATCTGGGAGCTTGGTATTATCCCTTTTTAGGTGGAGTGGTTGAGGTTTTGGCAAGTGGTTGAGTGTAAAGTTTAAACATAGAAAAATAAACCCAAAGCATTTCAGCATATACATAGTAAGCATTACATAGCAGTGGCCCGTGAGCTGTCATTTAATGGATATCCATGCAGGAGAGCTTTAGATAATTAATTTGTAGTTCTCCAGCATTTTAAGGAAGCCAGCCAGCCTCTGGACCTTCCTTCTCTTCCCCTCTTCCCTTGCCTCCCAGAATCTGGCTGAAATGTGGTCATATTAATACTTCCATAATAATTATTTTGAAATGTAAAAAAAAAAAATCAGTGAGCATTTAGGTGCAGACCTATTCATTATAAATAGAAAATACTGGTTCTGATTATGAGTTAGTTAGTTGTAAGCTATGTGCTAATTGTTTGAGGTAATTACCTATTGAATCCTCCCTCCCGGTTTTTAGTATGGTCAGATCATCATCATTTACAGTTCTCCTGATTATCATGAGCCCTGAGCCCCACCCTCCATTCTTCTTCAGATAGATTGATTCCATCAATAGTACCATTCCACTTGATTGCCTTGGTAATGGTTCTTGTCATCTAGAACTGTGTTTCTTGACCCATGGGTTGTGATCCCTTTGAGGGTAGAATGATCCTTTCCCAGGTGTCAAATATCAAGTGTTCTCAATAACATTTATTTACATTGTGATTCATAAGAGTAGCAACAAATTCATTACAGTTATGAAGCAGCAACAGAACCAATTTTATATTGGGGGGGCACCACAACATGAGACACTGTGTTAAAGGGTTTCAGCGTGAGGAAGACTGAAAGCCACTGAGCCACTGCTCTAGAATCTTTTAATGAGAGCTGGGTCATCATTATGTCTGAGCTTGTCATGTAAACAGACGAATGAACATTGGTCTAGAGTGTTTAAGTGACCAGTGAGTTATCACCTGGAGACAGTTCTGGGAGTGAAACAAAGACTTTTCCCCTCTCTGCCCTGGTTTCTTCTATTTATACTTTCATTAAATTGGTTGGGAGCAAATCATTTTAGGATTATCATGTTTTCATAAACTAATGAATCGGTGTGACAAAGTTACTAGCCTTTTTTGAAAGCTGTTAAATGGGGTCAACATGCTCAAATTAGAATCATGGAGGCATAGACTTAATGCAGAGTCCAAGGCCAGACATTCAGCCTCTACAGAAGCTCTCGAAGGGCAGAGAGTGAAGGGAGAATTCTCCTCAACATAAGAAAATATGGTTAACGTTTCACTGCATTTTGAAGATGCAGCAAAAAAAGATATAGCAAAATGTAGTAGGTTTTCAATTTCTATACTGCTTCCCACGGGAGCACTTATTTCTGAATGCAGCAAACACTGAGTGAAGCTTATTGACAAGAGTGGCCATACCGCCCAAGCAGAATCATGGACAGGGAGTCAATTAATAGCTATGCGGATGTGGAGAGTAGTGTATCCACATGAGCATTTACTCATATTACCTTAGTACACTTTCCGAGAAGGATGCCATCCTGGTACAGATGTGTAAAAATAAAGGTAAGCAAAGATAGTACACACATATTTCATGTACACATGACCATTTTATACTGAATGGAGTTGTTTTTTTTTTTTTTTCAATGCTAATACAAGAAACAGAATTCATGCAGGGAATAAACAGCTAGTCTAACAAAAAAATATTTGCTAGTTACCGATAAAAGGCTCATGTATCTGCACATTCAACTTGTAATAGTTAAAATTGGTTGTTGATTTGTCAGGAGCTAGAACCACCTAGGAGGCATATTCTCTGGGCTTTTCGTGAGGGATCAAATTAGATTAGCTTCTGGGAATGTGTATAATTAATAATTATGATTAATTGAGGTTGGAAGAACCATCCTCAATGTGGTCAGCACTGTTCTATGGGCTGGGGTCCTGGGCTGAGTAAAAAGAGGAATTTTAGCTAAGCACAGGCATTATTCTTTCTCTGCTTCTCAGTGGTGGATTCAGTGTAACCATGGGACCATCTGTCTCAAGCTCCCATCACCATGACATCAGTGTCATGGTGGACTGAAGCCTCAGACTGTGAGCTAAAATAAACCCTTCCATCCTTACACCTCTGCTTGTCAGCTATTTTCTTGCAGAGATAAGGAAGATAATTAGCTCATTGGTCTTGAGAGGACCTATTCTCACTTCGCTTGAGCGTTCGGAAGACATTGTTTCAGAAGCTGAGAATACACAAAACCAAGAAAGAACCAGAGGTCACGACATCATGGTCTCTCAGCATTTTGAGGTAAAATATGAAGCTGTCAGCATTTTCTGTTGCTCTCTGCTTTTTAGACGCCAATGCAGTGACATGTACCTGTCTAGCATTCAAGGGAAGTTGTAAGGGAGAGAAGTCATTATTAGGGACAAGCACAGGATGCAACATAGGAGGCTCAGCCAAGACAAAGAAAGGAGGTTAACATAAAATTCAAGAAGAGATTTCCTTGACTATGCTTAAAGAATATATTTAGTTTTTTATTTAGATAAACACAATAGGAATTTGGTATTAAGCAGCCACTGTAAATATTTCATTCCTTTTATTGTGGGGGAATGTATTAATTAATATTTAGGTAAGCTAAAATGTGAATGAGTATTTTACTATGAGTTCAGTTCTCCTCAGGAAAGACTTTAGTAGTCTCTGAAGGGAAGGTAAGAGGTAGGCACTGGGTACTGAAGACTTTGAGTTGTTTATATGATATGTAAATCAATCCTCCTCCCCCCAGCTGAGTAGTTGGCAAGGTCTTTGTCCATTCTGAGGATTGGTCAGTCACACTGTTGATTGCTCATTTTGATGGTCTGAAGCTTTTAAACATCATGCACTCCACTGGTCCGTTCCTATTTTTCTGATCTTTTCATGTTGTGTGCACATGTTATGCTTAAATTTTGACTTATTTTCTCTGTTTTCTGCTTGTACTATCATGCTTTGGATTTTTGATCCATGATGAGGTGAGAGTTTCATTCTTCCATATGTGGATATCCAAGAGCTTGGTCCCTACCAGAGGCTATGATTTTTAAGGCCTAAGGTATCAACCTGAGAATTGTACATAACATATACAGACATTTAAGATCTAAATAGCTTAACATTTCTAGACATTCATTATTCTAAAGGGCTATCATTTATCTCTTAATATTGCCAACATGGATATTATTTATCTCTCTGGTATTTTCTTTTTTTCTTTTTCGACACAGGGTTTCTCTGTGTAGCCCTGGCTGTCCTGGAACTCACTCTGTAGACCAGGCTGGCCTTGAACTCAGAAATCCGCCTGTCTCTTCCTCCCAAGTGCTGGGATTAAAGGCGTGCGCCACCACAGTCATGGACTTGATACTACCTCTCCTTAATATTTCATGTGTTAAAAAATATGAAACCTGTTACTCTTCAAGCCTCCCTGCCCCATTTTTACTGTATTTTAAGACAAAGAAATAGTTTGACCCGTTGCATATTTAAGAATATAATATGTGATTGCATAAAAAATTATTACTTTAACTTACATGTTTATTTAGGTCTGACAACCTTATTTTCAGAATTTGGTATTCGTTTCTTTTATGGCTACTTTTGGAAATTTAAAATTTTCCAAGAAAATACAGTTTTCATGGAGAATAGTTATGATCAAGATATATTGTAAAGAGCAAGTCTGAGATGACCCCCAACCTATGCCACACAGGCCCGTGTGGGCAGATCACACTCCAGACAATCCCTCCAGGTGCCACATGGCACTGGTGGGACATAGCACTTCTGAGATGACCTCAGACACTGAGAGTCCCTGGGAGACACTCACGTAAATGGTGGAGAGATGGAAGAGAAAGAGAAGCAGAAGGAGGTGTGCACAGTGAAGAGAGGTAGAACTGGAGACTCGAGGGTAGTGAGGAACAGTCTGACGTGAATAGTTGGCAATGCTGCCTAAAGCCCTGGGTAGATCCTGACCTATGCTGCCATGGAGGGCTATGTCTTGGTCCATGATCCTGCAGCAGCAGGGGTCTGTTACTATCAAAGGCCAGGCAGACATCCCTATTCTGGACTGCTGCCTGGGGACACGTTGATGTCTGAGGGCTGTGCAGAGCTGCCCCCATCCCTCCACAGGCATATAGTGGGAAACCTGGCCCCGAAGGAGTGAGGACTGGAGAATTGGCCCCATCCATTGGCAGCCGCAGCACTTGGGAGAGCAGGTGTTGCATCTCACCCAGAAAACACAGTAGAGCTGACTCTGGCTACAGGGGTTGCAGATGAACCACCCTGAGGGTGTGAATGTGGGAGAGATGGTCCTTTAACTTGTCTACTGCACAGCAGTGTGGGAGAACTGGCCCAGGGTCATGAAAACGGGAGAACAGATACTTGTCTCTCACTGACTGCAGCACTTTGGGGATCAGGCCCTGCACCTTGCCTGGGCAGCACAGTAGAAGTGAACAGGCTCTGAGGGCGTGAGCATGGGAGAGCAAACCCTGTCACTTATGCTCTATATAAGGAAGAGCCCCTGCCACCTGTATAGGATGTGGAAGAGCTGGTTGGAAGGTCATGAGCGTGGGAGAGATGGCCCTGCACTTCACCTGGGCAGCACAATAGAGATGGCCCTGCTGCCATGAGCTAGGGTGAGCTGGCCCTGAGTACAGGAGAGCAGAAGAACTGGCCCTGCCCCTTGCTGGCTGGCACTGGGTGAGATAGCCAGGGCAGTGTAGGAGAGATGGCTGACTGGCCAACTTAGCCTCCACCCAGGCCCAGATCCGTGGCTTTGAGTTGACTTATTACAACATCTACCCCATCTATGAACTGCTGAGTGCTTAAAGGGGCAGGTCGTACAGTTCCAAGGCTTCAGGATCTCCATGACTCAGGGCTGTAACACTATATCGGAGAGGAGTCCTGGTGATGATCCAGTATTCATAGTGCAGCAGAAGCCAGACGCCTAAAACTAGACCAATGACTCATTGCAATCAACATTTGCAAGTAAAGCTGTGTGGATGGGTAAAAGTGTACACTGCGGGACACACTGTGACACACTACCGCTTCCACAATAAGGTTTTTTTTTTTCCCTTTTTGGTGTAGGGTAGATATGAGCAGAGAGGAAGATGAGGGGGATTGGGATGCATGATGTGAAATTCACAAAGATAAAAACTTCAATAAAAAACCCCACCGTCAAACAAATATAGAAACACCAGCAGAGTAGTAATCGATTAGAAGGAAAAGGTTAACATGACAACCAGAGGTGAGCCCTAATCTCAGGTCATTGATGAACAAGGGAACGGTTTAGGTTGCGTTGCTCAATGTTAAAAACAAAGACAACACAGTCTACCAGTTCTACTTACTTCAGGTTTCAGGACATGAAATACCTGAGGAAATTAAAATGGGGAACGTCATTGTTCTTTTCGGTTTCCACAGAAGACTTTACAGTTAAATGCCTTTTCTCTTGACAGGAAAGCCACACTGCATGTGAATAATTTCCATGCCTCGTGCCTTTTATTTTTCTTAAAAGGAAATGCGTTATAACTCATAAATAAGTTAAGAACGGGGACACGTTACATGCCTTTCTTGGGTGCATATAAAACTTTATAAACGGATATACTGTAACTTCCAACTTAATTTTCTGAAATATATAATGTGGCATTTAAAATTTCGATCAAATAGATAATTTTACACACACACACACACACACACACACACACACACAAGGTAGTTTAAAATGTACTGCCAATAGATTCTCAGTATTAACTGAAGGTACAGGCACTGTACATTTCAAACAAAAATGGCACAACATTATCTTCTACTGACTTAGTCTCGCTTCTTTAAAACTGCTTGGCGTGTAACATTAAAAGTCTTCTAATATTTTTAAAGTTTTATTTCTTACCCCCTGCCTTATTACTTGTTTTATTTTGAAACGTAAAACGGGAAAATGTGCCAGAAGGTTTTGAGAGCCTTTCACTCAGTTGGTTAAAATGGAAACATGCTGCGTAGCAGCATTAAAAACATCAAAAAGAGAACAGCTTTTTTTAAAAAAAAAGATATACTGTGTACACATATGAAATTGTCAAAGAATAAATAAAACCTACTTAAAAGAGAACCCAGCTGTCAAACACAATTGCATATATACCTTCAACTTGATTTTAAATTTATAATTATTTTTTAATTTATTGTCTTGTTTCTTACAGTCATATTTTTTATTACTTAGTTTAAGTATCAAATTATCTAGCTTCATGATTTATTTCAGATAATTGTTTAGCTGTAACGCTCCTGGGTCTATAACTGAAGGATTCTAAGTCTCATCGCTGAGTTATTTGCACACCCATGTTCATTGCTGTATTATTCACAATAGCTAAGAACTGAAACTAGCCTACTTGCCCATCAGTAGATGGATGGATTTAAAGAATGAAGTACATAGGTAAAATAGACACTTATACAGCTGTCAAAAAACAAATTCATGATATTTGGAGGAAGAGCAATGGCACAAAAAATGATTCTGTTGAGCCAGAATCAGAAGAACACGTTTTCTCTTACGCAAATTGTATGTTTTAATGTGTGTTCATGCATCTATATCTGCATGTGTGTGTGTGTCTTAGTACAACAAAACGTTTTTATCTTTATTTTAAGTACTGTTTTTGTCAGTTCTTGGAGAATTTCATATATTTTAATTATATTCACTCCTCATCTGAAACTCCCCCCAGATCCTCTCCCACAGTCTTATCCACTCAACTTTGTGTTCCCTCTCTTACAGTAAGTGCCCATGGAGTCCAGCTTTTGTTGGTCTACTACTCCTGGGAATGGAGCCTGCTCTGGGGTGTAGTTGATATGCAAAGTATCACTCAATTGAAGAAAACTGACTTTTCCTCACCCAGCAAAAATCAACTGCCCAAAGATCCTTGGGTAAGGATGAAAGTTCATGCCCACTGTCTTTCCCTGTGCTTAGAGTTTTATTTGACTTGGGCTTGAACAGGTCTTGTGCATGCTGTCACAGTCTCTGTGAGTTCAGATGTGCATCTGCCCTGCTGTGCCTGGAAGTTATCCACCACCTATGGATCTTACACTCTTTCTGCCCCCTCTCCCTTGGAACTTGAGAAGAAGGATATGATATAGACGTTAATATATTGGGTAGCAATACCACAAATGGACACCATATGCTACTAAATAAAATCCCAGTATCAGGATGGGTTGTCCTTTTGGCCAGTGAGGGTTCTCTAAACCTTTTAACATTACAAGCTATTGTTAATGCTATTGGTTACCCTCAAGAGCTTGGTGGTAGACCCTTTAGCTAAAGACATTGCATATTTGAATCATAGTGCATATTAAAATCTAGAAGGTACCCATCTGGAAGCTTCTTCCCTACCAGCTAGCATTCACAAAATTGGAAGGTTCTAGGCATACCACCAGAGGAGAAAAATAACCATCAGTCTCAACAAGACATAAACCCCCGTGAGCTGCAATAGCCACCTGCCTGGCAAGATATGCTCACTGGTGCAATAATGCCATGAATGTTATGGGATCAATTAATCTTTTTTTTTTTTTTGGATTTAAGGCCTACTCCTCATGAAGAAACTCATACCTGACACTGTCAGCAAGGCCAAAAACCTGAGGCTAGCCAGATAAGTCATGGGCCCTATGGAAAAACCCACTACTATTTATTCTGCTAAATGAACATATTAATAAAAGAACCCTAAAGAGATATTGTGATATCCATAGTTAGTTCATTGCTCACACCTCATCAGAAAAGTGTCGCCTTGCAATAAATGGCTTCTTTAAGTTACTTTTGAGGATACCAGGTGCATTCAGGATATGTGGCCATATGATAAACATACTTTTGAAAGAGTTTAAGTATAAAACATCAGATATTGTAGTAGGCTTCTGGGTCTTCATACTCCTTACTTCTGTTCTTGCTAGACTGACGGGAGTCTAGCTGGAGGTAGAAGGAGTGGCCACCAGACCATGTTTTGTTCTAAATGAGATTGAGAGATATGCATGATTTCTGTCCTACTTGGTTCAAAGAAATTGTTTTTCTTGACCATTTTCTTTTTTCCCTTATTGTCAAGCTAGAATCTGGGAGCAGTTACCCATGTACTTCAACTTTAAAATGAAGACAATAGGAAATGTTTCCAATTTTTCCATGGACATTAACTATCCTGATCTAGAATGAGAAGTCATGTCAGAGAAAAATGTCATTCTGTATCTTCATTACTATTTTTTTAAAATTATTAAATTAAAAAATCTTTGGGCTGTATGTGTGGACATGTGTGATGTGTGTGTGTGTGTGTGTGTGTGTGTGTGTGTATGTATGTTATGTCCATGTCTGAGTGACCTATGGTGCACATGTAGAGGTCAGAGGACAATCTTGGGTATTGGACATTACCTTCCACTTTGTTTATCCAGACAGAGTCCTTTTTCATGGCTATGTATGGCAGGCTAGCTGGCCCATGAGGTTCCAGGTATATTCTTGTCTGATTCTCATCCTATCACAGGAGTACCAGGATTACAAACACATGCCACTATACACAGATTTACAAGTGTGTTATGGGGACCCAGGTCTTTATGATCGCATACCAAGTACTACCCCCTCTTAACTGTTCCTATTCTGTAGTTAAAAAAAATCATATTTTATATACTTTTAAATATAATGGCTTAGCCAGTGTTTTATTGCTGTGAAGTGACACCAGGACCACAGCAACTCTTAATAAGGAGAGCATTCAATTGGGGTTTGCTTACAGGTTCTGAGGTTTAGCCCATTACGAGCACGATAGCAAGCATATTGGCACAAAGACAAACTTGGTACTGGGGAGGTATCTGAGAGTTCTGCATCCAGATTAGCAGTCAGCAAAAAGGGACTAACAGTAGGCCTGGCTTGAGCATTTGAAATCTCAAAACTCACCCTCAGTCAGTGATATAGTTCCTTCAACAAGGCCACACTTACTCCAACAAGGCCATACCTTCTAATAGTGCCACTCCCTGGTGACCAAACATGCAAATTTATGAACCTATGTGGGCCTTTCTTATTTGAACCACTGCATTCTGCTTTCTAGCCCCATTGTCTTGTAGCCATATCACAATGAAAAAATGCATTCAGTCCAACCTCAAAAGTCCCCAAGTCTATCACAGTCTCAACACTGCTTGAAGTTCCAAAGTCTCCTGTAAGACTCATGGCAATCTCTTAATGGTAACCTCCTGAAAATTAAAAATAAAAAATCAGTTCACATACTTTCAACACTCAATGGCCCAGAATATACATTACCGTTCCAACAGGGAGAAAAGGGAGAGAATAAAATACTCGATCACAACAAGGCTCCCTTTCCCCCCAAATGGGCAAACTCCAAACTCTGCATCTCCATGTCTAATGTCAAAGCCGTCTTCAGATCTCCAAATCCTTTCATCTTTGTTGACTGCAAAACACTTCTCTCTTGGAAGTCGGTTCCACATCCGGCTAGCAGCTCCCTTTGGCAGGTATCCCATGACTTGGAGTTTCCAACACAGTCCAGGTTTCATCCTCACAGCTTCATGCAACAGCCTTCCTGGGCTTCCATGCAGGAAAACCCCTGCCACATGCCTGGTCTCAGCCTTATATTTTAGCGATGGATGGAGAGTCTACAATCCGTTTCTTTTATTCTCGACTCCAAAGCCAGAACAATGTTGTAGAAGCTGTCAAGTTCTTCTGCTTTTCAGGGCTGAAACATTGCTCTCTTGTTCAAAAACATTTTTACCAGTTCTCTGTTTTCCTTCACCATCTAAACTTGACTGTCCTGGAACTTGCTCTTTAGACCAGGTTAGCCCTGAAATCTGAGATTTGCCTGCCTTTGCTCCCTGAGTGCTGGGATTTGAGCACCACCATGTCTAGCCACAAGCTTTTGTTTAATTCTTCACAAGCAGAAAACTTTGTTGGCTGTGGTCATGTCCTAAAGTCACCACTCCCTTTATTGCATTTAGCATCAGGCTTTTTTTTTTTTTTATGTTTTTTTATCTTTCTATCGTCTTGAGCACAGGATTTAACTCCATTATACTTCCTGGTGCCCCATTTTCTTCTTAAACTGTCCAATTTGTACTTTTCCTTGCTCAGCTTGTTCTTTTTTTCATTATAGATCTGCTTAATACTAGGTACTAAGAACCATGTGACACAGTCAATACTATTTTATAATTTCCTCTGCCAATGCTGTTAATCTAAGACTTTGCAATTTGGCCTTTGGCAGATGGTTGTTTATTTAATTTATTTATTTATTTATTTTTTTGGACGAGAGCAGAAAACTGCCACATTTTCACCAAAATATTACAGATTATTACAGATTTGATCTCTAGGCCGCATATTAAAATTCTTATTTTTTGAAACCTCTTGGGACACACCCCCACATGTCACATCAACCTCATCAGTCTTCCATGTTTCTACTAGGAAGGCCTACTAAGCACCATGTAAACTGTACAATTGCCTTTCTAGTTTAAAACGCCAAAATATTCCATATTCCTCCAAACAAAAGCCTGGTCAGTCCTACAGAAATACTGTGCTCCCTTGTACTAACTTTTGGTTTAGTCTGTATTCTATTGCTGTTGAAGACAAAACTTGACTGTACTGGCTTGTTTTGTGTGTCAACTTGACACAAGCTGGAGTTATCACAGAGAAAGGAGCTTCAGTTGAGGAAATGCCTCCATGAGATCCATCTGTAAGGCATTTTCTCAATTAGTGATCAAGGGGAGAGGGCCCCTTGTGGGTGGTACCATCTGTGGGCTGGTAGTCTTGGGTTCTATAAGAAAGCAAGCTGAGCAAACCAGGGGAAGCAAGCCAGTAAGAAACATCCCTCCATGGCCTCTGTATCAGCTCCTGCTTCCTGACCTGCTTGAGTTCCAGTCCTGACTTTCTTTAGTGATGAGCATCAATGTGGAAGTGTAAGCTGAATAAACCCTTTCCTCCCCAACTTGCTTCTTGGTCCTGATGTTTTGTGCAGGTATAAAAACCCTGACTAAGACAATGACCATAGCAACTACTAACAGGGAAAGCATTTAATTGGGTCTGGTTTATATTTTGAAAAGTTTAATCCATTATTAGCATGGCAAGATTCATGGCAGTACAAAGGCAGACATAGTGCTGGAAAGTAACTGAGAGTTTTCCATCTGGATCATTAGGAAGAGAGAAAGAGAGAGAGAGTGACAGAGAATTAGAGATGGAGAGACAGAGACAGTCAGACAGACAGACACATACACATACAGAGAGAGGAGGAGAGAGAGATTAGGTCTAGCTTGAACTTCTGAAGTCTCAGAGCTCACTCTCAGTGACATACCTTCTCAAACAAGGTCACACCTACTCCATCAAGGCCACATCTATTAATAGTGCCCCTTTCTAGATTCAAATCTATGAGCCTATGGAGGCTGTTCTTATTCAAACCACCATATGACAAATCACAATGGTAAACAATGGATTTTCTTATGCCACTCATGCTAAATGCTTCAGCATTTAAAAAATATATATATAATGATGAATATGCAGTTTATTATTACTATGAGTCAATATACAATGGCAAAAATTATAGATTTTAGTGGCATATAAAATACAATTTTCCAGTTATAGATAATTGATAATGGACAGCATTAACAGATAGGAGCTGAGGAGATAGCCCAGCAGTTTAGCTCTTGCCCCACAAGCTTAAAAACTGGAGTTTAGATCTCAAGAGATCTTCATAAATATTATGTGAACATGACAACCTGCCTCAGCGTGTCTTAGTTATAGTTCAATTGCTGTGAAGAGACATCAAAACCAAGGCAACTTACAAAAGAAAGCATTCAATTGTGGCCCTGCTTACAGTTTCAGAGGGTGGGTCCATGACCATCATGGCAGAGAGCATGGCAGTACACAGGCAGGTGTGGCACTGGAGCAGTAGCCGAGAGCTTACATCTGATCCTTAAATTGGAGGCAGAGAAAAGAGATTGGGTCTGGCTTGGACTTTAGAAACCTCAAAGACAAGCACAATCAGAGACACACTCCTCCTCCAAGTTCATACCTTCTGGGAACCAAATGTTCAAATATAAGAGACTGTGGGGTCCATTATCATTCAAAACATCACACAGAGGACCCACAGAGTAAACTGGCTAACTAGAGTAGACATATTGGGGCACTCTGGGTTTAACTGAGAACTCTTACCTTAATGAAGAAGGTAGAAGACTTAGAATGATTCCCAGCATTACCTTTGGTTCTCCACTTTCAGGCATACACCCATGTGTACGTGCTTGCATTCATTAACACTATACATACATATACATATAATATATACATATAATTCATTAACACCATACATATATACACATACTTATAAAATTGAAAAAAGATGGGATCATTACGTTATTCTTCAAATCAAATCATTAAAAAGTGATGTGGTCACAAGTATTTAAAATGAAAAAAAAAATGGCCATTTGAAATGATTGCTATGTAGTCCTTACTACATGCCCTCCTTAGTTGTTTTGCTGTTTAGCTTCATGATAAATAATAAAGTTCTGAGACCTTGCCTCTCAGGAGGGTTCGCCTTGACTTGTTAAAGCGTATTTGTAAGTGCTGGCAGGTTTGCTATCGGATGGTTTGGTTTCACCTGAACTCAGCTATAAGGCCTCCTTATCATGGTTTTGGCTTTGTTATGAAAGTTGAATTGCTTTTTCCAATTTTGATTTTTCATTTTCTGATTAAAATGTGTTAAAGCATCCCACAACATCCCTACTTTTTTCTCTTTGCATTTTTTTTTTCTCAAAATATTTACAAAGAGTTTTAGCTGATAGGGAGTATTCAAACATGGAAAATGCCACCCAACATGATTTGAGTAGTTTTCAAATAATGGAACACTCAGCTCCCCAGCAAGGTTAACAGCCTCTAATAAAACATGCATTGAAATTGCCATTTTAAAAGCTTGTTTAGAGCCTGCCTCAAACTTATTTTGTGTACTGCCATTCATAATATTTGTTTAAAGTATACTGGATATATAATGTTATTCTTTTTTCAAAAATAACTCACAAGCAGTCAGACTCAGAAACACATATTCACCAGAGGCAATGGTTAATTAATAGCTACTACTTTTCTTTTGTAGTCTTTTATTTCCATTGGAAAATTATGACATTTGTCGCCGTTTTCTTCTGAACCAATTTTTCTCGGGAGTTGGAAAGGCCTACACACTCCCTGAGAAATGTGAGGAAAGTGTTTGGCTTGGAAGCAGAAATGCAGGGACTCTCAAAGAACAAACACACTGAGCTGCTGCTGAGCTGGAGGCCAATGCTGCCTCTTAGCAGCCCCGAGGAGCTGGAGACTCTCTGAAGAGAGAAATGAACGTTAGAATTTTATTTAAGTCATTGTATTTTGGCACCTCTTGATCCATCTCCTTACCATCCCTTTAACAAAATCTCCAACACACTAAATAGTTTTTGGGTGAGATCCAGAGGGTATTTCCTGAATAGCTCATTCTCTAGTGTTATTGAAACTTTGAATTGAAGCACACAGTCTAGCTCAACTATTTTATTCCACAGGTAAGTTAAGTTCAAGGGATAGAAAATGGTTTGGCTGGAGACACTTGACATTTCGTTTCAGAATAATGACACTTATTCATCAATCTCTGTAGCAGGTATATAACCAAAGAAAGTGAAATCAGACTGCCAAGGAGACATTTGCCCCTCACACTCATTGAAGCACTGGTTATAGTAGTCAAGAAATGGAAATGACCCGAAGGTTCATCAAATGGTGATTGGATAAAGAAAATGTGATCCATATACATAGTGGAATGCTATTTAGCCATAGTATAATGAAACCTTCTAGTCTTTAACAACATGGAAGAAAATGGAGGTAACTTTTTGTTCTCTACAGTAAGCCAGAAAATGTAGTTATTCAGTCATGAAATTACTGAAACCCTGCTATATTTGTTATTTTTCTGTTGGTGTAATAAAAAATAAGGGAACGAACAGAAGGATTTATTTGGACATACTGTTTCAGAGGGGTGAAAGTCCATTACCACCCAGGCAGCAACCAGTTATGGCAGCCAGAGAAAAATGCTGAAAGCTCACATTTTGAACTGTAAGCACAAAACAGAAAGAGTAAACTCAAGTAAGATGAGACCCAAAGCTCTCAAAGTCTGTCAGCTGTGGTGCAATTCCTTTAGCAAGGCTAAAGTAGTGTTGCCAACTTGGGACAAAATGTTTAAATATCCAAGACTATGGAGGGACATTTCCTACTGTCATTTGTGACATAGATACAACTGTTGATCATTATGTAAAATTGAGTGAGCCAGGCAGAGAAGTCAAAGATTGCATGATCTCACCCATAAGTGGAATCTAAACAGGATGATGTCATAGATGTTGAGACTAGAGGGTGGTTACCAGAGACTAAGAAGTGGAGTGGGGAGGGAGAAACAGCAAAGGTAGGTTATAGTAACAAGTTCCTGGTTAGCCATTGCATAGAAAGTTGACTACAGATAATGACAATTATCTGTACACATTTAACTACACATTTAAAAAATCTAATGGACAGGATTTTGGCTACATTCATTACAAACAAATAATAAATATTTGAGATGTGTTTAACCTAAATTAAACATTAGACATGTTAAAACATCACAATAATCATAAATATATATAGTTCTTGTGTTTTTTAGGTTTTAGATAAAAATTTAAAAGGGGGCAATGAATCAGTGGTTAATAGCACTTCCTGCTCTTGCAGAGGACCTCAGGGTCATTAGCCTCATTTTGCAGATTAAAAGTTGAGAACTGAGTGGATAGGAAACTTTTCTGAACCTGTGAAATGACCCAGTGAGTGTGTGTGGTGTGTGTTGGTGTTATTGACAATGTGTGTGTGTGTGTGTGTGTAAGTGTGTATGTATGTGTGAACATTAAAATCTGTTCTATGTTAACATTAAGAAAAGGATGGGAAAGCTGGGGTCTTGGATAAGCTGTATCTTATGCCAAGTAAGCTTATTAAGAAGTACAACTTCTTATTTACTCCATTTCCAGTAGAAAATGGGTCAAAGTCAGCAGAAACTATGACACAATGGCACGGAGTCAGGGGGAAATGGCTATACAATGTAGCTCAAGGGGAACACAAGGTTTCTCAAGGGCATTAGAAGCTAAAACGCAGCCTTGGGACTGATAAGCACAACCTCATACAGTGGAAGAGTTAGGTTCTCAGGATCTGAGGCGTACCCCTCCCTGCCCCCATACCCTGGCCCCAGACCGCACTGCAGGCATACTCCTGGCTTTAGACAAAGAACTGTATTCCTTTTCTATATATTAAGGAGTCAGAGAAAGCCTTGGGTCAGTCCAGCCTTTAACAGCAAGTCTTAAATCTTACAAATATTTTTCCAGGGCATTGTCCTGTCATATCAGTTAATATGAGGAGTGTATATAGTGGTTCTTCACTCACTGTGAAAGTTCTGAGCAAGCTAGAAAATGAGCAAATGGTTTTAATATTTTAAATAATTTATTGTCTTTCCCTTTAGACCCTGTGAAATTCTCAAATACACTGTTAGTAAGGAAATACAAACTATTTTGTGCAATCTAAGTTCAAGGTGGCTTAGATGAAACCAGAAAATAGAAATATGACAAACTACAAGTGAATTTAAATGACAGTGAGACCATTATAAAGCAATATTGATATCCTGAATTCTAAGTTCCATATTAAGGTCACAGTAATAGCTTAGTGTTTTATGAGCCTGTATGGTATTAGTGACATCATCTCTTTAATCTTAACTTTGCCCCAAGCAGAATAAATCTTAATTCTGTAAATGGTGTGGTAGCATAACTGCCTTATTCAGTAGAGAGTTTTTTCTTCCTACATGCCACTAATATCCTTCTATGGCTCTGAACAAAAGCAAAAATAAAGAGGAAAACAAATATGCTGTTATTTTCCACTGAAGTGGTGGTAGAATGACTTATGCACAGAAGACTTCCTAGTTTTGCTTGTGTATGCACGGACTTATTGTGCATTGGTGCATAAGCAACCAGGCTAAATGAGTAAGGCGGCATGTTTAGGTTATATAGTGTCCAATTTGTTGGTATGTTTGTATGTTGTTTTTATATTTTTAAAGAGGAAGTGAGCACAGGAGGTAAGCCAGAAGAAATGGCTCTGCCTTTCTGCAAGGTCAAGGCTGAAGGGATGGGCAGACCCCTGTGGGGTCCTGGTTTAGTAGGAAGCAGACAGTTTCTCTAATGGTATGCAAGGTGAGCTTTAATAGGTTTCAGGGTGTGAGTAGCCCTTTTAACCTCAGTCAGCAAAGCAAATATTAAGTATGTAGAATTCACTGAAGAGATTGCTCTTCACTTGTACTTAGAATCTATTCTCCCATTGTCCTGCAGTATAAACAACATGATTATATTCAGAAACATGTATGCTACTTTGTAAACAAGAAGTTACATTACAGGAGAAACTCAGCTACACAAATTACAAAATTTCCCTCCAATTCTTTGTACATGCCTGAGCACAACATGCGTTAAGTTTAAGCTTTTTGTGAATGGACTTAATTCCCTGTTCAATAATTACTAAAATAGTAGGCACAGGTGAAATTTCTTTTCCAACTAGGCAAATGTTTTTCTCTCCGTACCAAGCTGCATTTGTAAAGCAGATGTCTTCCTAGCCGTGGTACTTAATCATCAGGAGTTTTCTTTTTACTTTACTTTCTACCAGGAAGAAAATTATTTCGTTTGATTTTGACTGTGAGTTTTTCAGGCTTTGTGTTCTTGACTGTATTATGTGGGGGAAATGTCATCATTCTTTTAAAAATAAAATATTAATAATTTGGTAATATACATTACATTTAAAGCAAAGCCGCAAGTTTAGATATATGAGTGGAGAGCTTAGAAACACTTCACATAGAATAATGTGTAAAATATCAGAAAGGCAAGCCTGGGAAATGATTATAATTCAACATTAGAGAAGTAAGACATTGCAAACAAGTCTGGGATGGTGAAAGCAGACTGCAAAGATTGACAGGGAGATCCCATGTTGGCCATGTCTGTTCAGCAGCTCACTGAATTGGTCTAGAAACAGGAATAGGATGATAGTACTCACATAGGCAAGATATCGGGGATGTTCTCTTGTGTGGACATGGTTATTTTCTATTGCCTCAGAGTGGCTGTATGTCTCTTGAGATCTTTTGTCTGTCAGTTAAGGTCCTAGTAGAATAGAGACGGCACATTCAAATAAGGACCATTCAAGGAGATGTATCTTTAGAAACGAATTGTAGAGGTGTAAGCAGGATGTTAAAATGATACACGACTGAGCTGATGTCTGGAGTTAGTGAAAATTTTACCACACTTTATTTAAAGAGCCCAAGGGTTGAACAAGTTATTGGAATCTGGAAGGGGAGTCTTGTAGGTTAAGATTCATGGACACATGGAGAGTATTAGCCAATTGGAGGCAACTTCACAGAACAAGAGACTAATAACTTTTGTTCACCGAACAGGAGACTAGTACCTTCTCCTCATTCTGATGTCCTAATAGAGTTTCGTAAGCCAAAGGTAAAGAATTTACTGATGTAATCTGTAGATGTCAAAGGCAGAAAATACTGCTCAATCCTGGTCAGTGGGACTGAAATGTCTCTTGTGAATGCTTATGGTGAGATAAACATTCACTTACTTGAGAGTTTGAGAGTATGAGTCAACTTTCAGTTCAGCTGCGATGAGGTTAAGGTCAGATTCCACATTGCCAAGGCTTCTGAAGTCTCCTGGGAGACAGACTATTGAATCTGCCCGTGTGCACTCAAACCTTAATATGGACCATTCCACACTGTACTAGCAGAAACACAGTAGACCTTGCATAACATTCTTCCTCCAAACATCTC
The DNA here is from genome assembly GCA_019843965.1 of Rhynchomys soricoides. Taxonomy (NCBI): domain Eukaryota; kingdom Metazoa; phylum Chordata; class Mammalia; order Rodentia; family Muridae; genus Rhynchomys; species Rhynchomys soricoides. The sequence goes on from JADRCH010000046.1 coordinate 5,566,238, forward strand.
ACATCTAGTTATTCTTTTGAATTCTTAGTACTTGATCCAATAAAGCAAGCCTATCAATATAAAGATAATTAATAATAGGGTTTGAATGATAGTGTCTTGAGTATATAAAATATGAAATTATTTCACCAGGCCTTCAAAAACTTAGAATGTGAATTGACTTTTACTTTATGTTCTAAATGAGAAATTCAACAAAGTGCCCACTTCTTCATGAAATGCTATCATAATGTACTCTGCTTTAATGACATAATTTTAAATTAAGAAACTCAGAAGACCTCCCTTTGACTACTGCAGTCATTTGGAAGTACCATTCCTGACACTGAACTGGAGAAAATTTTGTCTTCATGTTTTAGATATTAATGGGTTAAGGGTAAGTTTTCCAAAGAATCTGCTACTCTAGCAAAAAGAAAGAAAAAATGAAATTTCAACAATTGAGTTTGTTTTGGCTTTAATAATATAAATTATACATACAAAATTACAGACTGGAGTCCATGCACGCACCCACCATTTATGGACTCTCACCATTTGCATGGTGCTGTACTTGGGATGCAGAGACATTCGGTGCTCTTCTGTTGATCAGAATCTCATGAAGAGAAAGATTGGTAGGAGGCTACCACCTCACACTCATCAGAAATGTAAGGGGCATGATGGCCCCTCAGATTTCTTCTTATTCTGGACTCAGTGGCACGATGTTAGAGTTTATAGCCCCACAGAGGCCTAAGCCACTGCCCAGTTTTTAGCCTAATTTATTTCTGATGTCTACACTGGGTAATTTCGAGGGCTCTGTCTTCAAGCTCACTGACTTACTTTTGGCATGTACTTGGCTTATGTACCAATGATTTTAATTTTGACTACTGTATTTTTTAACTGAAAAGTTTCATTTGGTTCTATTTAAAATAAAAATAATATATATTTACATATGTATGATGAAATAAAACTAGTTAACATCTACATCACATCATTTCTCATTTATTCATAGCTGAGAACAATAAAAATCCACTATTTTAGATTTTGAAAGCATGTACTTATGGTTCTTTGAATTAACTTAGTGTTTGTTGTAATGTTTCTACTTCTATTTTTTAAAAATCAATTTGGGTTCTCTCCTTTTGGTTTCATTGTCAGTAGAAATGCAAACTAGTGAAGCTACTGGAAAATCAGTTGCATCTACTACATGATCCAACGACACCACTCTTGAGCATTTGCCCAAAGGACAAATGATACTACAGAGATTCTTGCTTATCCATGTTCATTGCTCCTCTCTTCCTAGCAGCTAGTAAATAGAAACAATTTAGATGCTCATTAATTAATGAAAATATGGCCTTTTTATGCAATAGGATGTTGTGGATTTGGTCTAATGCTGCATGTAATATGGTAATTTGGTCCCCAAAATTGCACAAGAATCTGCATGTCTGCATGTAAGGTGCTGAGGGACCCTGCCCCTGTTGGTTTTGATTGGTAGCCATTGGCTGGGCAGGGAGACAGAGGTGGGAGTTCAGGATTTCCAAGCAAGGGATTGAGGAAGGAGCAGGAAAAGGGGATAGCCACCATGCTGGGGGAGGAGTAGAAGCCACGCCTAAGGTGTGCTGGACAGAGAACATAGTTGTCATATAGGTGCTGGGAAACTCAGTCCAAGACTGCAGGTCTGTGTCCAGGGCAGTCAAGATAGAATATAAGCTTTAATAAGTAATAACTCAGGAACGTCAGTGGGGAGTGTGTTAGTCATGTGGAGGTTTGGAAGTAGCCCAGCCATTGAGTTGTTTAAGGCATATTTAAATATAAGGCTATGTATGTGTCTTTCATTCAGTAACCCAGAAAATTGGGCTGGGTAGAGAGGAGTGCCACCACCACTGCCACCACCACTGCCGGGACGATTTGAGTAGAATTATTTGACTTCAGCAACTATGGAATATAATTCAGTTCCTAAGAAAACTGAAATTATGAAACTTGCAAGTAATTATATAGAGCTGGAAATGATCATTCTGAATGAAGTAACTCAAACCTAGAAAGAAAAACATCATGCTTTCTCTCTCGTGAGTGTAAGCTTTGCGTCTTTTAATATGTGTGTTTCATTTGAAATATGCATAGATGTCTAATAAAGGAGCCATGGGAGCATTTTCATGGGAGGAAAACCAAAATGCAATGGTATAAAGGAATAAAAAAAAATGACTAACAGAACTGACAAGTTAAGTGAGGAGAAAAAGCAAGGTACATAAGGAATATAGGTATAGATGATAATACTAAAGACCATTGAAAAATTCCTATGGAACATATTACTGTACAAAATATCTCCAAATACAAACAGACTTTAAATAGAGTTAACCTATATTTGGACAATAATGGACTTATGTCACAGGCTACCAAATATAAAGCCCAGGGCCATAGTAGACACTAAACATCACAGGTCATTGCCAATGGTATTGGTTATCCTCTAGAACTTGGTAACACGACCCTGTTGCTGAAGACACCACACACTTGAGTTTCAGAGCACCAGAAAATAAATATGGTACTAACCTGAAAACTGCATTGCTACTGGCTGGCTTTCATAGTTCTGGAAGGTGCTGTCCGTGCTACGAGAGGAAGACGGTAATCATCAGTCTTACCCAGCTGTGGACCCTGAGCCACTATAATGATTTGTATGGCATTGGTTGGCAGGCATTGCATGGTATGATGAACAAGATATGCCCACTGGTTCCATAATTGCCTGAATGTATGGAAGAAGACAACCCCTTTCTGATAAAATTTAAAGCCTACTCCACAAGACAAGCTCACTTTTAGCACAGTAACTGGGCCAAGAACCTCTGGCTAGATATTTCTTAGGTCCTAGGGGAGAACGTATAACAGTTATTCTGCAAAATTGTTATAATATTAATCCAAGCTCCAAAGATATATTGTTATACCATAAAACTCTCATCAGAGAAGCTTTTTTTTTTCCAGTAGATTGTGGTTAACACAGAGAACAACTGATTAAGGTACAGAGAATAAGAGACTACAGAATACAGTTTCTAAATGGCTATATCATAGCCCCTTTAGGGATTACCACAGAAGAGGGGACAGGAAGATTGACTTTAAGAGCCAGGGATTGTGCATGACTTTGAGGAGACAGTGTTATCCAGACATACCAGGGCAGTGGTAATCATGAACTTGTGGGGGTTGTAATAACAGCATAAGAACTCCACAAGCTCTTTCCAGACAAAATCCTACCACGGAGAGGGTTGGTGTCTCACTCACCCTTAGCTTAGTAGCTGTTGGCAATTGACAGCTGCTGAAAAGGAGAGAATCAATTTTTTTAAGGGTGTGGCCTCAGCGAGATTGAGCATGCTCCAGTGGATAGCCATACATCCAAGACTATATGAGCAGCACAAATTAGACTTAATAATTTGAAAATAAATGAGTACAAAGGTTGTGTGGGTAGAGAGTAGGATCATGGAGGTGTTGGTGTAGGAGAGTGAGTGTGATCAAAATACTTTACATGGAATTCTCAAGGAATTAATAAAAATATTAAAAAGTCTACTATTTTGGCAGTTTTTGATTGCTACTAACTAAATTGCTAGTAATATGGTTGCTAACTAAAGTACAGTGCTGTACAGTAGACCTTTTGAATTTATTCTTCCTGTCTAACAGAGATGTGTGCCTTTGACCTCCATCTCTCTAGTCCCCCCTTCTCCTAATCCCTAGTAACCACCATTCTACTAATACCATTATGAATTTAACTTTGTTAGATTCCATATGTAGATGAGATCATATGCTTTTTGGTATTTAAAATTACTGTTACTGTTGTTATTGGTGTGTGTGTGTGTGTGTGTGTGTGTGTGTATCATGTCAGTGTTCATGTGAAAATCAATTAATTATGGAGGGGACAGTGTCCTGAAGTTGGGTCTCCCCTTCTGTATTTGTGTGTGTACTGGGGTCTGAACTTGGTCTTCGCCCGTGTAGCAAGCACCTTCACTCACTGAGCCACTAAGCTGCCCCCTTTCTTCAGCATTTTGTATTTCACTTAACATGACATCTTCTAAACTCATCTGTGTTGTCACAAATGATAGAATTTCCTCCTTTTTTGAGGTGGAATACTATTTCATTGTGTATATATAACATACTTTCTTCATCCATCGGTTGCTGGTTAGGTTGATTCGTATCTTGGTTATTGTGAATAGTGCTTCAGTGAAAATGGAGGCTAGAAGAATCTTTGATATACAGATTTCATTTCCTTTGAGAATATACCCAGTAGTAGAATTTCTGGTGGTTATCTTTTAGTTTTATGAGAATTGCCCATATTGTTGTTCAAAACAATATTAAATCCCATCCTTGTCTATTTTATCCCATTTACCATCTTTCTGTAATTCTAGCCATTCTGACATCTGTGAGCTAACACTTCTTTGTGATTTGGTTTACATTCCTTTGTTGACTAATATTAAATATTTTGTTAAATATTTTCCCGACATACTTGATAGTCACTGCTGTGTTTAGTTGGAGAATTAGCTTTTTGAGTTCTTTGCCTATTTCAAAAATTGAGATATTTTTTTCTTGCTGTTGAATTGTTTGACTTCCTTATATATATTGGATATTAACAAAATATATGGTTCACAAATTTTTTCTTTCTTTTCACATGTTTGACAGTTTTCAGTGTTTCTTTTGACTTGCAAAAGTGATTCAATCCTATTTGTTTGAATTTTTGTCTTTGTCTCCTGTATTTTTGGGGTCATACTCAAAAGGTTATTGCTATGACCAATGTCAGTGAACTTTTTAATTTATGCTGTCTGTTGTAGAGAATATTTAATCTCAATCTGGGGTTTCTACCCTGCTTTTGATTATTTAGTTCCCAGACAAAAGACACGAATGTCTTTTATATTTATAATAAGCCTTTATTAGCACTATGTCTGGGTGCATATCTACCCTCCATGTTATTAAAATCTATTTTCTCTCAATAACCTCGAGTTATTACTTACTATGTTTCATTTGGGCTGCTTGTAACTCCAACTGGTCAGCTCTCATGGTCGTACTTTCCTGACTCCCAGTCAATAGCATTTTTCTCCTTTCTCTACCCTTTCCCTCTCTTGTCTTGTGGTCTCCTCTGCTCAGGAACACCAAGCCCTGCCTATCTCAGTTCTGCCCAGGAGTAGGCTTTAGGCATCTTTATTCACCAATCAGGACAAGGTCACATAGCATCACAGTGGACTCTCTAGTCTCTGGGGCAACCAGATCTTGGGGGCTGTCTTTTAGCATTACAATACATGGCAACAGACCGAACTTCAACCCTGTCTATTGTAGTTTTACCATTTCAGGTCTTAAGTTCAAGTCTTTAATCAACAGAGATGACTTCTGTGAGTGGTCTAAGGCAATATCTAATTTTATTCTTTTGCATGTGAATATCTGACTATTTATTGAAATAAACCCTCCTTTTCCTGTTATGTTTCCAGGGAAGTTTTGCAAGTAATAAATAAACTGAATGTGGATTTATTTCTGGGCTCCGTTATTTTATGACAAATATGAAATAAGTTTAATGACATTTACTGACACATCTAAAATAAGCTTAATAACTAATTAATAAAATTATACACAAATATGTGAATCTGCTTTTTTAAAATAAAAATAAAACAGCATTTTAAATATAGAAAAGTAATTTTTGGTATAGGCTTATTATGAAAGTATTCTTTTAACATATATGACATTTGCACCACTTTATGTTAAAGCAAAATTGTTCCCAATCTAAATCCTACAATTGTATGAAATGTGGCCATAGCAACTGCAATAGGAAAACAGGGTAGAGGGTGATATCCTTCAGTCTTGACCTGTTTTCTCAAGCAGAAACTTGAAGCAGAGCACTATTTCTTCTTAGCAGCTTAGAAAGTCTAGTGTTCGCTGTATGATTCTAATGACCACTATTATTTATTTTGGAAAATACAATCTACAAAGGTGGAATTTTAAAAAGGAAGATTGCTTTGCATATCAACTTTTCTTCATTTTCAAACGCATTAAACAAAACCTTCTAACACCTTCTGTAGGCCTGGATTTATAAACATTTATTGTTTAAATTTAACTTTATCATGGAATATCTTGTTTTCTCCATCTATGGTGATTGAAAGTTTTGCTGGGTATATTAGTCTAGGCTGGCATCTGTGATCTCTTAGAATCTGCAGCACATCTGTTCAGGCACTTCAGGCTTTTAGAGTTTCCACTGAAAAAGTCAGTTGTAATTCTGATAGGTATGCCTTTAAATGTTCCTTGGTCTTTTTCCCTTGCAGCTTTAAATATCTCTTTTTGTTTTTTATGTTTAGTGTTTTGACAATAATGTGCTGAGGGGACTTTCTTTTCTGGTCCATTCTATTTTGTATTATTGATGCTTCTTGCAGCTTTATCAGCCTCTCCTTTAGGTTAGAAAAAATTTTCTTCTACGAAGTTGTTGAAAATATTTTCTGGGTCTTTGAGCTAGGTTTCTTCTCTTTCCTATATTTTCTATTATTCTTAGGTTTTGTCTTTTCATAGTATCCCAGATTTCCAGTATGTTTTATGTTAGGAGTTTTTTTTTCTTTCTATTGTATCTTCAACATCTGGGATTCTTTCTTCTATCTCTTGTTATTCTGTAGGTGAATCATGCCTTTGTAGTTCCTATATGAATTCCCAAGTTTTTCATTTCCAGAATTTCCTCAGTTTGTGTTTTCTTCATCAATTCTGCCTCCATTTTCATGTCTTGAACAGTTTTATTCATTTCCTTTCACTGTATGTATTTTCCTGGATTTCTTTAAGGGATTTACTCATTTCTTCTTTAAGAACCTCTGTCATCATCATGCAGGCTATTTTAAGGTCTTTTTCTTGGGCTTCAGGTATGTTGGAATATTCAGGGAATGTTATGATAGGGTTGCTGGGCTCCAGTGGAGACACATTGTCCTGGCTCTTATTGGTTGTGTTTTTAATGCTGCTGGCTAGGCATCTAGGATTGGGCTTATTTTAGGACTAGGTGCTAATACCTGGTTTTGTGTCTGCTGGGTAAATGTTTTCTTCCTTGGTTTCTGTTTCCTTCCTGGATTTTAGGAGAATGTTATGGCTGTATGCTGGTTGGTAAGAAATTTTTTTTATGGATGTATGTACCCGCTCAGGACTGAGCGAATCCTATGCACTGGGGAACTCCTATGGCAAATAAACACTTTCAGTAAAATAGCTGATACCAAATTAACTCACAAATACAGGCTTCCTATATACAAATGACAAACAGATTGAGAAAGAAATCAGGGAAATCCTTTCTAAATAGCTTCAAATAATAACTATTCTGAGATTATTCTACCAAGCAAGTGAAAGACTTGTATGATAAAGACTTCAAGTCTTGGAAGAAAGAAATTGAAGAAGATATCAGAACATGGAAAGATTTTTCCATGCTCATGGATTGGTAGGGTTAGCACAGTAAAAATGTCTATCCTACCAAAAGCAAGCTACAGATTCAATGAAACCCCCATCAAAATTCTTGTACAATTTTTGACAGATGTTGAAAGGAAGTTCTTTAGCTTCATTTGAAAACACACACACACACACACACACACACACACACAGTAGCAGCAGCAGCAGCAGCTAAAACAATCACGAATAATAAAAGAACTTCAGGAGGTATTTCCCCCCCCCTTCGAAGTTGTATGATAAAGATATAGGAATAAAAATAGGATGGTATTGGCACAAACACAGACATATTGATCAATGAATTTGATTTGAAGATACAGATATACATCCATACACCTAAGGACACTGTATTTGTTTTTTTTTTTATAACAAAGCCAGAAATATACACTGGAAAGAAGACATTATCTTCAACAAATGGTACCAGTCAAACTGGATGTCTGCATGCAAAAGAATGCAAATAGATCCGTATTTATCACCTTGTACAAAACTCCATCTCAACATAAAACCAGATACACTGAACCCGATAGAGGAGAAAGTGGGGAATAGCCTTGACCTCACTGGCACCGGAGAAGTCTTTCAAAACAGAGCACCTTTCGCACAAGCATTAAGACCAACAATTAAGGGGACCTCATGAAAGTGAAAGCTTATGCAGGTTAAAGAACACTGTTGTTTAGATAAAGTGGCAGCCTAAAGGTGGACTAATATCCAAAATCCATAAAAATTTCAAGGAAAATGGGTATCAAAAATCAAGTAATCCAGTTAGAAATTGGATACAGATTTAAAAAAAATTCTCAACAGAGGAAACTGAAATGGCTGAGAAACATTTAAAGATATGTTCAACTTCTCATCCATCATGGAAACGCAAATCAAAACTACTTTGAGATGTTATCTTGCGTATGTCAGAAAGGCAAAAGCCAATAAAACAAGTGCCAGCTCATGCTGGCAAGAAAGTGGAGCAGGGGGACAACTCCTCCATTTCTGGTGGGACTGTAAATTTGTATAACATCTATAGAAATCAGTGTAGTGTTTCCTCAGAAAAATGGGAACCAGTCTTCCTCAAGATCCAGCTATACCACTCTTGGGCACATACTCAAAGTGTGCTTCTTCCTACTACAAGGACTCCTGCTCAGCTTTGTTCATAGCAACTTTATTCCTAATAGCTAGAAATTGGAAACAACCTATATTCCTCAACAGAAGAACAAAAAATGTAGTTCATTTACATGATGGAATACGATCACTCAGCCATAAAAAAATGACATCATAAAATTTGCAGGCAAATGGAACTAGAGAAAAATAAGTCATCCTGAGGGAGGCAACTCAAACCCAGAAAGACAAATATGGTATATTTTCACTGATATCTGGGTATTAGCCATTAAATAAGTGATAACCAAGCTACAGTCTGTAGACCCAGAGAGGTTAGGCACAGAGGAAGAGACTAGGTAGGAACTAGCTCAGGGGGAGGCAAAGATAGAACAGATTTTATAGGTGAACTGAGGCTGGAGGTGGGGACAGGAATAGGAAGACCAGGTGGGGAAGGGGAGAGAAGACTGTGTTCAAGGAGAATGTGTGGAGGACACAGCTAGAACTGAAAGGCTTCTGAGGGGCAGTATGGAAACCCATTGCTGTGGGAACTTCCTAAAATACAAGAAGACAATCCTAACGAGGTTTCCAAATAAGGAGGCCGAGTGAACCTAGTCACGGTTATCTCTTATCATCAAATGATGCTTTCAGTACTGTGACTGTGTAACATATAATTTTAAAACACGCTAGCTCTTTCTGAGAGCCCATGCTTCCTCAACCTCTCGAGGCAAGTTCCGCCAAGCCGCCAACGACCTCCCAGCTGTGCTCTTTTTCCTTCTCTCCCTAGTCACTGCAAATGAAAAACACCAGACAGCCTTAACATTTTAAAACGAGCCAGATAACTCAATGGCTGGGCAAAGATTATCCTGCCCAACCTTCCTTGACTTCTGCCCATGGTGAAGGATACAAACTATAGGTTCCCTGAGACCTACATATCAGTCGCTTTCACCACTCCACCACCTGCTCTGAATCTCCATGCTCCCTCTGTCTCTCTTTCTTCCTGTTGGGCCTGGAAACACCATCTTTCTCTTCAACCAGCGATTAGCTTCTGCCTCTTTTACTAATGCAATCATAAACCAACTAGGGAACCAGATTTTAGTATCAGCTCTTCCCCCTACATCTCACCTTTTCTGTCCAATAAAAATAAATAAATAAAAAATAACTCTTCTCTTAGATCTAAACTGAGCAAGACCATACAACTAAGTAAATTACACAGTATTAGGTACAAATGACATCCATTTCATCAATTTATCAATTTAGAAAAAGTAATCTACCGTATTTTGTAACTGAAAAACTTATGATTCTATCCTTGGATTATGTTTAGATTTTATCCTGTAACACCATTCGAAAACCATGTCATCTATTCTATAAACTCTCTCTATGTTAAGCAGCTTGAGTTTGAATATGGGACTAAAACTAGTCTCCAACCCTGTCAGAAATACAAGAATGACTAAATATTACCTGAAAACATAGGAAGCACAAAACAACTTCCAAACTTAACCTAATGTAAAGACAGCTGATTATCTGGACATTCCCCTCTTTTTCAGAATCCAAGAGCATTTGTCTTTGGCCTTCTGGTCAAGGATCATCTATCTGACAGGCTTATTATACAGAAATCTGAAGGGCCACTGACCCTGTCTCTGCAAAGCCAGTAGTCAACTATTCTGCAAAAATGTGTCCTTCTCTGGACAGTATTGTCTGTAGCAATTTCTGCCTAGTGTCTGCCTTGCCAAAAAAGCAACCTAGTCTGGAGGTGAAGATGCTCACATCTTCTTTGAACCAAGAAGGAGGTACTGTCAGTAGCAGACAAATCTCATTTGACTACAAATGATTTTTAATAATGAAATAATATTAAATTCCAAAATATGTGGATTTCTGATCCTTTTGAAGACTATCTATCTATATAAAATATATCTGACTGTTAAACCTCATTTACTCTCACCTTTTCCTAATTGAAATATCTCAAAACCACCCTTTTATAATTAATTCAGGACCCTGAGTTTGTTATCTGCCCCTTAACTCATAGTTGTTGTGATGATTTGTATATGCTCAGCTCAGGGAGTGGCACTACTAGAAGGTGTGGCCCTGTTGGAGTAGGTGTGTCAATGTGGGCTTTAAGAGCCTCATCCTAGCTGCCTGGGAAGTCAGTCTTTCACTAGCAGCCTTCAGATGAAGATGAACTCTCAGCTCTGCCTGCACCATGCCTGCCTGGATGCTGCCAAGCTTCCTGCCTTGATGATAATGGACTGAACCTCTGAACCTGTAAGCCTGCCCCAATTAAATGTTGTCCTTGAGTAGTTGCCTTTGTAATGGTGTCTGTTCACAGCAGTAAAACCCTAACTAAGACAATTGTTAATAGCAGTTAGAAGGATTGGGTCTAAGCCTCGTATTTTTAGATGAGTTGCGGAGGCACAACGCCTGTCTAAAGATAACAATATTAATCTCAAATTTGTATCAATATAAGAAATGCATACCAATGAAATGTTCTAAAGTAAGAAAATATAATTTTAACATTGCAATCAATTATAAAGTTTTCTAGCAATTAAGATTATGGCTGCACAATCAGTTCCATCTATTTCCTCCCTGTTCAAAATTATGACCATTCCCAAATTCCCCAGAATGACAACATTTAGAATAACTATTTCCAGATCCTCAAACCCAGGGAATCAGGCTGACGACTCTCCACGGCTTTTTCCTGCTGAACAGGGTGATGAATTATCTTTAAAGGAGAGGGGAAGGGTAGCAAAAATTGGAGATTTGGTTGGGCCTTACGAAAGCCAAGCCAGCAATTGCTATTCACTCTCTGGTGCCTAACATTCTGAACTGGATCCACTTGAATGTTGAATGAGTCAAGATGACCTGGAATCCATGACACCAGGAGTCCAAGCAGGTCAGTTCAGTATGTCTGAGATAAATCTCACCAAAGCTGTACACTCTGCAATATACAAGTCTCAAAACAGAATTAAAGTACCATCTAGATATCTGTCCTGTTTGATTCTCTTGAATTTTTCAAGTTCTTCAGAGACTCTCCCTGTGTCATATCTGATCCATATAACTCTGTTGCAGGATTTTCCCTGTCCAATTACATTAGGGCAGCAGAAGACCTATGATTGGACAGGGAAAAGGGAGGCAGAGCTAAGAGTGGCAGAGATAGGGAGCATCTCAGGGGAGTGGAGGAAGGAAGATAGTAGTGGACGTGAATCAGCGTGTCTATGACCAGCCACAGGTTGTTATGATATCATGAAGGTTAGAATAATTGGGATAAAGCTTTTATCACTATCAATTGGTTCTGAAATTATTGTATTGGCATTTTATAAATTGAGAATTTATTGATACATAAATCTGATTGGTTAATTATGATCTTCCAGAGTCTTGATTTACTGGGTTATTGGAAGGTGGGACCTTTGACCACAGGAGTTTATGGCTGGGCTGGTGTGACAGCGATCCACGAAGAGAACTTGGGATCTCCGGCTCTGCCTGAGAGTTGACAGGCAGAGAATAGTTCGTTGGATCAAAAGCATTTGTTTTGAAGAACAAAACAGTGACGGGAAGCAGAAGGTACTGCTTCACAGGATAGAGCTCATGCCTGCATTTCCCACTAACAACACGTGAGAGTAAGCTAGGATAAGTCACTTTCTTTGTGCCTCTGTTTCTGTAAGTTAAAGGGTGGCCTCCTTATCATTTGTAAAGTTTGAATCAACTCTCAAACTTCCTATGCTAGCAGAAAGTAGGGCAAAGCATTTTACACTCGATTCCTCTTTCATTTAGTGTAAAATACCAGAAAATTAAGGTTGACATTATTTATCATGACTTACTTTGCTTGGAATGCGAGCAAAGGTTATTATGGTTCTAATACACGTTGGTGGCATCTCCCTACAAACTGGCAGGATGGTTAGAGCAAAGGAAATAAGCACACGGGAGGAATCTCAGTGACCTTAGGTCTGGACTGTGCAGTGACGGCTGATGAAGGTTAGGGCTGCCAGATCCATTGCTCCCTGAGTCACAGTTTAAAGAAATTATGCCACAGACAGTGCTCATTTAAATAATTTACTGCAGGAAAGAAAAAAATGATCCAAACAGGATGCTAGGTGTGTAGTACTAACGATTCACCATCTCAAATGATCGAAGAGTTGTGTTTTTCTTGACTTTCAGGTTCTATTTTACGTTCTCTTTGATATCAATGTACCTCTTGATGTGTTTATGTGTTTCTTAAACAGATCAAATATGTACTCTGTACGTGGAGAGAAACACTACTGACGGCTCCCAGAGGACATGGTCTCCTCCTTTCAGGAGGACATGGTCTCCTGTCTTAGGCTAGAGACAGAGAAGGGTGAAGATGAAATTTTTGCCTGTCTACATACAAGTTCCACAATCTGGGTCAGCCAGGGCGTAATTATGAAAGCTAGGATTGAGTCCCAACCCAGGGAATAAAGTTTGCAAATTGGAAGAGAAAGAGTTCAGTTATGCTTCCTTTTCTCTTCTTTTAAAGAGCCAAGACGGAGGTTACAGACCAACGGAATCTGAGGTGAACAAAGCAGATCACACTGTGAGGCATTGGAGCAGAGCTAGCACAGCTTGCTCTACTTTCTAAAGGCATTTAGCTTTTACAGGAAGGAACTAATTTCTGAGTTAAGGAAAAATAAGCAGTTAAGCTAAGCCCAGGCAACTGGATCCTAGCTGGCAGCTTGATCTGTTTCCTTGGGTGTGGCTCCCAGTCTGGTTGGGTTCATGCTCACTTTGGTTACAAAAGTCTGGAAACTCAGCTGTCCCTTCTCTGCCTAGTTAACAAGCTGCCATTCAAGGCTGAGCACTTCTGTCTCAGTTTGGTTGCAGTTAAATAAAAGTATTTGTTCAGAAGAGTAAAACAACTTAATTATTTCACATTTTGGCCTTTAAAAATAAGATGTGCTTTTTATGGCAATTTCCTGGACTGAGCAGTCATGGAAATGTGTTGGCTAATGTAGCGACAATTTACATTTTAAGTTATTTTCTTTCTTGTAATTATGGATTTGAGTGGCAAGATTGCTCTCATCACAGCTGGCAGTATTAGTTTTAATATTGCCCGTTTGAGGAGAGGCACAACAGACAAATGTTCTGAAATGTAGTAGGTGCCTTTCAGCTTTATTAGAATGAGTAACTGTGTGACATATTTTATGCTTAATTATTCCTTGTAGAGAGTTGGGCTGTGGTTGAATGGGACACTATTTGGCTAGAAACTCCAGATGATCAAAACATGACTTTCTTGTGTTGTGACATTGTTCTCCCTCCACAGAGGAAGCCAAGCACGAGACTTGTCACAGCTTTGCATGTGACATGCATGGCTTCTATGTATGTCACTTCTGTCAAATGTCATTAATGCATAAGAAGCTGCAGCAAGAGTAAAGCCAATAGATAACAAATGTTTGGTAGTGAACTGTATGTGTTATGTACTTATGTGCTTGTATGTATGCAGGTACAGTAGTGTGCATGCAATCAGGGGTCAAAGAAGATCAGATGTCTTCTGTTAATGTTCTTTACCAGGTTCTCCCAAGACAGGGTCTGTCACTGAGTAGACCTCTAGAGATCTTTCTTCATCCTCCACCCCAGGTGCTGGGGTAATGGGTATTCCTGTTCATACTTAACTTTCTACATTCATGGTGAGGATCCAACCTCAGAGACTCACATTTTGAATCAAGTACTGTTGCTAATGGCACCAACTCCTCAGTTCTAGCTGTTTTCTTCTTAAGTCTTGGATTACTGTAACTGAAGTTAACAGTACGTGGTGGGGAACCAATGTTCTAAGGCTAAGTGGCCCTGGGTTGTGTAAGAAGCAGGCTGAGCAAGCTATGGAGAGCAAACCAATAAGCAGCATTCCTCCATGGACTCTGATTCAGTTACTGCCTCTAGGTTTCTGACCTTGAGTCCCTGCCTTGGCTTCCTCCAATGACAGATTTTAAAGTGTAAAATGAAAAAAATGTTTTCCTCCCCAGGTTGGTTTTGGTCAGTGTCTTATCACAGCAACAGGGAACCAAAGTAGACAGGACATGTTTTATTTTTAAATTGCAATCTATTTTCTTTCAATGTTTTCATCTCAAATATGACAAGTAATAAGATGATCATTTGATCTTCTTTGTCTTTAGGGGAAAACTGACTGTGCAATTTAAATGTATCTTTAAAAGGCTTTGTAAATATATTCCTTTCTAGAATAGTAACCAGGGAACATGCTCTAAATCACTACACTAGTAAGGAGGGAAAAGCAAGGCTCAAATACGTTAGGATGTGGTCATGCAAGCAGCTTGGCTACCACACCATTATGCCAGTAAGTCTTTGTGTCCTGGGAGCATAGTTTAGTCTTTTTGACACCACTAGAATTAGACAGTAGAAGTTCAGATAGCCAGCAAGTGAGAGAGAAGATGCCCAGTGTTTTCTTTTTTGATTCCCATGAGTTGTGTTTTGAGCCTTTCACAAATTTTATGTCTCTAAGGATGATGTAAAGAGAGAATAATGAAAGTGAAACACAATTTGGTCAGTTTGACAAAAGTTTCTTAAAGTTTCATGAATTTTCTTGTGCTCAACATTTCTGTTTCAGGGTAGATGGTAAAGTTTATAGGTACATGGTGGGGCACAAGTTATGAGATCATTCCTCAGTTAAATGTTAAAAATATATTTTATCAAATGGCATTCACGGTTCCATTTTCTTAAGGTGGAACAGAAAGAGGATACCTAGAATCAGGCCTTCCAGATTCTTAAATCATCTCCACTGCTTGCTATTACTACCTCATATTGTGATGGTTTCTATTGTTTACCTCTTGTTATATTTGAAGGCTGAAGATTTATTCAAATGTGGATGAACTTACCAAAATATATGATTTGAATGCTGATATTAAACCCCCAAATTGTTAGATTATAGATGGTAATACAAGATAGATTTTATTAAATTCAGTGTACATCCTATTTCTGCCTGCCCATTTGTACATGGTATCTGTATAAAAACAGTGCTCATTTGATTTAAAGCACTGAAACTAAGAGTATAATTTAGGAATTAAAATCCTCTACTACTGGGATTTGCAAAAAATGCAAATGTATTGGTGGTAACATTTTGTTTTGAGACAGGATCTCTCTATGTAGTCTTGGCTGGACCAGAACTTGCTATGTAGACCAGGGAGACCTCAAATACACAGAACTCCACCTGTCTCTGCCTCCCAAGTTCTGAGACTAAAGATGCCACCATTCCTTGTTTTGATGCTAACATTTTATGGAATATAGGTGCATAAATATTACTTTTAATTCGAATTAGGATAAGGAACAGGTGATCCAGATCCCAGAAGAAGGTAAGAAAAAGTCAAGGCTAGCCCTCAAGGAGGCAAGGCTACTCAGTGCTACAGGTGATGATGGGAAAGTGTGCCCAGTACTTTGAGCTCTTTTAATTTTTCAAGAAGACTCATGAATTAGGATTTTTATGTAAAACATCTGATTTTGAAAATATAAAAATAGATTAAAATACTTCCTAACATTGCACGGGAGAGAACTCACTAAAACAAACAAATGAACGAACAAACAAATAAACAAACATCCAGTTTGGTCTATTTCTGCCAGTTTGGAACCTGTGCTTTATATGGTAATTACTCTATAAATTTTCCTCCTGTAGCTGGACATTTTTGCCTACATAATCTCTGAATTAATATGGTTCCAGCAGCTCTTGTTGGTTTCCTGACTCCACTCACTGACTCCCTGAAGCCCGGTGTTGTGTTCAAAGCCAATGATGTACCAGTCACCTAGGTGGATACTGCCATTATTTCTTCTGGTCAGTCAATAGATTCTCCCAAGTCTTCTGTGATTGCTGGAATTGCTTCTTAATATTCTCTACCTTGTCTGAGTGGTTTATTAAAAATGCCAATATAACCTTGTCACCTCCTTTTTAGAGCTAAGCCTATCCTCTTTGGGCCAGCAATGCCTCTGCCTCTCTCTCCTGTGCCATGTTTATCAACTTCTACCTCTCCTTCGGTGAATATGGAAGTTCTTGCATTTCTGTACCACAGATTCCCTTTTCTGACCCTGTGCCTTTGCTCATGATGTTTGCCCTCCCAGTTCATTTTTCTTATTCTCTGACTGACTCATACCCATTTGCTTTTCAGAGCCCCTCTTAGCGGTGAGTCCTGTAGAAAGCTTTCTTCCAGGCTCAACACATTGTATATACTTTTTTGAGGTAAAAATTATTACACTATACCAACATGACCTGTTTACTACTAGGCTGCATCTGAATAATGGGAATCTACTTATCTTTATTTACCAGATTCAACAGATATCCTGGTCAAAAGAACACAACAAAGCATGTTTGTCAAACTGAAATGCACAGAGCCATTCCAGAATCCCTTGGAGAAGAAACTATAGACTAGAACAGAAGTACTGTGAGGAGCTAATTGAAATTCAGATGAGACAGTGTAGGTCATGTGCTGACTACACACACACACACACACACACACACACACACACACACACGAGAGGGAGAGAGAGAGAGAGAGAGAGAGAGAGAGAGAGAGAGAGAGACTTAGCTAAAACGTGATTTATTATTTTCCCCAAAAGGCATCAGGGAATGATTCTTCTGGATGCTTTCAGTGGAATCCAGTCAATGGTTCTTAAATTTTAACAACTTCCTTGCAAAGGATCCTTAAAGGTTTTACTCTTTGACTCTAAAGTATCTTTTAACCTGGTTGTCCTTGTTCACTATTTGTTCTTTGTGTACCAGAAGTAGTTTGAAGGTATCCCACATGACTGGTAAATGGAATTCATTCCATTTACTGATTCTCATTGGATTGTAATGGCTGTAGTGGACTAGAGGAGGCAAAAGTTCATGTCCATAAATAGTTTACGGTCTAGTTGCAGAGCCAAAAAAAAAAAAAAAAAAAAAGACTAGTCCAAGAAGGTAGCATGGAGGTAGGTGGGCAGATGGGATGGAATTCTACTTGAATGGTCCAGACAGTAAAGAATAAATAAAAGAACACAAACCATCACACAGCTTCTACTGTCTGGAAAGTCTTGCTACAAAAAAAAGTCAATGGACTTGCAGGCTTTTTAGACAGTAGTGTTTTAGAAAGCTTCAGAAAGAAAACAGAATCACAAAATGAGGCTAACTTGCAAAGGCAGAAATGATGGTTGATTTTATAACAACTTGGTGCTGCAAGGGGATTCACAGATAACTAGTAAATCATGTCTGAGTGATTCTGTAAGCATGTGCCCAGAAGATATTAACATGAGTCAGTAGATTGAGTTAAGAAGATGGAGCCTGGTCTTCTCAAGGTTGCTGGCCATCATCCAATTCACTGAGAGCTGGGATAGAAGAGCTAACATGTTCAGAAAAGGCCATTGGTCCTCTGTTCTCAGGTCTTCTGCCTCAGACTGAGTTATATCACTGGCGTTTCTGTACTCTAATTTTCCGACAGCAGATCCTGGGACTTCTTGGCCTTCATTATTAAGGAAGCCAATTAGCTGAATCTCATGTTTGTAAATTCTCTCAGTTTCAGATCTATATTAGCCCCCAAGCTTGGGGGACATTTCAAAGAGGAAGCAGAAAGAATGTCAGAGCCAGACGATGAGGATGAATGTCACAAAATATTATCCCCCAGACATGACAAGGTTGTTGCACATATAAACACATAGTTTTTATCATTCACTGCATAAGACCGGCACAAGATCAAGCCAGCTGAAAATTCCAGTCTGCAGTGGGGAGGGCTTCTGAGACTCCAATGGTAGATGGCAAGCTATTAGAAGTTGATAGCTGCTGAAGAATGAAGAATCATTTTCTTTGGGGTGTAGTGATCTTTCTACCACACATGGATTGGACACAGTGGATTATTATTATTATTATTATTATTATTATTATTATTATTATTATAAGAAGAAGAAGAAGACATGAATTTGGGAGGAAGATGGGATGGGATATGCAAGATGCATCAAATATTAGTGTTTTCTATTAAATACTGTTAAGCTTTTGCTTACAACAAGGAATCCAAATCTTTTTACTCCTGCCATGTTGAGAAACATTTCTATAATAGTTCTCATCCTACTTATACAAAGTCCCAGCTGCCTTCTCAGAATTTAAGTTGCCTCAAGTGACTCCGCCCTGCTTCCTCTCACTTCCCTGCATGGATTCCTTAAAACAAAGCAATCACAAGAGACTGTGAAGTCAGACGTCAGTCAATCGGGGAAAAGGCACACCACCTGTGCTAGCTTAAAACCAAGTGAATCAATTGTGCAAGTGTGCTTTCTAGCCTGGTTTGGGTCTCAGAGCACACTTGTTGCAAAGAGACCTGTTTTGCTGAACTTCTTTTGTTTTGTGTTCCTTTGTGTGACACCGAGATAATTCTCTGTTTCTAGCAAGAGGGCCTGAGTGAGTTAAAGAGGGGAAGTAGGGGTGGATCAGATCATGATACATTGTATATGTGTATACATTTTTCAAAGAATAGACAAAAAATAACTGATACCTGGTAAGGTTAAAAATATATTTTGTAAGTTAATGCTGTTGTGGAAGAATACTAATCCAGTGTATAAGTGTGCACATTCCCTTTATTGATGGATTATGCTCACTGTCTCTGGGAATTTGGGAGCAGGAATTCTGTAACAACAATCTGAAGTGGACTCCAAAGGATGTAAAGGATGCTAGATCCTTGGCCTGTACCTGTATTCTATGAGTAGGGTAAATGGCTTCCAACTTAGCATTCCTCAGGCAAAGAGGCATCACTTAATAAGATTTTTTGTAATTAATATTTATTCTCAGGTTCAGAGCTATGGAAAAATCAGCTCAAGTCCTATAAAAAGATGTTTATTCTGGTAACAGAACTGCTAGTCCTATTTGCATGTGCAATAATTTCCTTCAACAAAATAATTTTGCCTTATTTCCAAAATAATTTTCAACCTCATAATTAAAGTAAATATGGAATGGAAAATAAATCTACCTACACTTAATATGTTTGCTGTGAAATATTAGCAGTAACTAAAGCAGGTTCAATGCTTGTTCTAGGTTACATTTTTCCTTGCATATGTTAACTGAAAAAATTCTGTCTTGTTTGTAGAAATGGGGGTAAAGAGGAATCAAGACAAAGAAAAGGGCAGTAATATTCTAAGAGCCTGCTATTTTTCAGAAAATTCACATCAGTTCAGTTCATTTTCCCGACCTCTCTCGAAGGCTGGTAGCTTTTCAATTAAAAAAATGAAGAAACTCAAAAAGCCAACAAATTAACATAACAAGGACAGTGTTTAGTAAGAGAAATACAAAGATGAGAGTCTTTGTTTAGACCTGGTGTTTCCATGCCACCTGCCTAGATAAAGAAGCTAATGGGCTGTTTGAAGGTCCTGATGTCTTTCAAGCCTTACCAGGTACTGCAGGATGTGTGACATTTGCTTCATGGCTTTGGTAAGAATGCTATATACTCAGACTTAGATGCTTGCAAATGACCCAGGAATTAATTACCTAGTTCAGTCATTAATGTTCATTTTCACATCTTAGATGTAATCCCCAATTAGAGCAACTATTTTGGTGTCATTTTTGGTGGAATTGAAATACTTGTTGAATATTCAAGTCCATTGCCCTAAACACCTTCAAGAGCAGCATATAACATACCTCCAGAGTGAACTACGGTTGCTTGAGATGGGATCTCACTCACCTGTACTGCTTAGGCACTGTGTGGACTAGCATCTGACAGTGCTGAGGACATGTTTATTGATCGAGTCAAGGGAATATTGTAGCAAAGCAGTTAAAAGTAAACTAAAATTACTTACAATCACCCTCATTTAGAACGTTATTTTCACCTGCTTATTCGTTTTTATTGTTAGCAACTTTTAACCTTCGTGTGCTCTCTAACAATTAAAAGGGTAGATTTTTTTCCCTCTGACTGCACAGTTTATTAAAGTTTTTCAAGTGTACTGTTGGAAAGGTATTCCTCATATTTCTTATTTTTGTTTTCAAATTAACTTGACTTTATAATTTTTAACCTTTGTTTTGAGAGGCAAAGGAAAGCCCTTTTTTTTTGTAAATGTTTTAAAAATTTATTTACTTGTTTATTTCACATCCCAATCGCTGCTCCAACTTCCTGCTCCCCTTCCCTTTTTTATTTAACCTCTGAATATTTAGGTAAAGGTACAGAGTCTGTATTTTTCACATATTAAGTTATGCTTTTATATAATAGGTTTCATATGCACTGCAAATGATTTTCGTGAGGAATTGCATAACTGTTAAATAAAACCAGAATCCTGTTATCTGAATTCTCCTTGTTTGACTGTTTGTTTGTGATAGGAAAAGTAACACCTTACCCCAGCCAGAATGACAGTCATTAAGAAAGCAGTAGACAATAAATTCTTTTGGGAATGTAGAGAAAGGAGATCCTTATTTTACATTGGTGGGAATATAAGCCAGTCCAGTATTTACAAAATTAGTGTGGAAGAATCTGAAAGCAGATCTATTATATGATCTAGTTTTCCTTTGGGAAAGTACCCAAGTCAACACATCAACGAGATGCTTGCACATCAATGTATATTTCAGCACTATCCTAACAGCTACATTATGGAAGCCACCGAGGTACCTGATGTCAGAGGAACGAATGGGAAACTGTAAGATTTTACATATGTATATGTTTTTACCTGCATGAAAAATTTCAGCTATAAAGAAGAATAAAGTTACAGTGTTTGTAGACAAATGGGTGTAAGTAGAGAAGGTTATATTAAGCAAATTAAGCCAGTTTCTGAAAGACTGGCTTAATTTTTTTTAATACTATATTTTAAAACATTTAATTAAAATTTAATTTAGATATTTAATTTTAACTTTCACTAACTTAATTAGATTCCTTTAATTTAAATATTAGATTTAAATCTCATTAATTAAATAAATATTTAATTAAAATTAACTTTCAATATTAAAATTAATGTTTTGTATGATTTCTCTCGTTTGTGGTCTTAGAGGTGAAATAGTTATGTAAAGCTATTTATGCATAGATAGTAAATGAAAGTAGTGTGCAGCTGTCTAGTAGAACAAAGAGGACAGCGGGGGGGAGGGGGGTAACCAAGGAAGGGGCAGATTATGGCGGCCGTACAACACATACCTGTATGAAAATGAAAACGCTTCTTGTAATAGTCAACTTAACAGGACAAGATCTCATTTTGACATACAGGTTTGGAGGTTTTAGTCTGAGGTTGGTGGATCCCATTGTTTTTTGGGGGTGATATATCTCGGAAGGGAAAACATTGGGGAGCAAGGTGTTTAACTCATGGCTGCTGGGAGATAAAAAGAGAAGCAGGAGAGCCTTAGGGTTTCCACTTCCCTTAGATGGTATACCTGAATGACCCAAGGTCTCCCCTCACCTCCTACCTCTATAGGCCTCTACCAGCTCTTGACAGCACTGTGTGTTGGAGACCAGCACTCCACTACCCAGATCCATGCTATAGTTCTGATCTTTTTCTCTTGAGGGGAAAACTAAAGTGTATCTATTTATTTCTTAATAACAATAGCAGTAAGAAAAATGCATCTGTGCTTTATAGGTTGATAATTTTTAATAGATTGAAAATCTAGACTCCTTTCTTTGTAGTATTGGTCTATCTATTTATTTACTTTATTTATTTATTTATTTGCAGCCAATATTCTTTTGAAGTGTTGTTATGTGCTCTAGAGTCAGGGGGCAAATTTGCTTACCATTCTGTTGTTAACCCAGAGAAGAAAGTGCTGAGGAGGAAGCTGAAGCTTGGAGAGATCCCTCTGTTCTTTAATTTATGAAACCAGAGAGGGACAGCCCCATGACTACATCATGAACTCTCTAGATGCAGAACCATGTTCTTTATCACTGTGTGATCCTATGCACTGTGAATGGATTCTGCGAATGGATATTTGCTATAGATACACAGAAGGGAACACGATTGTCTTCTGATAGGCCATTACAAGGAAAAGCATAGTTATTACCTTAGCCAGAAAGTAAGGGCATGAGATTGTTCTGTTTGGTTCAGCCTCTGTTTTCATTTCTTTTACTTTGTATAGGTCATGTTTTTCCTCCGGAAATAAAATGTATTAGAAAGACACTGAACAAAGACCCTTGGCTGCTTTATCAGATACGATGCTTCCTGCAGCAAATAATTTTTTTTTTTTTTGGTAACAAAATAACTCAAAGAATAATGATGTTTATTATCTCACATAAGTGCAAGGCCTGAGATAAAGTGGTTTCAAGGTCATACCAGCAAGTAGTTCAATAAAGACGTTAAGAGTGCAGATTTTCACAGCTCTCTATTCTGCCATCCGCAGAGCACTGGCCCTTGATCTTGTACTTTTCCTTCACTGTTGAAAGATGGGGGCAGCAGCTCCTAGCATCAAACCCAGACTACACAGAACAATTTCTCAGTTGTATCTTAATTTCAAAGTATGGAAGGACTCCCTGGCCCCACTTAAATGTAATCTTTTCATGTCACCTTGACTAGTGTTTCATCATGAGCATCTTAAAGTCAGTCCCTCTGAGGGGATTATTGTCAATAACATATAAACACTGTCTAGTTTCTTTGTTTTTTGTTTTTGTTTGGTTTTTCGAGATAGGGTTTCTCTGTGTAGCCCTGGCTGTCCCGGAACTCACTTTGTAGACCTTGCTGGCCTCGAACTCAGAAATCTGCCTGCCTCTGCCTCCTAAGTGCTGGGATTAAAGGCATGCGCCACCACTGCCTGGCATCTATTGTGTAGTTTTTAACAATCAAAGAGACTACGTTTTTCTCTGACTGTTTAGCTAAGTAGATTTTTGACTATTGTAGTTGCATTGATTATCAGAAATATATTTCTTCTATATCTTGTTTTGTTTAAAAAAATTAATTTGATTTCATGATATTTTGCAAGACGACCAGGGCTACATTGAGGAGTAAGAGAAAACTTTTGCTTTATTCTGTTTTAAATAGGAACATCACTACTATTTCAGATGAATAAAACTCTACTGCCTCCTCACTCACCATCAGCACTTAGGCCTGTCAAGTGCTCTGTATAGCTCATGGTTACCAGAAAGTGAACTAAATCAGTATTCACAAAGATCTATGTTTGTGTATTAATGTATTAGGAATACTGGTTTGAATTACTCCCAGGTAACAATTAACACCTGAAATAACTTTATTTCCCCAGCAGAATTAATTAATTGGAGGTAGAATTCTACATTGCCATCCCTAGCAATGAGGTTATAAAGAAAACTGAAAAAAAAATCTGTTAATTGTTAATAGCGCCAAACACCTTTAAACAAAGTCCTCTGCGTTCATCTTCATCCTGGTAAGTACATGGCCCCAGGAGGATCCGCTGTCCGCATCTCCTTTCAGGTCATGGAGAAAGTGATGATAGGGGATCTTTATAATGTGCTGCCCCACTCACAAAGGCAGTGAGGAAGATTGAGGAAGGACTCCCTAGTCTACTAATACTGAGAGCTTGACATGATAAATCGAAAAACTCAAGAAAAACCTTTTAGGCAGAGTGATTTTCCATCCCAAGGATATATATTATTAAACTCTGAAGATAATATTATCTGCTGCATGCAGAGAGGGATACTGAACAAGAGAAAGGTAGCTTTTGCTTCTGAAAACTCATTATTGTCAGCAACGATCAATTACTTTTTACTAATGCACATATGGAAGTAATGGATTATGTACTTAGAGGTTTTTTTTAAAATCCCAATGACTATTGAACACTCCCAATATCATACAAGTTTCTGATTTAAATTGTGTATTAATTGGTTTGGGCAGTAAGTCAGACTGTCTGGCACTAATGATAAAGTTGGGTGAGCAATCTGGTAATGAAAGGAGCTGGGCAGAATTGCTGTAGGAATGGAATTTGTCTAAGAGTTCTGATTTCCACTATTTATTAGGGAAAACACTCCCATGTCCCAAGGTGTAGATTACATGTGTATACTCATTTATCACAATGCACTGACTAACTTGTTCAAATATATTTTCCAGGAAACACATTTGAAAAAGAGTTGAAAAGCAAAAATCATATTCCTCATATTAAAAAATGGAACCAAGAGTGGTAAAGAGGAAGATCAGTTATTTAATGATATTATAAGTCTCCAGATCTTAGCACAACTAATTCCATGATGGAAGTACCATTCAGGCTTTGGGAGCCAGCATACAGGCAGCAACACCTGCAGAAACAAAGCAAAGGTCTAACCCATGAAAGCCCATGGTCTGGGAAAGTCCCTAAATGTCCTAACTTGATCTCTGGCTTTTGTAATTCTTATCCTGGCTAACTGAGGTGTGTCAATTAAGGGTGTGGCTTTTGTGCTTAAAACCTCACCCTGACATAGGCTCTGAACTGAACTGGGATCCTGAACACCCAGTGCAGTTGCCACTGGAAGAGCAGACAGTGGTCTTAACTGCTGAGCCATCTTTCTTCTTTTGAGAACCATTTATTTCAACCTGTGGGCGGCAACCTCCAAAGCGGTCACATATCAGATATCCTGTGTATCAAATATTTACAATACAGTTCATAGCAAAATTATGGCTATGAAGTAGCAATGAAATAATTTCCTTACTGAGTCATCACAACATGAGGGACTGGATTAAAGGGTCACAGTATTAGGAAGGTTGAGGAGCACCAGCCAATTTAGTCAATCGTTTATAGACTGGATGATTTGTTTTTATGATGTTTAATTTTTCAGCTATTCATATATACTCTATATTAATTTTTTATCTGCTTTATGGTTGGCAAAGATGTGTTCATTGCTATATGCAGGCTCTTTGCTCTGGTATTTCCTTTGCTGTGCATGTACTTTTTCATTTCACAGAAACCTGTCTGACATGTCAGTTCTTAGCATTTCTTGCGCTATTGTGGTCCTCTCCAGAAACCCCTTGCCTGTACCTATATTCTGAAATATTTCACCTCTGTTTTCCCCTAACAATGCCTGTTTCTAGTTTTATATTAAGATTTTTTGATCAATTTGAATTGACGTTTGTTCAGGATGAGAACTGTGAATCTAGCTTCATTCATTTGTTTTTTCCTTAAGGATAGTTTATTCCGCTTCATTTTACAAACTCAAGTATGTCTAGCTGTGTAGTTTTTTAAATGAATCCTCTCTCTTGCAGGTCTACATATCTGTTTTTGCGCCACCGCTTTGTTGTTTTTACTGTGATGGCTCTGCGGTATATTAGAGATCAGACATTGTGATAGCTTTTGCTTCGGTTTCTGCTTAGAATGGTTTCTGCTGTCTCTGGTCTTTGACATTCCTTTGAAATTCCTAAATTTTTTTTTCTAGTTATTGAAGAATGGTATTGAAATTTTACTGTGTCAATTTTGTAGTCTGCTTTTGGCAATGCCACCAGTTTTGCAATATTATTTCTGCTGTTAAAAATAAAAATGAGGTCTTTCCACAATTTTAGTGTCTCCTTCTATTTTTTTTAAGTGTCTTTAAAAAAATATACCTTTTATTTTTTGATATTATAACGTTATTAAGTAATTGTCCCCATCCCACTTCTTCCTTCAGACTCTCCCATACACACTTTCTCGCTCTTCTTCAAATTCATGGCTTCTTTTTCATCAAGTGTTGCTACATACATATATGTATATGTGTATGTGCGTGTGCACACAAAAATATAAATACATATATTCCTCAATATGTAAGTCCGACCTGCTCGGCCTGTATAATGTTACTTGTATGTACTTTTCCAGTGATGCCTATTTGGTGCTGGATACCCAACTGGCATGCTCTTCCCTGGGAAGACTTTCTCCCACTCTCAGGGTTCCTTAGTTGCCTATAGTTCTTTGCTCAGGGATGAGGCCTCTGCAGCTTTTTCTTAGGCTCTTTGGCATGTCTATTGTTGTCCTTGTTTAGTTCATGCTCTGCTGTCGTGCTGGTGAGACTTTATGGGTGTAGCTTCTGGCATTACTTAGAGACAAACCTCACGGCACACTCCTCCAGCTCTTACAATCTTTCCCCTCCTTCTTTCAAACGGTCCTCTGCATTTCTTTGAAATCTGTTGTGTTTGGCACTTCTAAATGAATTTTAAGATTTTTTTCTAGTTATTAAAGAACAACATTGAAATTTTACTGTGTCATATCGTCTGGAGTTTGCTTTTGGCAATATATTCAGTCTTACAATATTATTTCTGTCAATAAAAAAATCTTTTTCCATCCGTGATGTTATTAACTTGGGTGTTTCTCTCTTTTGTTTAGTTTGGCTAGGAGTTTGTTGGGTTTTGCATATTTTATTTTTCAAGAAAATCAACCTTTGTTTAATTAACTCTGCAGTGTTCTCTTAGTTTCCGTTTTATTAACAACTCTCCCCAATCTCTATTGTTTATTGTAATATACCACTTTTGGGTTTGGATTGGTGTTGTTTTCCTAAGGCCTTGAGGTGCATCACAAGGCTATTTATATCTTTCTGATTTTCTAATTAAAGAACTCATAACTACAAAATTTCCAGTTAGTGTCACGTTGTCTATATGCTGAAGGTATTTTCATTTTAATTTAATTCTAGGAATTTTAAAATTTCACATGCAACTTCTTCAGGGACTACTAGTTATCCAAGGTATTGCTAATAGAATGAGTTATTTGAATTCTTTTGTTTGTTAAAGCTTGCTTTTTGTCTTTGAATATAGTTTATTTTAAAGAAGGTTCCATAGGCTATTCTGTCTAAAAAGTCCGTTTTATCTATAAAGTTTCTCTGTTGACTTTTAGTCCAGGCCACCTATACAGAAATACAAATAAGAGGTTGAAATCACTCACTATTAATTGTACCAGGGTGGTTCTGATCTTTTATATACATTGTTTTTTTTTTAAATAAAATTTGACATCTTAGTATCTGTTGCATAGGTTTACAATTGTACATATTCTTGATGAACTGTTTCTCTTGTTAATAATGTAGGAGTTTTCTTCATCTCTTCTCATTAGTTTTTATCTGATGTCTACTTAATTGATACTGAAATAGCCACACTAGCTTGTTTTCAGCTTACTTGATGAATGGACTTGCATTCTTTGCCTCTTGGGCTTTAAGTATCCTTATCAGTGAAGTAAGTTTCTGGGATACAATAAGCAGTTACAAGTGGTTTCTAAGTTTCGTCAGCTCATCTGTGTTTCTCTACTGCTGCATTTTGGCTGCTCACATTTCAGGTTGTTATGAGATGCTTACCAGCTTTTTCTGTGTAGCCAGTTGAATTACTGTTTATTCTTTCTCTACCATTTAGTATCAGGCATTTGCTCGTCTACTGTGTTGATCTCTTTTGCTCATTGGTCTTTCACACTGTTCTCCCTGTCCTCTCATGATTGAGAATGCTCCTTTCCCTCTTTGATGTATACTGGTCCGGTCAGTATGTTCTGCAGCACTGGTGTGGTGGCCAGAAATGTAGTTCATGTTTCTCTTGACATTTCTTTATTTTCCTGTCAGTTTTAAAACATACATTTTTAGTATATAGCAATCCTCACTGGTAGTTATCATGGCTTGAAATATATCATTCCCTGCTTTCCTTGGCTTTTAGGTCGGAGTGAATTTTATCATAGTTTTCTGATGTGTTTTTCTTTGTGGATTACTGGTATTTTGTTTTAGCTTTATTGTTGTTTCTTGTTTTGTATTTTTGATATTTTGATTATGATATATTGCGGAGAGTCTCTTCTCTAGTCATGCATATTTGAAGTTCTACGGTTCTTGTGCTTTGATGTTTGTTTCTTTTTGAGAGCATTCTTGTTGAATGAGTGCAGACTGGATAGCCATTAAGGAGTTGTGTGGTATGTCCTCATGAAGGCACTGAAGTAAGAGGAAGACCTGCAAGTGTAGAACACAAGGTGGGATGCACAGAACCACTTATGTTCTTGATGGTACTGAGGTGGGCATTCCTGTCAGTGTTACTTTATGGACCTATTCTAAAGTGAGTTAAATAACAATAGTACAGTACATTAAAATAGCTGTCCCTTGTTGATCCCTGCAATGTGGAAGTAGTGTCTAACTGCTTTTTACAATACTAATTTTACTTTATGATGTTTCTTAACAACATTTGAGGTAGGTAGGTGATGTAAATAAGCCAGAGAAGAGGTAAAAAATTTGTTAAAGGGCTGGATATATATATATCTATTAATTTAGTATAAATTATTTAAAACATTGTGGTTATCTTTTAAAATTATAGTCTCATAGACCTTAAAGATACACAGTAGAATTAAAAAGAACTAAACAATTGTATATGTGTATTTATAATTTGTGATAAATACAGAAAAGAGGAAGTTTATTTGAAAGGAAAGAGGCTGACCAGTTGTCAGGCTACAGTAGAAACAAAAGTGATAGACAACTAAGAGTCAAGCTCGGCACATCAGCAGGATCTTCTGTAGTCCTCTGGAATCTAAGGAAAGGGAGAGAACAAAGGGTCATAGTTTTATTTAGATATGATATCAGCAATGCATATAAAAACTTTAGCCTAGTTCAGTTGGATTGTATTTGATTGAATAGTAGACTCGTTTTATTGTACTATTCATTTCTTTGGTTTGTTTTACGTTCACTTCCCATTATTAGAATAACTTACCTTTGTAATATTATAGTCAAGACTTTACCAAAAAGTAAGTGGGGGATCTGAAATCTATTTTGACTATATTAAACATATTTGCTCCTATGCTAACCTTGAGATGCTGACCCTAGGTATTCTCTAACAATAGATTAATCATTTAATTCTCAACATTTAACTAGCAAAAATGAGAAATCAAAATGTTTTAAGACAAAAGGAAGCTCTATTTATCTCCCTGTTTCATAAATAATGAGACACAGGAAGACAAACCAAACAAACCAAACAAAACAAGAGAAACAAAAATCCAAAACAAAGCAAATAGGGGAGCCTCCTAGAGAGAAAAATGGAAGAAACATAATTATACCTTTGATGTTAAACAGTGCATACCCTCCTCTGTAGCTCGATGCTGCTAAGGTGAATGTGTTTTATACTCAATGACACTGTAGAACTGAAAAAGCACATTAAATAAATAGCTTTGGCTATATACTCCTACTACTGATCTGATGAGTCCAGAATAGTGGCTTATCAGTACTGCTAATGAATCTCTCTCTCTCTCTCTCTCTCTCTCTCTCTCTCTCTCTCTCTCTGTGTGTGTGTGTGTGTGTTAGTGTGGTATGAGAGAGAGATACAGAGACAGCGATTCAGAAATATACACAGAGAAATAGAGATAGACAGATACAGACACACACACATAGAGACAGAGGGATACAAACAAAGAAAGAATGAGAAACAGAAAGGAGATAGAGAATGAAGAAAGCAAGGAGATGATGATTCCTTCTGGATTTGACTGTTGCTGGTAGTGGATTCAGCAAAACCAACTCAGTAGAATGGTTTCGTGGGTCAAATGGGGAATACAACTTTAAATTGTGTAGGGTAACCAAGAAGTGTGCAAGTGTGTGTGTGTGTGTGTGTGTGTGTGTGTGTGTGTGTCTAAGTCTTAGGAAGAAATGTACTCGGGTATTGAGCAGAAGGTGTACTTTGGCCAGTATGAGAGGAGACATCTAGATTTGTGTGAGGAGGGCCAAGAGATTTGCAGTAGTTGGTTATTGTGTGGATTGAATAAAAATGGCCCTCATAGGCTCATTAGTAAGTGTAGTCTTGTTGTAGTAGGTGTGGCCTTGTTGGAGGAAGTTTGTCTTACTCTCATCCTTCTACCTGCGGATCAAGATGTAGAACTCTCAGCCCCTCCAGCACCATGTCTGCCTGCACATTTACATGTTTCCCGTCTTGATGACAATAGAATAAACCTCTGAAAATGTAATCCAGCCCCCAATTAAATGTTTTCATATATAATTGTTGCCTTGGTCATGGTGTACCTTCACAACAATAAAACCCTAACTAAGATAGACGTTGATACCAGGGACTTGGGGTATTGCTGTGATAGGCCTGCTCATGCTTTTGTTTGGAGGGCTGTGGATGTTGGGAGTGTGTATTAGAACAGCAGTTCAACACTTTATGTGAGGTTTTATGGGCCATCCTAGTAGGAGCATGGAAGACAGTGGTGCTGAGCGTGATTTGAACTGTGGGAGGCTAGCTCAAGAAGTTCCAGAGAAGAAGAATTTTAGTAGATATTTAGAGATATTTTGGTGAAGAATATGTGTGCTTTTTGCCTTTGTCCAAAGAGTGTGCCTGGGTAAAGTGAAGAGTTTTCAATTAATTCTGTTGGCTGAGAAAATTTCAAAACAGCCTAATACTGACTGTTCTGTGATTATTAGTGTTTGCTCTAATGGAGATTTATAACAAAAAAAGAATGAGGTGAGCAAGTAAAAATATAGATTGAGGAGAAAATGGGCACCAGGAAATGGAATGGAGCTAAGGCCTGTGTTCAAGGATATAAACAGATTACGAAATGGAATGAAAGCATTGGCCATAGAGGCATTGCAGTTATGACTGTTGTGTCGCATTGTGCCAGTAGGTGGCAGAGAGGAGAGAGGTTATGTTTATGTTCAGTATTCTGACCCGTGAACAGCTGAATGATTTCCTGAAAAAAGTAACCCCAAGATAACTACCAGTCTGGCACTGCAAAAGCCTGGATGGGCTTCTAGGGGAGAGAGGCAATCGAGCCTGCCTGGGACCAAAGCCCCCTAGTGTGAATGAGCCCAATACAAAGGATCACACTGGGCCATGTGAGAGGGCCTGGACTACCATTTGGCATTATGGGCCCTGACAGAGACCATGCAAAAGATGACTCCTATGCCATAATGCACAGGTTGGGCATAGCGCTTCTGAGACCACTCATGAGATGAGCATAGATACTCAGAGACCATGTGTAAGAGTAGCAAACTAAGTGGTGGAGAAATGGAAGAGATAGAGAAGCAGACGAATGTGGGCACAATGAAGAGAGGCAGCACTAGAGACTCAAGGGTAGTAAAGGAACAGCTGCTTCAAGTAGCCACTGATGCCACTTGGGGCTATGGTGGGGTCTTGGCCTATGTCTCTCCTGGGACCACATCTGGGTCTGTGGCTTACAGCAGCAGGGGTCTCTTACCACCAAAGTCTAGGCAGACATCCCTGGTCTGGGCTGCCACCAGGGACATATTGATATCTGAGGGCTATGCAGAACTGGCTTTACTCCCTTGCCTGGGAATCTTGGGAGTGCTGTCCCTGCCCCTAGAGACAGTACTCTGAAGAGCAATGGGACCACACATTATCCAGAAAGTATAGTAGAGCTGACCCGGGTTGCAGGAGTTACAGGTGAGCTGGCCCTGTGAGAGAACTGGCTCTACTACTTGTCTGCCCTTCAGTGATGTGGGCAAGGGAGAGATGCTCCACCCATTGCTCCTTGCCACCTACAACAAGCAGGCAGGAGAGCAGGTCTGGGGGTCATCAGAGTGGGAGAGCTGGCCCTGCCTCTTGCCTACTGCAGCTCTTGGGAGAATGGGTACTGCATCTCATCTGGACAGCATAGCCCTGGATGTGGGGGTTTTTGGGTGAGCTGGCCTGAAGGTATAAGCATGGGAGATTTAGCCCTTCCTCTGGTCTGCTGCTTGCTATGGGCAAGGGAGAAGCCCCTTTTCCTCCTTTTGCCCTGGCCACTTGCTACAGGTCAGGGAGATGATCCTGACTAGGTTATGAGAGCAGGAGAACCCACTCTGTCTGTCATCTGCTGCAGCAATTGGGAGAACAGGTTCTTCTCTTCACTGGCACACACTAGAGCTGACCCTGGCAGCAGGGATTGCAGGTGAGCTGGCCCCGAGCTCATGAGAACAGAACTGGCTCTGTCCCTTGCTGGTGGAGGCATTGGATGGGTCCGCTGGGGCAGGGCAGGAAAATTCAGCCTGGTAGTGTGAGTTCAGGAGAGCTAGTGGACTGACCAGCTCAGACACCTCTCAGGCCTAGATCCAGGGCTAGGAATTGGTCCAGCCCAACATCTACCCCATCAATGAACTGCTATAGTACTTAAAGAGGCAAGTTCTACAGACCCCAAACTACAGAACCTCCATGGAACAGGACAACCATAGGATATTCGAGAAGAGTCCCAGTGAGGTTCCAGTGCTGATAGTAGCAGAAGCTAAAGGCCTCATATCAAACTAATGAGTCATTGCAATGAACATTTGCAAACAAATAAATGTGGACAAATGGTTATACTGTGGGACACACTGTGACACACTACAGTTTCCACAAAGAGATTTTTTCCCCTCTGTTGGGGAGGAGGTTACAAGGGTGGAGGGTGGGTATAAGAAGAGGGGGAGATGAACAAGATTGAGGTGAATGATGAGAATTTAACAAAGAACCAATAAAAAGTTAAAAAAGAATGGAATAAAGGAATAAATGGAGTTACCTCAGGGTAAGACTCCACCAGCTAAATTTCCAACTTGTGAAGAGTTAAAGAAAAGCTTACATCCAGGTATGGTGCTGCACACCATTCCTGGAGCCTGGTGGCTCTCTGAGTTTGAGGCCAGCCTTGTCTACAGAGCAACTTTCAGAACATCTAAGCTTAGGCAGTGAAGGGAAGCATCAAAACCAGAAAGCTAGTAAAGATGTAATTGAACAAGGGGGGGCCAAGTTCCAATCCGAGCATTTAGCAGAATATGGCAGATTTGGCCACATGGTCAAAGGATAGAAGAAAAAGGTAATGAAATCTCTTTCCATGACAAAGGAAAGCTGCTGAGGCCAGGTATGTGTCAGGGGTGTTCCTGAATGGAGGCCTAGAAAGATCATTGTGTGAAGCTGTAAAGGTGAAGCCTGGGTTGCCTTGGAGAGCCCAAAATGTTGGAGACTACATAGCCATGGAATATCTGTGCGGGGACCTGCTAACATGGAGCAGCACCAGTCAAAGAGAAAGCAATTGTTGGTGTGGCCTTGCTGGTGGAAGTGTGTCTCACTCTTTTCCTACTGCCTTTGGATCAAGATGTGGGACTCTCAGCTCCTCTTGCACCATGTCTGCCTTGATGCTGCCGTGCTTCCCACTATGATGATAATGGACTGAACCTCTGAAACTGTAAGCCAGCCCCAATTAAATCCTTATAAGAGTTTCCATGGTCATGATGTCTCCTTACAGCAATAAAACCTCAAGATAGGAATTTTTCCCTTTGGATCATCTTTGTAGGATGAAGATACCCAGGAGGCCGCTCTCAGAAGTAGATTAAGAACAAAGACCAGCCATCCTGCTTTATACTGAATTATTGTTAAACAACCAATTTAATCCTGTTTACCTAAGTTTGAAGGTCCTTGCTTCCCAGAGTCCCACATTTCCAGTTCTAATGTAGTTTAGTTTATGGCTAGCAGAGGAGCTTAGTAGGGAGGTGTCAGACAACTGTTAAAGAAGATAGCACTCTGGAAAAATTAAGTGGTACAGTTTTCATGCTGATTTTTGGAAATCAGTCCAAAGCAGTGCACAGTCAAGGAATTAAAAATACACACCATTCCTGTTAGCTTATGTCCATTACTCAAGGCTGAGTTTTCAGTTCCATTTAGGAACTGAGATAGAAATAATAGGATGTATAAACATAAACATAGATGGAGCGTCAAAGCATCTGAAGATGAAGTTTATCCTAGAAAGTCAACAGAGTGTAATTTGAAAACTTCACTTAGAAGTATTTTCTCTGTTTTTAAGATTTTACAAGTCCAAGTGGATCAAGGACCTCCACATAAAACCAGATACACTGAATCTAATAGAAGAGAAGGTGGGGAAAAGTCTCAAACACATGGGCACAGGGGAAAAGTTCTTGAACAGAACACCAATGGCTTGTGCTCTAAGATCAAGAATCGACAGATTGAACCTCATAAAATTACAAAGCTTCTGTAAGGCAAAGGACACTGTAAATAGGACAGAACAGCAACCTACAGACTGGGAAAAGATCTTTACCAATCCTACATCCGATAGAGGGCTAATATCCAATGTATACAAAGAACTCAAGAAGCTAGACTCCAGAGATCCAAATAACCCTATCAAAAAAATGGGGAAGAGAACTAAACAGAGAATTCTCAACTGAGGAAACTCGAATGGCCGAGAAGCACCTAAAGAAATGTTCAACATCCTTAGTCATCAGGGAAATGCAAATCAAAACAACCCTGAGATTTCCCCTCACACCAGTCAGAATGGCTAAGATCAAAAACTCAGGTGACAGCAGATGTTGGCGAGGATGTGGAGAAAGAGGAACACTCCTCCATTGCTGGTGGGAATACAAGTTGATACAACCTCTCTGGAAATCAGTTTGGAGGACCCTCAGAAAAATGAACATAATACTACCTGAGGACCCAGCTATTCTACTCCTGGGCATATACCCAGAAGATGCTCCAACATGGAATAAAGACCCATGTTCCACTATGTTCATAGCAGCCATATTTATAATAGCCAGAAGCTGGAAACAACCCAGATGTCCCTCCACAGAGGAATGGATACAGAAAATGTGGCATATTTACACAATGGAATACTACTCAGCTATTAAAAACAATGACTTCATGAAATTCGCAGACAAATGGATGGATCTTGAAAATATCATCCTGAGTGAGGTAAAGCAGTCACAAATGAATGAACATGGTATGTTCTCACTGTTAAGTGGTTATTAGCCCAAAAGTTTGAAATACCCAAGAGTCACTTCACAGCAACAGTAGGGCAGAGTGTGAGGTCCCAGATGGAGGACTTGGAGAAGGGACTGAAGGAGCTGAGGGAGTTTGCAGCCCCAGAAAGGCAGCAACAGTGGCAACTGGCCTGACACTCCCCCCACCCCCCCACCCCGATACTCCTGGAGACTGATCCACAAACCAAAGAATACACATGGAGGGACCCTGGTGCTGGCCACATATGTGGCAGAGGAGGGTCTTGTTAGACATCAAGGGGAGGAGAGGCCCTTGGGCCTGAGGGTATTAGATCCCCCAGTATAGGAGAATGCCAAGGAGGGAAGACAAGAGTGGGTGGGGGAATACCTCCATAGAGGCAGGGGAGGGGGGAGGGAATCAGGAGGTTCCAACGGGAAGATCTGAAAAGGGGAAAACATTTGAAATGTAAAGAAAGTAGAAAAAAGAGATTTTTACAAATAAGCAAACAAAGGTGGGGACAGTTCCTCCTTTTACAAATGGGTGGCTTTCTAGTTAAGTGTCTTCTGAGATGGCATAAAGGTTCAAAGAGGAACAAAAAGTTGCCAGAGCTCTATATTTGCATCATGACTGCCACCGGAGCCGCAGGTGGTGTTCTCATCCCAGATCCTGTTCACTTCCCTTTGGCAAGGCGATTGCCATCAAGTGAGGTCTGCTCTTGGCCCCTGCCTTCAGGTCGGAAAAAGAAATAACTCATGGTATAATCTGCCAAGGCCACAACTTCTTCAGTATTTCAGGTTGTCCTTTCCAAAGGATAAGGTCAGGGAATAAATCTTCGCCACAGAATGTCATGAATGACACCAGCCAGAGTCTTTGTGAAAAAGAACTTGGCATCGCGCAGATATACAAACGAAGATATAAAACCCAGTCATGGCCTATAAATCAACCCTGTCAGAAAGGAAAGTGTGAGGCACCTGAGAAGTGAGAGCATTTGCTTCCCAGTGGCCTTAGTTTTTTATTATTAGATATGCCTTCATAAACGAGACTTTCCTTGATTAGCAGCATATTCAAAGTCTCAAGGAATTCTATGATTTGGATACTTCATTTGAATGTGGTTTTTCTTCACTTAATTTCATTATCAGAAAGTGATGATGTTTCTCCATTTTCAATTTTACTGAAAGTTTCCCAGTCTGCATGTGTGGGTTTTTTTCTTGATTAGGAATTCACACACATTTGGCATTGAGATACCCTCTAACCAGTGAATCTCGACCTTGAGCTTATTTGCAGGAAGAACATGGGTTTTATGCAGTTCCTCTAACTTTTGATAAGTGAAAACAAATGAGAAAAGCTGGCGACATAGATACAATACACCTTGAATGGCCGTATGTTAGGAAACTTGCTAGGGCCTGTGCAAAGAAGACAGGAAGCTACATCATCCAAGCTCAGTGTGACACTTAAGAGGAAAGAGAGTTTGCTCCAGAAATCAAGCTAAATTTACTTATGCCAGAAAGACCTACCTGAGGAGCAAAGACACAAGGGCGAACCTATTTCAGAACACGGATGGACTATTTTCAGTATCAAAGGAAAGTCTTTGATAGTCTTTCTCAGAGTAAGGCCCCAGCTGATGGTGAGAAAGTAGATGGCTGAATGGAGAAATTCCTCAGTTAAACCCATGCATGAATTAAAATAGTTTGAATGTGCGTGTTTCAATAAGATGAGAATAATTCTCCTTCCTAGGCTTTCCTTTCACCAGTAATGATTAGTTCCCTCTAAACCAGCTTGTGGGTTGTGACCTCACTGTGGATGGTCAATGACCTCTTTACAAGGGTTGCCTGAGACCATCCCATAACACAGATACTTATACTATGATTCATAACAGTAGCAAAATTATTGTTATGAAGTGGCAATAAAAATAATTTTGTGGATGAGGTTCACCACGGCTGTATCAGAGGATCACAGCGTTAGGAAGGTTGAGAACCACTGCTCTGTACAGTGTTTGTCTGATCAATGATTTCTGTTTGATTTTAGCTGTTAGAACATGCATGTCTGATTGGGACCAGAATGGCAAGAAGTAGACCATTCATAAAAAAAGAAGTGTATCATTTACATAAGACAGCTTCACAAAGGGTGGAAACAGACCTTCTGAGGTTATGCTGTCTCTGTATAGCATTAGAGAAAAGCTATTTCTTCTGTCTAATTACACAGCTTCTTGGATGATGCTCTGGGATACAAACTACTTGGAGCTTAAGAGAGCACACCGCAGCTTGAGTCAGTATTGTCAAATGAATAACAATAAAAGCCAATAATAAAACGGCTTTTTCTTGGCATTTAATTCAAATATGCTATAGCACAAATGTGTTATTTTAATTCCTTTCCCATGTAATTAAACGACATAGAGAGAAAAATCTGGCAAACAGAAGAGTAGGGAAGGACAGATAAAAGAATAGACAATTCCTCAGAGCATTTTATCAGCTTACCATCATCCCCTCTGTATTTTGATAAGAAGAAAAAAAAAAGTCTAGTATTTGAAGGTCTGGTAGAAGGCTCCATATTACTGCATAAATGTGTTATTAATTGTAGAAGCAGAATTTTAGTTTCAAACTTTACTTTATGCTCTTAACAATACAGTAATAATTGTGGAAGACAGCCACCTGCAGAGCTTTTCTGGTGGCTTCTGACCTGCCCTACATTGTTAATAGAGCCAGTCTTACTAACGGGGTTGATGTCATACCAGTTTCTTCTGTCTCACAAAATTATTTAAAGATGTGTCTTTAACCACCCCCACAGTGCTAAGCTGCTCTGTGAATGTCAGTCCTCTGCTATTAGGAGAATTATCTTAGATAATGTCACACCCTCTCTTGAGCTGTTAATCTTTGTGCTTCCTTGTACGTGACCCTTCCTTTATTCAGCTGTAGGTATTTCCATTGCTCTGGGGGACCAAGATTCATAGCAGAGGCGAAAAGAGGAAAGTTACAGTAGCAGCAGTACTTTTGAAAGTTCGGTCCTTTGATAGTTTACATGTTGTAGAGAAAAGGATCATAGACATTCTGAAGCTGAATTGAAGACCTCCAGTGCCCTGAATTCACTGGGCTCTGTCTGAGCTACCCTTAAGATACTGTCTTTACTCCGGACCTCAGACGAATCCTGACATGGTGGGTGAGAAAGTCTCTGGGTTTCCAGAGGGACAGTGATGCCTACGAAGCAAAAATGTTTCCAGTATGAATTCTTTGAAAGGTAGAAAATGTGTCTGAGTTGCATACTAGCTCTCTTTAGCCTTCCAAATCCATGGTGAAAAATCAGCCTCAGCAGTGACCCTTGCTTTAATTGGCAAAAAGGGAATCTTAAGATAAAAATGAAAATACTCCATTTTGGAGGTAAGTCTTCAAATGTAAAGGGACTGTTTCTCTAAGATTATGATGAATTTCTGTTGGCCAAAGGGAAGTCATCATAGACCCAACAAGGATATTAGGTCCATTTCTTACACATTCTACCCACAACAGAATTCTGGTTCCATTGGGATCCTTGGCATTCATTCTCTTCGGTATCCTTGAGTAGTTTCACCAAGAGCTGGTCCTTTGATTCTGACCATCTCCTCTCTAAGACTTTCGTTTCACCCACACTCCACCACCCTTCCGTTCTGTATATTTTCTCTGTTCAGTAGTCACAGTTTGAATAAGAATAGGCTCACGGAACTCTTTCAGAGGGATTAAGAGCTACGGTACAGTCTTACCAGAGGAGGCATGTCACCGGGGGATGAGCTTTTAGGATTTAAAGTCCATGGACCATGCCAAACCCCAGCTCCCTCTGCTTACAACTTAATAGATTAAATGTGAGCTCTCAGGTACCTGCCCACCTGCCTGCTGCTTGTGTTTCCTGTCATGCTGGTCATTACTAAATCTCTAAACTTGACCAAAGCCCTTAATTAAATGCTTTTGTCTACTAGTTGCCTTGGTCATGGTATCTCTTCACAGCAATAGAACAATAGCTAAGAGTAGTAAACTAGAGAAAAACATATGTGTGTGTATATATATATTTTAGTTTTAGTGGCCATTTTACTGAAATTCATTACATTTCAATACACTTCTTCATTAACGAAAACAAGCAATTCAAAAGCCAACTAAGAACACAATAGTAACATCAACAACAACGGACACGAACTGAATCTAAACTATTGTGTTCTCAGTAGAGGTGTAAATGGAAATAGGAAGAAGTAAGCTTGACTGAATGGCACAGTCAATATCAGAGCTGGAAGAAGGTGGCAAGGGACATCCCAGTGAGAGGAGATTTGGGAGTGATAGGATGGGAAGGTAACATATCTTCTAGAGAACACCATTAAATAATTCCATTTTGGGAATAGGAAGCATGCTTACTCAGAATATCAGAGGGAATGCCTAATAAAAAGGCTCTTTGACTGTGTAAACTTCTGTATTTGGTAAAAACCATCAAGGAAGAACAGCTTGCCAGGCAGTTGAAATCTTTTGAAGGGGCAGGCACCTTTTCTCTGTGATCCAAAGGCATTCCAGAGAGTGTAATGGTGGCCAGAGTGTCAAGAAGGCACAGTACACATAGAATTAGAGGGTAGTGGGAAAGCAGCCCTTCGTTAGGATCCAGAGTCTCAGTTTCAGCACCTTGGACAGGATGCTGTTTCATTGTCCTGTCTCCTTTAGCAGGGAGGAAGGGAAACACATATTCCACTCGCTAGAGGATTCCCAGGAACACAGAGAAAGCAGCCTTGTTACTGTTTCGATTCTGGAATTCAGTGCTTCCGCCAGATGCTAGATTTCCTGTCCTGGGAGGGGATCCTGTCACCTGCTACAAATGGCTTCCCATGGGACAAAGTTGTGCCTTGGGGAGGGGCCCAAACCTCAGGTGAAAAGGTGCTGACCTAGATTTGTCCTCGGTGGGTTATATCCCGTATAAAGGTGTAGCTAGTGGCAAACAACGGTATGGAATGATGAAGTGAGTCATCCGACAGCTAATGGAGAGCAGGCAGAGATGCACGGCGGACTTCGGGATGGATCTCGGGACTCTGCTTTAATTTATCGAGTGACCATGAAATGCGCGCTGAGATGGTGACTCTCTGCAGGCAGTCTTGCTTCCAGAGGTACTTGGAAATGCTGGAAGATACTTTGCTCACAACTTGGAGTGAGGAGAGTGTGCAACTAGAACCTGAAGCAGGGGTGGGAAAAGCTGCGAATACCACTACAGAGCTCTCATTACAAGGTAGATAGCATTTGAAGCTCAGCATCATGGTCTTCTCTGAGGTTACTGCTCATCTGTTTTTGTTTTTTGTTTTTTTTTTTTCTTTCCTGGGCTGAATTTCAGGAAAACTTCTCAGTACCACACAGGACTTGACCAGTTTGGATTGGCTGGACAGTGTGTGAAGATGTTGGTCCCAGTGTCATAGTAGCTAGAGGTGATCATGTGACACTGAGAGTGCTGGGTTTATCCACTGTCTACTCGCTTATGTCTGATCCTTTCTAGCCCTCAGCAGCTGGCCACAGATTTGCTACTTGGCCACAGATAGAACCTTCTGGTACTTGTTTTGCCCAGTTCTGAGATGGCCATTTGCCTAACTATGTCAGAGCTAACCTCCCTCTAGTTTAAAACGAGTCAGTCATGGAAGTGGATGCTGCTCCGGGTTGCTCTTCTGCAGAGTCAGCTCATCTCCTGCAACTGTCTGTAGTTAGTGGAGATGGAGGCACAGGGCTCTGCACTTTGTATTCCCTCAGCGGCACTGCTCTCTTCTGCACATGCAGTAACTGCTAAGTATGTCTCGCCACCACGTTCACCCTGTAACCTCTCGAAACTTTATTTGCTTAACGTCTAATGAAATGTTTATATTTGGACCACGCTGTGAAAACAGACATATATTTTAAAAACCTTATTGAAAATCTCTGTAGAAGACCAAGATTTCCTGTGGTGTGATAATACTTCTCCTTCTGTGAGAAAGGGAGGAAGCATCCCACAGAGTGTGGCAGGTGTTCGTGGTTATTCACATCTGGATGTGGACCCAGAGAGGCTCCGCAGAGCTTCCCTTATCTCAATGAGGAAGGTCCATGCATTCAGAGTGAGTCCTGTGCATATGGCCAATGTACATTGAGGGTTTTACTTCAGCTCTTTTCTTTGTAGGAAGGAGGGGTGCAGAGAAGGGAACAGGCTGCCAGAGATCTAAGGCTGGGGAGAAGTTTGGGGAAGGGGCAAGATAGAAAGGGACAAGATAGAAAAAAAATCCCAGGTTGACTATTCAAACACATTTATGGTCAGATATAGAGTAAGAAAGATATTTTTGTGCTTTGTACATTTTCCTCACTTAAAAAGAGTGAATATGTGTGTGAGAGAGAGTAAGGGATAGAGGAAAATGGAAGGGGGGACAGGGAGAGGGAGAGGGAGATTATTAACTTTAGAAATATCCCAGTATTGACAGGTACAGGGGGAATGTTTTCTCTATATATTTTTGTCAGAAAGCTGGGTTCTCTGCATGGCTGGAAGGTTGGGGCCTGGGATGGAGACTGTTGCTACCCAAGACTCTGACCAGGGTCACATCAGTTCCTTGAATAGGGCATTTTTATTTCTCATTCATTCCAACAGACTTGAAAGTTTTCAGGGTGTGTGTGTGTGTGTGTGTGTGTGTGTGTGTGTGTGTGTGTGTTTACTAATTGGCAAAATAGAACCTTTATCCCAGAAAACAACCCAGAGTACGTGAATTTAAAAAATATTATTGCTATATTTAGGTTACAACATAATTAACATATTCTCTCCCATCCTGTGTTCCTTTCCTCCCTCTACCCATCCCTTCTAGTCCTCTTAGCTCTCTTTCAAATTCACGGCATCTTTAATAAAAAAAAAAATTGCTGTAGCTCTCTTTCCCCTACATGTCTGCACACAGCCTGTCTGCCAATTTTGGGTGTGCTAACTTGTCTGCCAGAAGTTTAATTCCGATCAAGATTCCTTCTGAGAGCACACTCATGGGTTTTGGTGGACCAGTCAAGTCCTCGGTGTGTGAACAGAATTTGTATACATTTTCAAAATGTGTATTTAATGGCAAGGAAGTCCACAGCTTACATGGACTCAGATAGGGGTCTCAGGCTCCCTGATGATAGAATACTGATAATCTGCTCTTTGGAGCCTTTAGCAATGAGTCCAGCAAGGGAGATAAGACATGGAAATAAATGGATTTCAGGGAGGGAAAGCATGTTTGGGGCACTAAGTCAGGGAGATGACCTTGGGTGACACACAGCTTACTGCAGCTTAAGAATGACTGAGATGTGCACAGAAAAACCAATGCACGAAGTGAGCTCAGAATAGTTAAGGAAAGTCAGCTATAAAGTTACAAATAACAGCTTAGTCTTTAAGCTGTTACCTTAAACCTTTTGTAAACCTTTTTAAAAACAATATAAAGATTTCCAAATGATATTAATGACTAAGTTCATTTTGTTCACCAGGTACGAAAACCTTCAAAGTGGAATGGAGCAATGTGGATCCCTGGTCTCCTCTGTTAGGTTGCATTTGTCTCATTTGACAAGCGCACATTGGCTGTTGCTGCCTCACATCGTGGCCATGTTCTGTCAGCTGTCATAATGTCTTATCTAGACAATGAGCCGGTGAGTTTTTGCGGCAGTGCACATAGAGATTGAAATCTAAAGCTGAGTGCTTCTGATCAACCTTCTATTCTTCATATGCAATCTTGCTTGAAGTGTCGCACACTGACCACTAGATGGCAATCCTACACAGGCAAGCCAGGCATCCACCTGCTGTACTACATTCTGGCTGGGATTCTCCATAACCCTGGAGAGAGGGAGTGATCTCCTAGCTTGATGAACGAGCTGATGGAAGGGCCAGAATGTCAAATAGAGTTGTCTAAAGAGACTTTCAAGAAATCAAATCGATGATATCTAAGGTGACAAAAAGCAGGAAGTGCCTGTCTGCTTTTCACATTTACATTTTAAAAAAATCGAGATGCCTCAGGAATGACTATTGCTGGTCCACATGTACAGTATGTAATTGATATAAAACCTGAGTTCTTATCTCCCTCCAAAGCAGATTCTTTTCTCTCATTTCTGTTTTCCTTAGTCAGACTTGTTTTCCAGGCTTCTGGGCTGAGTGCTTTCTGACTCTTAGCTTAGTCTTCTTCCCTTGCTATATCTTCACATCTATTGTTCGTTTATCCATCTGGCTTCCTGACTCTATGCCCCCTTGTCTCAGAGTTATCACATCTGTATTATTAAAATGATAATCACGGAATCATTTTAATGGAAAATAAAAATTGAGTAGTAAATAAAAATTTAATGGTAGTTACATAAAGATCAATACAATGGCTCTATAGTTGGTCTGTCCAAAACAGTTGTCTCTCTCCGATAATGACAACTGACACCACTTGTAAATGGTGGTTACTCACGGTCACCTGTTCTGTCCTTCTGAAAAGATCTTCTCTGAGCTCTGCTTCAGCTCCTGTTGCCAGAAGCTGTGGGACGAGGAAGGATCTTCAATGATCCATATGCTTGGTTTTCCATATCCTCACACGGCTCAAGTCTCAAGCTCTTTCTGTGCCCAGGACTGTGTAAGCCTCACAAAGTCCTAAGAAGACAGAGCAGCAGCTTGCTGTGTGAGAACTGGTTTTTTGGGAACTGGTTTCCAGTTGATATTTCTACTGTGTTTTCTGTATTTCGACTTAGCGAGTGGGTTTTCTCTACGTTGGTCTGCATTCTCAACAGTTGCATGGTAAATAAGAAGAGGGGGTAATGAGGACAAGACTCCAAATCCCCTTAGGATTCTCAGCACCCCGATTCCAAACAGCTCCACAACATGGGGATTTATAAACAGTATTTAAAGATT
The DNA here is from genome assembly GCA_019843965.1 of Rhynchomys soricoides. Lineage (NCBI taxonomy): Eukaryota > Metazoa > Chordata > Mammalia > Rodentia > Muridae > Rhynchomys > Rhynchomys soricoides. The sequence goes on from JADRCH010000046.1 coordinate 5,609,966, forward strand.
TGTTGACACTTGCGTGGCTACTTCGAACTCCATCCTAGCCAAGCTTGAACAAGCTTGAACCACAGCCACCTACGCTCCCTCCTTTGCCAAATATCTCTATTTGCCACAATTTCTGTCATTTGTTCCAGAGTCACTGAATAATTTAGCTTACATCCAATCTTGTGTATACGGAGAGTGCAGCCCTTGACTTACCTTCTTATATTTACTGATCTTCAGAGGCAAGTGGTTTTGATATTTTAGCACTTACTGAACCTATAACAGATAGGACTGATGCTTCTGTCCTGACTCTTCTGTGTAGTGGAGGATGTTCCCTCTGTCCCCATTTGTTTGACATTCGTGACAAACTGACATAAAAAAAAAATGTAGCTGTTCATCTGAAATTCATGTCTAATTGGGTTGCTTGTATTTGTAGATACTAAATCCCAGAAATCTGTCAACCACACAGGAACGATTCTGTCCTAACATGTAAGTTGGTTCCTCTTTATTTTGGCTTGACCATTTTTCAACGATTTTGTTCTGAGGATCATGTGGGTCTAACCACATATCCACGGCCCTAAACATTTCTTGGCAACATTACTGGACTACGTTTGCTTTTAGTGGTTGCATCACTCACCACTTGACCTTCGAGTGTACTCTGCTGTGGAATTCCACAGTGTTGATCTCATGTCGATGGTCCTATTGCCTGCCCAGCATGTTGGTTCCCCTCCTAGATCATTTTGCAGATATTTCTCTGCTCTCTCAATACCTAGAGTGATATGTTTGGGCCTCTGATGTCTATTTCTTCACTTCACACGTGAGTGTGGACTCTTGGAGGAAGCTCGCCTGTATAGCAAATAGAAAACTGACACACAGAAGCACACATTTACCCCCTATTCTTTCTCGATGGTGACCTTGGTCAAGAATGAGATTAGATGTTAGGAAAGATACAACAGGCTTACATAGTGACAAAGAGTGAAATTTCATTTTCAAGTTTGCTTCTTTCCATTCCAGGCATTCTGAAATTTACGGTTGGTACACGATCCAGTGTAAGCCATAGTTGGTTGGTTGATTTGGGTGGTAGTGAAGAATGATGCTGTTATGGAGATAAGTTAGGAGAAAATCATCCAAACCAGATCAATCCAGTAACTGATGTTCATAATTAGTATCCACTGAGGATGCTGCCTCTTACCATGGGACCTTAAGATGAACAAATTATGCTTTTTCTCACGTATTAGTTGACACTATGCAGATTAATGGTTTAAAAATAAGTTACTGACAATGTCAAAAATATTTCAACCACACCTTTATAAATACCACCAAAATAAAAACCACACCTTTTTTTCTATTATTGCACCAATACCCGTGATACTGGGTGAAATTTGAGCCCATTTTTACATTTAAAACTTGGAGTTCAAATCAGACATGGCGGTTCATGTTCGTATTCTCAGGACTTGGGAGGCTGACGAAGACTGCTGTGAGTCTGAGGCTAGTCTAGGCTACAGAATGAGACCTTGTCTAAAACAACAAACACAAAATAAATAAATAAAAATACAAATAAAAATGAATAAAAGTTGAACTAAAATAGTTTCTTCTTAATGGTGTTTATTTTATTTTATTTTTTAAAGCAGAAAAGGGCAACCAAATATTTGTTTGACTATGTCCTGTCTTTAGAAGCTCAAATTTGGTTAGTAAAACTCAAATTTAGAATTTGGTTAAGTTGTTTTATAGGAAAATATGGAGCCCTGACATACAGGCTTTGGAATTTAGCCCACGATAGGTTTGAATTAGTTCTCCCAATAACTGCATTTAACCTCATTAAGTATTACCCTTAAATGGAATCTTATATCAAAACTGTAAATATAACGGTCTCAAAAGTGCATTAAGCTAGCTGTTAGAAGAGTGTCTCCAGTGCTGTGCTTCTCCCTCTGCAACCTGTGCAGCTGACAGAGAAGGCCCAGGCAAAACGGTATCTCATGCTAACCACAGATCTCCCGTTCCTCCTGTGAAAAGACCCTAGAGACCTTTCAGAAGAAAGGTGCACACCACATCTACTGGGTATCTCATTGCCATGCTTAAGTACAGAGAATGCTTAAACAGTTTTTTAAAAATTAGAAACATCAATAATATGTTATTTTTCTGAAAATTATTTTAGTTGTACTAAGTTGATCAAAATGAATACCTTTCTCTCCGAGATGGATTTCTTTCCATTTTTTTCCTGAATGACACACTCTCTGAAGGAACCCAGGTCACTTGTCTCCTAAGTGATACCAATGAGAAGTTAATGGCAGTCGCTACCACCACGAACAACTTATGCTGCGGAAGGGACTGCACCTCCCAGTTTCACATGCTGCTTCTGCATCAGTATTTTAATTTTTTCCCCCAAGAAACAGTTAAGCATTTTCTCATTGTTGTGTAGCTGAGCTGATAATTACATGACTGCACAATACCTTGACTGTAATGATGTGAAAAAGTCTTAGTTAGCAAACACCTGTTCAAAACTATTTTTTATCTAAAAAGCTAACAGGAAGCAATGCTCTCTGCCTTCACCTTTTCTTTCTGTAGCAGTTCTTTGACATGTCTGCTGGCACTTAACATTTGATTAGGGAATTCATGAGGAGTCTACTTTTAATAGGATTATCAAAGAAAAATGTGGAAATTATGGATAACATGAATAATGATAATATCTGACTTTTTTTTCTTATGAAATAAAAATGAAGATGATGCACTACTTTCTGTTTTTGTCTGTGGGTATATTTCAGTCTGTTTCTTTTCTGAAACGGAATTTTATTGGAAGGCTTCCTTTTATTTTTAAAAGCAGCCAGTACTGCAAGCAGAAATTGCTGGAGTGGACGTGAGGTTTTTTTTCACATCAGTGCCCGGAATATTTTCCATGTCACTAATCCCCAATGGGTGCATTTACCTACATTAAATGGAATATTTCTAAACATTACCGTTTCCACCAAAGTTATTTGATAGATCACTATTATTTATTGATATTGTGTAAGTCTTTCTGCCAGTGTAATCTTAATAAGTCATTACAGGTCCACTGGGTAAGCTGTTTTTTTCCATTTCCCAAGCTTTAATGCCTGTGCTGTAAAGATTTGGCATTTAATAAATCACTGGAGGGCCAGCAAACACATTATATTCCTGTAGTCGAGGCTGTCTAGACAAAAGTGCATGGAGAGATCTTTCCACTCTAAGTAGCGGGAGAGCATTTGTTTGCCACAAATTGGCTCTGAATCAATTGCTCAGAAACTTGGCATCTCCAGGCCTACTTGGATGCAGGAGGAGGGCAGGACTAAGTGTTGCATGGGGTGCTGTTCTGCCTTCTAGTTTAATTGAATAACCCAGCGGCAATGTCTAAGAACATTCCTGTGGGAAAATGGCTTCAAATTTCCTCCTTTTCAGAATTGGGAAATATCGTATCAGCCTTTCTGTTCTGTGGCTTTATTTCTGAGAATATGGGGGGGGGTGAGAGCTGGTTGAAGGGTACCATTAAGGGGAAAGTAGAAGGAGAAATAAGAGTGTTTCCCCCTGATAGGCGTGTAATATGCATGCACTTGTATGTTTATCTTGTTCCGCGCTGTGAAGGGCTGCAGTTTGTGAGAGACTGAGGGAGAGGGCGGTGCCATGGAGATGACGTGGACATTTGATGGCTGATGCACTTGAAGCAGAGCTGAGTGAATTTCTGAGGGAGACTTCCTCTGACAGTGGTGTGTTCTGGTTTGATTTTCCTCTTTCAAGTAGGCTATATCAGCCCTTTAAAACCATTGCTATTGTATTAGAATAATCCGTGGTGCGGTTGTCTCTGGGACTGATCATATTCTGTTGCTTTCTAGTTTCCTATACACAATACCTATGTGCACTCCTAGCCTGCTCTTGTAGAAGCTAACATTCTTATACAGTGCATTTCACTTAATATGTCTTCCTAAATTTAAGGTGATTCTGACCAAAATATTTGGTAGTAGTAAATCGAATCACTTAGGTTATAAAGAGACCAATAGCATAGAATTTCGATTACATATCTTAACTCATTAGCATGGTTTTTGGCCCCTTCAGTAGGTTTGGATCTCTTTGGTTCCAACTGTGCATAAAGACAACATCCACCATGGATGTTCTTGAAAAGGCCCAAGTTTGAGGGCATAGGATTGAGCAGTGATGCCACTCAAGTCTCCCATTGCTAGAGAGTGGAAGGAATATTTCTCATTGCCAGCACTGAGATGGTCTTGATATTTAGGAAAATTCAGACATAAGGGTTCCACATCCTGCAAAGAAGATGGCTTTCAGTAGTGGCACTGATTCCTCCTCACTTCTCTAGACTTCTATCTCACAATTTCTTGAAATGATTGTACACTGTCACTCTTAAGGCTTTGTGTTTTGGGTCATTGATTAAAAACAAAACTGGCTCAATTTGAAATCACGAATGTTTAAATCATGTCATCTTCTAGTAAGGTATTACATTGATAGTCCAGTACTGATATGGCTTTCTGGCAGATTGGATAATGTAGCATTGTTATTACCTTTGAGTTGAAATATTCTTGCAACATTCAAGAAATAAACACAACTTCCAAGACACAAGAAGTCCCTGATGCTTATATGATTCACAAGGTCCTTCCTCCAAGTAGTATTAGTTTCTTGGGAGAGGGGACTAGCTGGAGAGCTGCCTGCAAGAAACATGGAGAGCCTTAGGGATGAAGCTCTCATGTGTCATCACTCATGCCAAGATGTTTTTCATGATGGATCTGTCTTCAACTCATCTTCTCCCATACTCCTGTAAGTAAACCAGAGAACCCTGGTGCTCTAAACTAGACATGAAATGGGGAATCAGAATCCGGGGTCAAATTTGAATGGCTTCTTCATTCTGACTCTGATGCGTTGCCTGGGGTGAAGAGATATTTGCTGTATTGTCCCGCGCTACGGTCTCGCCAGCAAGAACGACGCGGCACACATAGGATCCTTCTGCAGTAAAGCTTCAATGCATCTTGAGAGGGAGAGCATAAGCTTGCCACGAGTGGAGACTCAGAACAATAGAATACTCGCCCTTTATATGGGTCACAGCGCTTGCCTGGGACATGGAGCTTCCCCATTGGCTCCCGCACACCAGGCCAGATGCCGCCACGAGAGAGGCTGAGACTCTGAGGTGGAAAATTACCAGGTGCATGCGCACTAGCCTGTTTACAACTTGTCCTCGGCCGAATGTAGGCGCCATCTTGTAATGGGGGATGTGGGTGCTCAGGCGGCTCCCAACACTGTATGTAAAAGTCATACAACATGTCAGGCATGTCAAATGGAGGAAAGGTACTAAAAGGCTCCACTTCTCTCTGAGTGACTACATGATATCTTTCCCCCGAAAACAGTGGGAAAGATTCTTAGATTAAATTTGATTGACTTAATTTATATAATGTATATGACATTGGTCTATAAAATGTTATTCAAGACTTTGAAAAATAGAATGAAGATATATGTCTTAGTCAGGGTTTCTAATCCTGCACAAACATCATGACCAAGAAGCAAGTTGGGGAGAAAAGGGTTTATTCAGCTTACACTTCCATGCTGCTGTTCATCACTAAAGGAAGTCAGGACTGAAACTCAAGCAGGTTAAGAAGCAGGAGCTGATGCAGAGGCCATGGAGGGATGTTCCTTACTGGCTTGGTTCTCCTGGCTTGCTCAGCTGGCTTTCTTATAGAACCAAGGACTACCAGCCCAGGGATGGCACCACCCACAAGGGGCCCTCCCCCTTGATCACTAACTGAGAAAATGCCTTACAGCTGGATCTCATGGAAGCATTTCCTCACTTGAAGCTCCTCTCTCTGTGATAACTCCAGCTTGTGTCAAGTTGACACACAGAACTAGTCAGTACAATATAGAAAGTTATTTCAGAAAAACAAATGTTGGGGGTAGAGAAAGGCAAATAAATAATGAAAAGGTTATAAGGGAAATTTGTATTAACCCGTGGAATAATCTATTTGTTTAAAACTGTTTCTTGATTCTGTTTTTTCTATTTCAAGTGATCCAAGTACAGATATTTAATATTTAACTTTTTATGAGCTACGAGATGTTGAGTTTTAATTCTTTATAATTAATGATTGAAATCAATCTCTTCTTTTCATCACCAATAGTATGAGAGTAGCAATTTCATAAATTTCCTTCAGTGTAGAAGAAAAAAAACTGGAAGGATATCGCATGGTAAGAAAATATTTCTCTTAGAAGTAAAATTCAAGGCTACTTTAGAAAACATTTTCCGTTTTTTTTTTCTATTTTCCATATGTCTAGAGCATAAAGATGCCCTGAATAAATTTAACCTAGGGGCCATGCTAAAAAGGCAGCAGAACCAAAGAACTTTCATGCATGATTGGCAAATCTCAAGAGTGCTAATTTAAAAGAATGCTAATAAGCAAAGATGTTTCTGCAAATTTGGAATACTTACCTAAAGCTTGCAGCTGCCAGTTGGAACTGTGAACTTTGGTCTAGCTCTGTTGGCATCTAGCTTCCTGTTCTTTGGTCCAAATGTATCAGTGCTGGGAAAACAAGGGATGAGATTCGGGGTTCCTGGATTATACGGACATAGCTAGTTTGAAGAAATGGGGACACCTCACAGCCTTATTTCTGCTGATCTTAGAGACTCTTACTTATACCAAAATTCCATGGCAGAGCTGTGGTTGTGTGAAGTAGGTGCCAAAAATCACTGAAGTTATATCCCAGAAAGGTAATAAGTTGCTTTTGGCTGCACCAATGGTGTTTTAAGAGTGGATGACATTTTTATGACAGCGTTGATACATATTGATTCACTTAATTCTCATGATCTACAACCAGATTAATTATGAGCATTATCACTAGTTTATAGTAGAGGCAAATGAGGGAAACAAAACAATTCATACAAAGTTGTACAAAAGCTTGAAGGGCCAGGCGTCTAATCTATTCATTCCTTTTTGTCTTTTTGTAACTGTTATGTTGTAACACTGTAATCCGTTCAAAAGGGCAGTGGGTAATATAAAGCAAGCCTTATAAAGTGTATGGTAGAAGGTATATTTAAGAAATGAAGTTCAGAGTGGTTTCAAGATCTACACTTGAAAGTGTTGCCTGAACATCCTCAGGGACCAAAGTGCCCATCTCTCATCTCTATGCCTTGTTCCTTACAGTACCGTTTTTTAGACATCTTATATTCACTTCAACTGTTATATTTTCCTTGTGCATATGGCCGCTGAAGCCCAGCTCTTCATTAGAACCTAGAAAGTCACTATTGAATGAACTCTAATGAGTGCCATAAGCTTCCTTTCAGTGATCTGAAAGGAAGGCAGAGGATGTGAATGCCAAGGAGAATGACATTCTTTGAGAAGGGGTCTATATAGAGGGGCAACAACATGTCTACTGCAAAAAGGCTTGCTGAAAAAATTAAGGTCAACAATGTTTTCATTAGATCTTGATGATCAGACACTATTGATAGTGGTATCACTCCTTTTGAGCAGACTTATGTCTGTTCTTTAGAACTCTGCATGAAGATTTTAAATCTCTCCTCTAGACATTTAGTTGAAGTCATGTGACTTACTTTGGAGCATGAGATGCCAATAGAGGTACTGTGTATCACCTACAAGCTCAGGTAAGAATTAGCCTACAGTTCTTCATGTAGTCCTCCTCTGCTGTGGGACTTGATTAGCAATGTCCTGACAGACAGAATCAATAGGGGCTGGAGCAGACCTTCATGTTCCAATGACAGAGATGTAAGATTGAGAAAGAAAACAGGCACTGCCCTTCAAACCCATTGAGATTTCAGGGTAATTTTTTTTCAATATTTTGAAAAGCAAACATGCCCTAAACTACATTATATAAAATTGTGAAAATAACAGAAAAAAATGGGGAAAATATTCTCTTGCTTAAAAACCCAGTTTCAGTAGAGATTCTATTGAACACATGGATTCTTTTTTCTTTTTAAATAAAAAATAAAATGTTATAAGCACACACACCCACAGAGAGAGAGAGAGAGAGAGAGAGAGAACCTGTAGTATAAAAAGAGATAAGAAAAATATTTAAATTTAAAAAGCATAAAAAATAATAAGACAAAATATTAGGAAATGAAACCTTGACTTGGCAACATAAGACAAGGAATCCACAAAGATACGTTGGGTTCAGTTTCCATTGGTCTTCTACTGCTGGGCATGCAGCCTATCTGAAAGAGTAATTTGTTTTCTCAGGGAGACTCCCTTGGAGGAAACTAAATTTTCATTTGCAAGTGAATATTAGTTGCAAATTGCTTCTGACTTGGGGATGGACGCATGTGTCCACTTCTCCTTTTGGTTCTAGTACCCAATCTGGTGCAGACCTGGCAGGCCCTGGAGATGCTGCATGAGTCTCTGAGTTCATGTGTGTATCAATCATATTTCTTTGTTTCCTGGTGTCTTACACCTCTTCTGGCTCTTACACTCTTTCTACCTCCTCTTTTACAATGTTTTCTGAGGTCTGAGGGTAGGGATTTGATGGAGATGCTCATTTTAGGGATGAGTGTTCCAAGGTCTCTCAGTCTCTCTATAATGTATTTGTTTTCATCTGCTGCAGAAGGCAGGTTCGCTGAAGTTGGCTAAGCAAGGTACTGACCTTTGGTATAATAGAATGCCATTAGGAGTCATTTTATTGTTAAGTTATTTATGTAGAACACTATTATTTGATTTTACCCTAGGTCCCTGGGCTATCTAGTTTTGAGTTCTTGATCACCTAAGCAGGATCAAATTTGGGCTCTATCTCACGGAGAGGGTCTTAAGTCAAATCAGACATTGGTTGGATAATCCCACAATTGAGCCACTACTGCCCTAGGATATCTTGCAGGCAGGGCATCATTGTAGATCAAAGGTTTTGTGGCTGGGTTAGTGTTTATGTTTTTCTGTTGGTAGTGTGCAGAGTACCTTCCTGTACAAAAGAAACAGAATGTAGGCTCTATGTAGGCAGTAGCTTGACCTCTCCATGCTCAATGATTGTGTATTTACATAGTGTTAGATGTTATGAATAATCTAGAGATAACTTAAAACATATTTATATACAACATATATACATGTTGTATATAAATGGAATGCTATTTTGTATTTGGGATCTAAACATTTTTCAATTTTTGTATTTGTAGTCAATCCTGGACTCAGTTCCCTTCTTACATTAATTTGTAAGTAACTGTGTATCTAATAATATCCTAAGGCCATGTCTAGGTAAGCAATGAGAATGTCAAAGTGATTCTTTAGTTCTCAATAGTTCTCTCTCTCTCTCTCTCTCTCTCTCTCTCTCTCATTGATTATTTTATTTATTTACATTTTAAATCTTATCTCCCTTCTTGGTTACCCCTCCACAAACCCCCATCCCATCCCCCATCTCCCCTGCTTCTACGAGGATGCTCCCCAACTCACCCATCCACTCTTGCCTCACTGCCCTATCATTCCCCTACACTGGGGCATCCAGCCTCCACAGGACCAAGGGTCTCCCCTCCATTGATGCCAGATAAGGCCATCCTCTGATATTTATGCAGCTAGAGCCGTGGTTCCTTCCATGTGTACTCTTTGGTTGGTGGTTTAGTCCTTGGGAGCTCTGGTTGGTTGATTTTGTTGTTCTTCCTATGGTGTTGTGAACCCCTTCAGCTCCTTTAGTCCTTCCCCTAACTCCTCCATTGGGGACCCGTGCTCAGTGCAATAGTTGGCTGCAAGCATCCTCATCTGTATTGGTCAGGCTCTGTTAGAGTCTCTTAGGGGACAGCCATACCAGGCTCCTTTCAGCAAGCACATTTTGGCATCCACGAGAGTGTCTGGGTCTGGTATCTGCAGATGGGATGGATCCCTAGGTGGAGCAGTCTCTGAATGGCCTTTCCTTCAGTCTCTGCTCCACTCTTTGTCCCTCTTGTCTGTATGTCTTATCTGTATGGTCTCCTATTACAGGGCCCTATATCATTAAGATGGGTCATTATTTTAATGTGGATCCCCTGGATCCCAGAATTCACTTCCCTATATCCCCCTCTCTAATACCATCTTCTGTCAGGCTAAGTGTTTAGATGCAAGATAATAATTTTCTCAGATTCTATTATAGTAGCATTCAGTATGAATATAATATATGCTGTGTTATGTAATTTAATTGTTTCTGCAATTAAAAGAAGAAAGTAAAACAGGGAAATTTTAATGATAAAATGTATTAAATCTAATATACCTCAAATTGCAATTCTATGTATACTTAATACAAAAAGTATTCTTTTTGATTGTTTGTTTTGAATTGGGGTTTCACTCTTGTCTGCAGTGTAGTCTGGCCTTGAGCTCACAGTCCCCCATCTCCTGTTTGCTAGGGTGCTGGGATCTCCAAAATGCACTTTACATAAGGATTACTGGGGATAATTTTTATTCTTTTGATTTCCAACAGGTCTTTGAAATCATGTTATGACACATCTCAATTTGAACTAACATAGCGTAGACACTGGTAAGATGCTTGTGCTCTGGTAAGGAATACCTCATCTGTGTTCATGTAAGCATCTCACAATGTATTGGATCACACACAGCAGAAGACATTAAGATAAAAGGATGTTGTGTTGGAAATGAGATAAGAAGGAGATCAGCAAGAACAGTGAGGCAGGGCAAAATAATGGAGTACATATATACTTCTACACATGTGAAAATGCCAAGATGAAACCATTTATGTATACCTAACCCAAGAACAAAAGGGAAAATCCCAATATACTGCAGCAGCTGCATCCCCACTGAGTACCCTGTCCTGAGTCTCTCTATCTGCCTGAGGATGCTTTTTGGTCTTTTCTTCATCTGGTGTAATGTTGTGGCCTGGCTTCCCTGCATAAATCATGAATAGATTTGGGGGCATTGCTTTAGTTGATAGAGAATGGATGTGTAGGCTTGGGGGTTAGTCGGTTTGCAATTTTATAAAAAATATGAGCTAATACTGATGATGCTTATTTGACCCAAAACAGATGACTCAGAGTCTTAGAGGGAGGTGGCCTCAGAGGGCTGAGGATGCTATTGCTCAGGGTACAGAAAAAGGGAACTCTCTCTTTCTATCTGCTTTCTTTTCCTTACCCTCTGCCTCTTTGGGTAACAGGTATGATTTTATTGCATTTCCATAGAGAGAAAGAGAAAGGACAATTAATAATAAACTTGAGCGAGGAAGAGCCAGGTGAAGAAAGCTAGAATGATCTGTTTAAAAATAAAACAAAACAGTGTTTAAAATAATCCCCTAATGGTTTCTCCAAACCAAATTTAAATCCTTATACAAAAAGAGTAATTTAAATGATTCATAAGAAAAGTCAAGCGAATTTATTCAATCATCAGTCAGCATGCCAAGTGATGGTGCTAGAAGAATTACACATCAAAGGGGAAAACAAAGTTATTTCACATTTTAACCAAAATGAGAAAAAGTTATGTCCTCCACAGCCGTAAATCAACAATAGTGGGCTCAACTGCATTTTTAATTGGCGGGATCACAACTTCCATACACCCAAATATGGATCCAGGAAGCATCTCTTTAGCTGCTTGGGCATTTTTATAATGCTTCTCATTATAAAACTGCAGAATCAAGAGAGGTAAAAATGGGACCTCAAAAGACAAAAGCTTTTGTGAGGATTGTAAATTATATGCATTAATGTCATTAAGCCATTACAAAATTCAATTTTCTATGTGGGTTTAAAGCCAATTTTTAGAGTCAACTACCTACCAATTAATGCAAAAATAAATGTGGCTGTTATGAGAATTAGTCTTCAGCTTTGAGGAAGATTTGTTTGAAATGTCAAGGGTTTGTCCAAATGAATGCTGGGGTCAACAAATGTTTCACAGCAGAAAAGCGAATATTTGTGAAAAGAACTAAAACACGTGGTCTTTTATAGAAGGCAGGTGTTTTGTGGTATGTAGACATAGATGTGCTTAATAATTTTTGAAACTTGCTTTGAAAATTGGATGGGATCCATACCACTGATAAAACCATCCTCTTGAATCTACCTGGGCTGTATCCTGCAGAAACACAGCTGCACACCCACTCATGCCCCAGAATCCAGGGCACTACTGTGAGTAGGTCAGACAATCTCTTACTCCTGCCAGAGGCCAGGAATGGCTGTAGGGTGTTCTGCCCTCTCTTCTCCTGGTGTGCCAAGATGATCAGAGGAGGCTTTGCATTTGGGAGGTCAAATGGGAAGTTTCTGCTGCTGTCAACCGGAAGCCATTGCTAGTTATTGTATTTACAATGGAAAGATTCCAAAAGAGGCTTTGCCTTAGTGTAAAGTGAAACTACACATCATTCTACCTTGGAATTATAAGACTACTCAAATGAACAGAAAGTGAAATGCTATTTCCCTGTAGCGTGCATAAATGCTAGCGCTTTCAATCAGGCAGAGGCTTAAAGTAGAGAAGCCAAGGGAATGAGTGAGAAGCTGGTTGAACGCCTTCTTAATGCTTTTGTGTAGTTCCTCATGCTATAGTGACCTCCGGCTGTAAAATTCTTCTCATTGTGCTGCTTCATAACCTTAATTTTGCTAGTTAGGAACTGTAATGTAAACAGTGGATATGCAGGGTATCTGATATGTGACCCACAGGCTGAGAAATGCTGATCTAGGGCCATCTATGGCTTGGGTGGAACTGATTGGTCCATGCCAGAGTCTAAATTTTTATAGGAAATTGTTTCTCAAATTTGGCAACAACTTTAACCTAAGTCCTCTCACTCCAACCACCCCCTACCCCAAATGGAAAATAAGCAAGCAAGCAAGCAAACAAACAAACAAAAACCACAGAAAACTTGAGTGTGTCAAATGGAACCAGGATGTCAATCGGGTGCATATATGCTTGTCTGGTTTGGAACTCCGGAACATCTTTTAATTAAAAGAAAATTTCCTAATCATAGTTTCCTGCTTAGAAAACAGTTTGGCTGGCCCTTTGAGTAGAACTTAGTTACTCATCTGTTCTTATTTGATACGAGTCCTGGTCCAGGTCCATCTTGTTTAGGACAGAGTATTTTCTCAGCTGTGAAATATTCTCCTGAGTCTTCAGTCATTTAAATGCTGTTCTGAATGTAGATTTTATAGTAAAGCTATCTCTAATTCCTTTTCCCTGAAGCTATCTCCCACGTGGTTTTTAAAGCTCATCAATATAAATGTTCATGTCTATCTTATTTGTTTTTCTTGTTTGGAAGGGGAAAAGGGAGATTGATTGCAAGGGTCATAAACGTAATGATGCATTTAATGAAAGCATGTATTTTATAGATAAAATAAACTTTAAAAAATAACTTGAAGCCAGCACCAAAATTAATGGAATAAGATGACCTCCAGAAAGCAATTTCTTTATACTTAGGTCATTTGGACCCTTTGCATGTTTTTTATGTATTTATTTTTTAAATTTGTTTTTCAAATTTTCACTTTGACAACTTTATCCTCGTTCCTCCAGAACACGTGTAAAACCTTAATAATTTCAGATGGACCTTGTCACATTCTGAAATTGATCCTACTTATGTTTTTAGCAGCATGAAATCCCGTTGCTTTGCAGAAATACTTAAAAATTTTCTATATTAACATAACTATTTCGTGCCCTGTATAAGTTGGGCTGTATTGTAGGCCCCGAGCTTCCTGTTTTCACGCACTGCAGCAACGAAAAAGGCTCTAAGACAGTCGAACTGCTTTCAGTTCAAGTCCCACTTGGACTCTGAGACTTGAGCTTCTGTAACGCTATCTAGGGGACAGTTGTCCTGTAGTTGGAAGAACTGAGAAACTATGATGTTGATGCTTCCTCCAAACTAGCAATGGTGTGAGGGAGGTTGCTACTCATCCAGGGACTGGGTGGATCATAGGAGAGTGTGGAGCCAGAAGTTGAGGCTTTTCAGTGAGAAAGGAGTGCTGTCCTCCGGCCTGCCATGGCTGCCATTGGCTTCCATTACCTGTCATTGGGCAATTCTATTAAAGACCAAAGAGAACCTATGAAAGAAATGAGGCTAAGGAAGTAATGACAGGAGATTTGGTAGTTTCAGTTGGAAACGAACATATGGCATCATTTGTGAGTAGATTTATCAGGCTTTACTAATTTATTAGCTGCTTAGTGGAAAGAAAAATAGAGAGTCAAAGATAACTTCTAGGTTTGGCACCTGAGGATCGGGGTGGATGGTGTTGTCATTGACTGTTGAGGTAAAGGCCCATAGAGGGAGGAGGTGTGATTCAGAAAACCAGAATTCATTTTGGACATTACAAACTTAAGATGCTCGTTGAAGTTTCTGGTGAAGATATCGCTGTTGTTTGATTCAAGGTTTGCAACAGTCCACACCAGGCCAAGCAGTTCCACGGGAGGTTTTTTGTAAGAGAGAAGGGCAAAGGTGGTGGCAAAGAAGGGGGGGGGGAGGGAAGCGAGGGGTCGGAGAGGTCTTCCTTTTGGATAGTGATGTAACTGTTCGCAGGTAAAGGTGGGAGATGAGCCAAGTGGATTCTGGGAATATGGTGGCGGTTGCCTTGGCAACAGATGTGCGGGTCACTGTGGTCTAGTTGTGATGTCACTGGCTTCGGAGCTGGTCCTGATACGAACAATTGCAGAGGCAGCTGATCAGATGAGATTAGATGTCCTGGCCAAAGCTATCAGCAGATACGAGTTATCCTCCGTGTTCATCACTCCTGTTGCTTTGATTAAATATCACAAGGATAGCAATTTAAAGGAGGAAGGATTTATTTTGACTCGCGGTTCAAGGTCTAGTCATTCATGCTATGGAAATCATGGCGACAGGAACTTGAGTCTGCTGATCACATTGCATCAGCATTCAAGAGTTCGAGAGCAACGGCTGCCATGGCTCAGGCAGCTTCCTCAGTCTTACACAATCTAGGACCCAACCCCAGGTTATGGTAGTGGTCTCTTTTGAAATGAGTTTTCCTATCTCAGTTAACAACAGAATCCTTCACAAACACAGATGGTAAGCTAATCTAAATAACACCTAGGTTATTTAGATTAGGCGTGTCTCTTAAACAATCCCCAGGTCCCATAAAGTTGACAATCCTGAGTGTCACACCACCTGAGGAAGAAGAGCAAAGGAAAGAAGGCTGAGAGTGTAGCCAATTGTCAGAAGTTCTAGAAATAAGGGATACAAAAGGGATTGAGGGGGAGGGCTAGTCAATTGGAAGATAAAGACTGCCCCTCCTGGGGATCCATCCCATATATAGTCACCAAACCAGGAAGCTATTGTGGATACCAGGAAGTGCTTGCTGACAGGAGCCTGATATGGATGTCTCCTGAAAGGCTCTGCCAGATACAGAGGTGGATGCTCGCAGCCAACCGCTGGACTGAGCTCAGAGTCCCTGATGGAGCAGTTGGAGAAGGGACTGAAGGAGTTGAGGGGCTTTTGTAGTCTCATGGGGGGAGCAACAGTGTCAACCTGCCAGACTGCCCCCGGAACTCTCGAGGACAAGACCACCAATCAAAGAGTACACACGGAGGGACCCGCAGCTCAGTCCGCCTATGTAGCAGAGGATGGCCTTTTTGGACATCAGTGGGAGGAGCTGCCCTTGGGCCTGAGAGTGTTTGATGCCCCAGTGTAGGGGAATGCCAGGGCGGGAAGACAGGAATGGGTGGGTGGGTGCGGGAGCACCCTCATAGAGGCAGGGGAGAGAGGATGGGATAGGGGGTTTTTGAAGCAGAGACCTGGCTAGGGGAAAACATAAGAAATGTAAATAAAGAAAATATCCAATTAAAAAAATAAAGTGGAAATGGTTTTGTCTCAAAAGCTCGAAACGTTCTAAGAAGACTTAGAACATTGGCAATAGTCAACCAGACAGAGGAGATGTTATTCTAATTAAGATTAATGTGCAGTTGAAAGAAAACAGCATTGGATTAGTCTGTGGAAGGGACTTTTTGATCGTTATAAAATATGGCTTAATGGAGACAGAAGAAGTCTCATTGAAATGATCTTAGGACAAATACAGGAAAAGAGACGGTGGTTTTGAATAACTTGTATGGAGTTGTGGGTGAAAGGAGTGTTCATATTCATAGTTTATTCATATTAGTTTACCATGTATATGGTGTGTGTAGTATATATGCATATGTCTCTATAGTGCATACTTGAGGAGGCCCAAGGAGGTTGTTATTCCGGGCTTTACTCCCTTGAGACAGGGTCTCTCATGGAATCTGAGCTTGGCTGGCAGCCATTTCAGAGATCATCCTGTATCTGCCTCCAACAGTTGGAATATTTTTCTTCCCAAGTTGCTCCAGGACCATTATTTTACAGCTGATATTGCATGTGCCTAGGCCATGCTTGGTCTTTAGGTCCTCATGCTTGCTTTACCAAACAGTCTTACCTACCATCTCTCCAGTCCTGCACCAATATATTAACCCCTTATGGCAGGCTGGAAGACTATGGCAAATGATTTCCATTTTCAATTTTACATGCAAAACAGATTTCAATTAGGTTCAAGGGTATCATGATGACATTCTCACAATCCCTGACCTCCAAAAATGTTTCCCAGACTCCCTTGTCTGAGAAAGCTTTTGGAGGCTTTTTGGTTTTTTTTTTTTTTTTTTTTTTTTGCACAGGAGTACCTTGAGGGCTGGGCTGGGTGAAAGCTGAGAGAGTGGGAATGTGGGCTGTTACATAATCTAGCATGAGTGACCAAACACACTGCCAAGAGAACTTTGGGTGATGTGAAGCTGATCTGCATATATTAAATACAAGCACAAGACCATAACTTTGTATAATTAACATAAGCTAACAAAGCTCCATGGAAACGTTGAGATAGGTTGGAGCATTTGGGAAGAGTCAGATACACTGAAAGCTTAGTGAGAAACAAGGCAGCTTGGTAGTTGAGGGCGTTTACTCCACAAGAAAACGGAGATGGCTACATCACATCTGGCTTATGTTCTACAGTGACATGGGTGATCAGTTGAATGAAAAACTTTGAAATAGCTATCTTGGGACAATGTGTGAAGTAAAATAATGTAATGAGTTAGAGGAAACACTCATTTTTGATAAAGGGAATAAATGGATGTTGTCTAAAGTGGATAAACCAGGGCATAGCTTAACATTATTATTTAGAAAAAGCACACTCAGAATAATAATTTATTATGAAGGAGTAAACGCTGTTGCCCTATAAGAAAACAAAAGGGGGGAAACCAGGGATACAAATATATTTCAAGTCGTTGTCAACTTTGTATTTTTACTTTTTAATAAAAATAATAGCTTTGTTCTTTGGTCTTTTAAAAGATCACGAAATATCCTTAAAAAGTAGGTGTTGAAATATTGAGCTGAGACTTACTTCTCTTTTGACAATTACTCTATATATTTTTTTACCCCATTTCAATGTCTCTGGCAACAGCTGTCTCTCACTCTTGAAAAGGAAATTTAAATGTTCTTCAGAAGGTCGGTTGGATGGTGGTTTGCTGGGACAAACATGTGAAGGATAGTTTAGCTGAAGGGGACTCAGGTAAAAGATTAATGCCAACTCATGAAGGGACATTTAGCTGAAGCAGACACAGGTGAAAGGAAGTTCTGCTCCAGTAAGCAAGTGAAAGGACCTGTGATGAAGGATTCTTCACTAACAACACGCACATATTGGTTCAAATTACATTGTCAAATTAGTTGTATACTGAATTATTTTAAGTTGTATCTAGGACACAGAATCAAAAGTTCTATTTTTCTTTTTTTAATTTTTTATTTATTCTTTTTTTCATATGATACACCCCGGCTGCAATTTCCCTTCTTCCACTCCTCCAGGTCTCTTCCCATCACCTCCCCTCTCTCCAAGATCCACTCTTTAGTTTCCCTTCAGAAAAGAGCAGGCCTCCCAGAGATATCAACTAACTATTTGTTTCCTAAGCCATGTATATTATCATTTAGATTTCTCTGGACTCTTCTTTCTTAGTCATGTCTAACTAACTCTCAGGGAATCTGAACAAATTACCTCATTTCACAATTGGGATGATTTAGTGGCCAGGGGTGCACTTGGTGAATAAACTTCCAGGGGGACATAAATGTTCAGAGTGCATTGTGTGCTGATTGCTCTGTAGTAGAAATCAATGACTGGGAATGCCTAGCCTCAACTTCCGTAGGAAAGGGTAATATTTTCAGGTTTTATAATGGTTATGCACGAAAACTTTCGTAACAAATATGTAAGTCCAAACTGATCTGATGTTTCTTTCCAAGGATGCTTGATGTCATTAGTGTGCATGTATAAGCTCTTCATTAGAACAAGGATGTGCTGAGCTAATTAGTCTTCACATTGTCCTGGGACTCAACCGGCAGATCACTGTTCTGTGATTGGAGATGCTATATTTATTAACTCACAATGTAATTATTTCTTGACCACCATTGCTGTGCTTGGCTTTGTCCTAGCTGGGTTTGTAGGAAATGAAGCAAAATATGTTCTAGTAGAGAAAAGAAATAAGCTATTTACAAGAAGTATCACAATCGAAGTTTCAAATGGGTGGCAAGAGAGGAACATGATCTCTATCCTGACACAAGAAATCTTCTGTAGTGGAGCTTCATGTTTTAGGAAACTCATAGCAGGGCAGGTAACATATTTCTATCAAGGAGCCTTCAAATCACACCTCCATTTTTTTTTTTTTTGCTTGTTACCTAAATAAAAGGAATTCAATAATTAAAATAAATTAAAAGAAAACACATTGGTATCAATCCTCAGAATCTTCAGTGGCTTAACACTCAGCTTCTGTTTCTTCTTTCTCTAGCACCGGCCCAGACAGAATTCTAGAAATCTATATCTGGGGAGTGTTAGCTCTGGACAGAAAAGTCTTCCCAGGATCCATTTTATGCCCTGGTTCTTTAATAAACCTACAGTTGAAGGATAATGATTAATAGTTTATTTTTTCTCCTCTAAAAGTCTAGGTGACAAATTTATTACAATTTCTAATTCTAATTTAACACCCAGTTCATAGTGCCATGTAAGTTTTTGTTAAATGAATGGTCTAATAAAAAATATTTCTCTTCTCTCTCTCTCTCTCTCTCTCTCTCTCTCTCTCTCTCTCTCTCTCT
>JADRCH010000046.1:5628911-5639166 GCA_019843965.1 Rhynchomys soricoides
TCTCTCTCTCTCTCTCTCTCTCTCTCTCTCTCTCTCTCTCTCTCTCTCTGTGTGTGTGTTTGTACACGCCATGGCATCTGTGTGTAGGTCAGGAGACAACTTGAAGGAATTGATTCTCTTTCTTTTTCCACCATGTAGGCCCTGGGGCTAGGACTCAGGACATTAGGCTTTCTGGCAAGCACATTTACTCCCTGGGTCTTTTCAAGATCCAATAAAACAAAACATTTACAACTCACTGTAGTATTCTCTTTGCCTTTCTCTCACTATGCTCAGTCCATAAGTACAGCTGTACACTTTACCAACTTTCTTCCTGTCTCCTCCTTACCAGGGCACTTATGTATGTGCGTACTCATAGTCCTTCTTGGTTATATTTCTCAACGGAAATAGAGGATGAGCAATAAAAAGCTACAGCAGTTCAGGTGGCACCTGGCTGACATGTGCCTTACACGTTTCAATTCTGCTATTTATTATGCTAAGGGATTGGCTTAGAAACAATTTCAGATCTTTTACGTGCATGCATTTAATAAGTGTCACTGAACGTTAGCAATAGTTCTGAGACAAATACCAATTTGTCCTTTTTTTTTTTTTTATATAAGTAGGAAATTTTATTATTGGCCATAAGCGTTATGTAGGTTATTTGCTCTTATTTCAACAATAAAAATGGCATTATGTATTCCATGAGGCTGTACTTCCAGCCAATATTTAATTGTTTTTTTTCCTCTGCTTATCTCAGAAACACCTAGGCTGATAATAAAATATGTAGATATCTTGAAAATGGAGATTGCAGTCATAATCTCAATTAAGTGAAAGCAATTAAAGCTTTTGCTTCCTTGTTCATGGAGTGCATGCAAAGGCTGTTCTTAGGCACATAACAGCTTTCCATTTCTTGGCTCATCTTGCCAGCACTCCCCTTTCCCAAATACGAGTCTTTCAGTCTTATTAATCTAGATTTTGGTCATTTCCATACTAGAATTGTTAAAGGCTCTCCAGCTGAGCAGATGGCTTCCTAAATGTAAGGCTAGCCAATTTTGCTGCAGATAACCAACAACCAGTCTGCTTCATACTGACAACACTGACACACTTCAGATGGGAAATATTTGGATCCTGAGGTGCTTTTCTTGGTTTCTTACTGTGTAGATGCTGATCCTGAAAGTAAGTGATGGCTTAACAACCTCTGGGGAGTTTACATGGATGTTTTTACAATGCAAAGCCAGCAAATGAAAACAAGATCTTAAAGGGTCCTTGTCAGTGTGTTCATAGCAGTCATGTTTATAATAGCCAGAAACTGGAAACAACCCAGATGTCCCTCAACAGAGGAATGGATACAGAAAATGTGGTACATTTACACATGGAATACTACTCAGCTATTAAAAACAATGACTTCATGAAATTCCAGGCCAATGGATGGAACTTGAAAATATCATCCTGAGCGAGGTAATGCAGTCACAAAAGAATGAACATGGTATGTACTCACTGATAAGTGGATATTAGCCCAAAAGTTCAGAACACCCAAGATTCACTTCACAGCAACTGTTGGACTGAGTGTGAGGTCCCAGGTGGAGGAGTTGGAGAAGGGACTGAAGGAGCTGAGGGAGTTTGCAGCCCCATGGGAAGGGAGCAGTAGTGTCAACTGGTCGTGCCCCTGGATGCTCCCAGAGATCGGACCACCAACCAAAGAATGCATGTGGAAGGGCCCATGGTGCTGGCCACATATGTGGCAGAGGAGGGCCTTGTTGGCCATCAGGGGGTGGAGTCTGAGAGTGTTAGATGCCCCAGTATAGGGGAATGCCAGGGAGGGAAGTGGGGAGTGGGTAGGTGGGGGGGGGAACACCCTCATAGAGGCAGGGGGAGGGTGGATGGAATGGGGGTTTCTGAAGGGGAGACCAGGAAAGGGGAAAACATTTGAAATGTAAATAAAATAGCAAAAAATAAAAATAAAACAACAACAACAACAACAACAACAACAACAACACCAACAAAGCATCCTTGCTCAGGATCCGTGAGGCAGGTTTTAAAATCCGTTAAGTATATATTCCTTATAGAATTCTGGGATTTTGGATTTGCAGGTTCAAACACTTTGTTCAGCCACATTATCTGATGAGTTTTAAGTACAGATTTTATTATTCATCTTGAAGAATATTGACCTTTGTTTTGGGAGTAGAGGCAGGTGGAAGCTTCAGGAAAAAAAAAAGACATTCTCCCAGGTATTGAGTTAGAAGTTTGCAGCTCACAAATAAAAGATTTCATTCCCCAAGCTTCTTACAGCTTTGAAGTATGAACGATTTTCAGAGTTAAATAAGCCAGTAAGGCAGATCATCTAGAAAGTTTATCTTCGTCTAATCTACCCTCTGGGAAAATCAAGATAACTGCTTCTCCTTTATTTTATTGGGTTCAGGCAACCATGTGAAAAGCTATATAATCACCGAGTAAATATTGACCACGCAATTATAGGTAAAATATTATGTTGTGACAAAATAAATGGCAAATATTATTTCTGCTTCCTGAACTGCTATCTCCTGGTTATGTCCCAGCATTGAAAATCAAATAATGATTATAATATATTTCAATAATGTTTCTGATTATTATATTTTTTACGAGAGTTACATAGCAAGTAATGTTTTCTAAATTACTGTTATTTTATGTGTCAGCTTAATTGGTGTTCCATGTAACTTCTTACATGGATAACGAAAATAGTACTCTGCATAATATGCTATAACTTTAAAAAGACCTTTGAATTTACTTCCTATCAGAAGGGAACAAAAAAAATTATTTTTACAGATTTAAAAGCTCTAAAATTGAGAAATAGTTCCAGTTAGTTCCTGCAGCTTATAGAGTTGAACCTGCCAGGAGGAGGTCGACATACCTTTTTCTGATTCCTTGGCTAGGTATATTTCCACTTGCTCATCTGTCACTTGCAATTAATGTGTGCAGATCACCTAGTATGTGTCAGGCTTTGTGCTAAGGGGCAGGAGATCTGGTACAGCTTCAGACACATTGTTCTTTATGAGGGGAAGATAGAAGAACTAGCAGGCTAATTGCAAACCTATTGCAAAGACCCAAAAGAATGTAGTCTCGGCAAAGCACCTGAAAAAGAAATGCAGAAATGCCATGAAGAATATTTCATAAGAGGACTTCTGGTCATTCATCATTCTTGCCTCGTTCTCAGCAGAATTATTAATTATGTATAAGAATAGTGCTAGTTAACTAGGAGCTTATTGATCTCAGGCAATGAAAGTTATGAAAGTCTGGAGAGCTGGGTAATACCTCCGTAGTGTAACTGAAGTCAGGGCCCTCCGCACATCTACTTAGATCAATTTTTCTAATGGTGGAGAAAGCCTCAGGGCTACTGACCTGACAACTAAGTCCTGGTACATCCCTGCCATTGCTTTTGCAAACAAGAAGGAACCCTTGTTTTGGGACTCAATAGAGCTAGGTTATTAAGACTTGGAAAGCTGTACTTAATGGTGTGGTCTTGCAGGAGTCTGGCAGGTGTACTTTGAATCACCCCCTTCTTTAAGGAAATGGCTAAAAATAGCAAGAAGGACTCAATAATTATCAACTTTATAGAGAACTGCTTTTCATATCTGTGTCACTAGCATCGTGGATGCTGCCTGCTTCATACTCTGCATCCAGTAGGTGGCTAATATGGCCAGATAGTATTCTGATGTATTTTAAAGGTTGTCATTGGTTTTTAAAGACTTTGGTGAGGCAATTTCATAATTCAGACATAAAAGGAGAGAGAATAAACAACAGTGCTCCCCTGATACTGGTGAGAGTAAGGTTATTAAAAGGGTTTACAAGAAAACAGGAGTTAACGTGTGTGTCAATGATGTAGTACTTACTTTAGAAACACAGTGTCTGAACAATCTTACACTTTCAGTTCTCCTAGTAGCTCAAACATGGAGCATACACTCCATCAAGACGTTAGACTGAGTGCTAGAGATCTGTAGATGTGAGCTGTGTGTGTGTGTGTGTGTGTGTGTGTGTGTGTGTGTGTCTAGAGACAACAAAATGAGGCCATACACCATTGCCCCAGAGTCATCAGAGACAGCAACCAGGACACAGTTTCTCTGAAGTGTGTGTGAAAACTGTCATGACTGGGCAATGGGATGGTGACAGTTGAATTTGGCCAGAGTTGTGGTTACTTTCGTTGGTGCTCTGGTCACATTGTTTAGTCTTCTCAGTCATTCATGAAGTTATCCTTGACTAACCCTGGCTTAAAATAACAAGTTAACTGAGCTTTATAGGCTTAATTTTTTTTAAAAAAACCCCTACTTTAATAAGTGTTCTCAGATGCTTCAATCCCCCTTCTAGCCCACCATCCAAAGGTAGAGGAGAAAAGATGGTGGGTAGGACAAGGGGATGTGGCCGGTTTAGAAGAAGTTCTTTGTGGGCAATTCCAACCTTTGTTCTTAGGATAGCAGCAGTCCGGTTCAAAAGGGTCATCAAACACTAATAAGCAGCAGCAGCAGCAGCAGCAGCAGCAGCAGCATGATCCAGAATAAATAGCCAGGCCTCCACTGAATCTGGATGAGCCAGCAGGAATGACCAGAACAAGCCAGAATGCCAGAAGAAGTTCTCTGCTGTGTCTCTCTCTACCAAGTGAAGATCAGTGAAGAAGCAAGACCAATGAAGCACTGTACAACTAACAATGCAAGTACCCAGTCATTGTCTGTTGAATCCTACTTATACATCTCCCAGCATCACGTGTCCACTCAAGGATCTACTTCAGAAAAACATCACATGAGTCTGCTTAAGCAAAGCATCACATGAGTCTGCTTCAGGAAAGCATCACATGACATAACCAGAAATTTCCACTTCAGAGCTTCATTCAGTTTAGCATTAGATTAATTCAGAAGGATTAGTATAGTTTGTTATCTGTCTGAATGAAAGAGACAGGCAGAGCAGCAACATGTGACTTTGTTGTAAAGGCCTGGTAATTTGAAAAACGATAGTATCTTTAAGAGCTAGTAGAGTTTGACTTGGGGCCAAAGTTAGCATGCTGAACATGAAGTATTCTGAGACATTTCATGGGACACATCTAGAAGACTGGAAAGAGGCTCACAAGAGAAGTTATGGTTAAAAACAATGACTTCATGAAATTCGCAGGCAAATGGATAGAACTTGAAAATATCATATTGAGCGAGGTAACACAGTCACAAAAGAGTGAACATGGTATGTACTCACTGATAAGTGGTTATTAGCCCAAAGTTCAAAATACCCAAGAGTCACTTCGCAGCAACTGTACGGCTGAGTGTGAGGTCCCAGATGGAGGACTTGGAGAAGGGACTGAAGGAGCTGAGGGAGTTTGCAGCCCCAGGGAGGGAGCAACAGTGGCAACTGGCTTGACCCCTCGATACTCCCGGAGACTGAATCACCAACCAAAGAATACACATGGAGGGACCCATGGTGCTGGCCACATATGCAGCAGAGGAGGGTCTTGTTAGACATCAGGGGGAGCAGAGACCATTGGGCCTGAGAGTGTTAGATCCCCCAGTATAGGAGAATGCCAAGGAGGGAAGACAAGAGTGGATGGGTAGGTGGGTGGGGGAGTACCCCCATAGTGGCAGGGGGAGGGGGGAGGGAATAGGGAGGTTCCAAAGGAGAGAGCTGGAAAGGGGGAGACATTTGAAATGTAAAGAAAGTATGAAAAAAGAATATAAAAAATAAATAAAATTAGCTCTATACTTGTAAAAAAATAAAAATAATTTAAAAAACTAATAACAGTACAAGGGACCTGAGCTAGACCAAACCTGAGTGACTTGAAATTGGTTGGAAACTTGAGGAGAATGACAAAGTGTGTCCAGTGCAGGAGATGTCCACCTCATTAAAAGACAGGAACAGTAAAAGTTGCTTAGGATAAAGATGCAGATGAAAGAATGTACTCTACTGGATGGTAGAGAATTCTTCCTCATTTCTTTTTCGTTTTGGAGCTGAGTCTACAACTCAATGGTCAGCATAGCTTTCATGGAAAAAGAAATTCATCAAGGTAAAGAAGACCAAGGCTATATCCTTGCTCTTTTGACTCTGTTAGGCTGACAGGTCCCATTCTATGTGCTAGGGTCTACCCGCCATCATCCCAGGTGACCCCAACTGTGCCGTGCTAATATGCTTTCATGTTCTGTTTCAAATGCATCACTGAGCCTACAGCAAACCTGGCTCTGGTCCATCAGAAGGGTCTAAGCATTTTGTTCAGCTCAAGTAAACAGATACCCTGACACTAGAAGATAAGGCTTCGGTAATCTGCTTAGGACCTTGTTGAAGCATTAAAGTTCAATTAATTACGAAGAGCACAAGAACCAGAGCAAAGAGCATCTCTATTAAGCTGGCTTGGTCAGCACAAAAGAGACCATTGCGGTGACCCCCGAGCTTATTTGTTGGGGATCATAGTTTTTCACTTTGATTCACTAGTGGCAAGTCTACCAGCCTGCTACAATTTGCTAACTTCTGAGACCAGATATAACGCCAGATATAAAATTTGAAAGCAGGCAGCTAAGAGTATATTCTGAGCTGTCCAGTGGTGGTAGGGGGTTGTGTTTCAACAGACACATCACAACCTTTTTAGGTGAAATACCTTGACTTATTTTAAAGCTTCAGCTCTGCATGATATTTGTCTGGGGATGTTTCTTGATTTAATTCCCTGGAGAACTGCTTGCAGGTTTCCCACCAGCAGAGTGAATTTCAATTAGGTTTCACATTTTGAGATTGAGTAGGAAAGAGTATGTATGGCTATATATTTATAATCTGAGCTCACCCCTAGACTGCATTTCCCAGACCTCTTTGCAGTTTCATGGGGATATGGGGGAAATGATGTAGGCCATTTCTATGAGAAGTCTTGGAGCCTCTCATGTGTGTGTCCTGACATTTATGGAAGGATCCTGGATTTTGAATATGGTGTGAAAAGCCACTCACTTAACAAGAACATCTGCACTGCTTTGCTTTATTGGGGAGAAATAAATCTCTTTTGTACTGAGCCACTGACATATTTTGGTTTATGTGTCATCTTAAATGAAGTAGACTTCTGTAAAAATATCAACAGTTTAAGGCTTTGTTTGTATTTACCTTGACTCTGTGAAGTTCATTCAGTGTTTGGTAAATCACAGTACTCCAGTGACAAATCTAATTAATCACCTCAAGCTCCTCCTGTCAGAGTTGTTTACATCCTCTTCTGACTGTTGGATTCCTTGTCTCTGCAAAGCCTTTTCTTTAACTTCAGGTCCACTGGTCACTTGGACTTAATTTCATGGTATGTGAGAAATAAGGCCTAGATGTTTAATTGGGAGATCTGAGCACCTGTATAAGGCTTTTTACTCTACAGATTTATTGAAGGATGTACACAGAGCTAAAGGACATACATTGATTGGCTGGCTGAAGCAGAGGTTGTCAGCACACCACTGTCATCACTTCACAGAGTTCCACAAAGCTATCATCCAGAAGGATTCACTCCCTACGTGGACAATGTAACTTTCTGAAGGTAGTTCCCATGGATATGACTTTGAGCTCTTGTTTCCAAACGTAGTTTTAAAAATCTAATGTTATCATTTCGTGCAGCCATTACATTAGAGAGAGTAGTAAGTCAACAAATAGCTGTGAGTGTGCTCCAAACATGTTATTTCTTAAGTTGGTGGGGGAGTTAGTGTGTGAAGATCTGAGGTAGATTTTTCTAGCTGGATTGAAGCAAATTTTAAAAAAAAGGGTCTATACCAAAGGGTATTTCCTTTATCCCTTTGGTATCCAGTTTACTAGGAGCCAGACAGTGCTTGGATAGTATGTAACTCAGATTACCTTGATGGATATATAGTTTGTATATAATTTATATTATCTACTGAACCACAGTAATGCTAGTCCATTTGGAATTTACTGTTTGGATTGAGTATCATGTTTCTTGTTCTTGTAATAAGTTAAACTGCCATGTGATGTTTTGTCTCCTGTAGGGTGATCATCTTCAGAAGAAATGTAATGACTTTTCTGAGTTCCTGGAATATCCTTCCTATGGGCAAAATAAACCTTAATTAAACATCATTATGCCTTGCTTCGGTGGCAAAGTAGCTCAAAAGGTGTCAATCTTCCAACAGTCATAAGTGCCACCTGTACATCGAGGCTATCCTTACCTTTATCTTGAGGGCTACCACATGTAGAGTGATCTGAGGAGCAGTGCAGTGGAAGCTAAGAACATTCCAGTTCTGTCTTCACATGGTATAATATTCTTAGACTTTAGTTTTCATTCCCCCTTTAAAGAATACATTTATTTTGAAAAGAATTTTATTTGATTGCACATATTTA
Organism: Rhynchomys soricoides; assembly: GCA_019843965.1. Taxonomy (NCBI): domain Eukaryota; kingdom Metazoa; phylum Chordata; class Mammalia; order Rodentia; family Muridae; genus Rhynchomys; species Rhynchomys soricoides. Next base: position 5,637,195 of record JADRCH010000046.1, read on the forward strand.
TGTGAGTTATATGAATGCTTATTTGGAATGAGGTTGGAGATTTAGAAAGAGATAAGGATGTGTATACCATAGGATGCAATGGAATCTAGTCTCCTGCTTTGTTTTTGCAGAGGTTATTTATCTAGCATTGTTGATCCATCACTTTCCATGCCAGCTCTTATCTTATAAACAACAGACCTGGTTTTACTGTACTATAATGCATACAAGAGGTAACTAGGTCATTATTAGTTCCTCTATTATTAACTATTTCCTTTCTCCCAAGGAAACTTAAACAACACAAAAGATCTTATCAACACTTGCTCAGTAGTCCAGTGTTTAGTGTTGAGCCCAGTAATGATTTTGAGCATAATAATTCTTGCTGTGGGTCTTGAGATTTTAATACTCAACCAGAGTCTTTATGACAATAATCAAACAGAGGAGGATATTGACAAGGCAGTTCCAGGCCCTGTCACCTTGAATCAAGGGCTCGGAATTTGGGACTCCTAAAACCTGAGATAGGCTATAAAAGAGCTTTAGAGAATCCAAGTACATGTACTTGTATTGTAGTACACGTACTATTTTATACTATATTATGTGTATTGATTGTTTTCTAAATGGAGTGCCTGTTGTTTCCTTAAGCATTCTAAAAGGATAGCAGGTTCAGATGGCTTAATGGTTTATGTCAGTGCTTTTCAAATTATCTATCTATGCTGAAGAGACAGTTTCTTTTCATTTGCAATCTAGGGAGATTTCACTTAAAATATAGTAGGAATGAATTACTAGAAAAAGGAAATGCTGTCTGTTGCAGCACTGTCAAATTGCTGTAGAGCTTTCTAAATGCCTACTTTCAGAGGGCGTATTTACCTAGTCAAACATAAGTAATTGAATAATTCAGTAGGATTTGGTATAGAAATGATGTAGATAGTGTGGCCAACTACAGAATTCTGCTCTAGAAAATGTGAAAGACAATGTCACTTAAACAGACATCTTTCTAGAATGTTTCTTAGACGCATCTGGCTGTTGATGGGTGATACTCACAACATTCTCTAGAATCAGCCATGCTCAAACCCATGGTCTTCAGAGATATGCTTTGGCATTCATATGCACATCTAAGAGAATCTACACTAAACTAAGTTGATGTAGTCAACTGGAAATCTATCCCTCTTTTGGTAAACTTTACTTACCAAAGGCAACCAAAAGAGCTAAATCAAGCATTCTAGAAAATACTCAGAGGTGTTCAAAGTACAGCAGCCTCCTTCTTACTTCTTATCCTAGGACTTCTACAAACTATTTGGTTGTTCATTTTAGGTATAAGAACCCTTGAAGAAAGTTTTAGACTTTTCTAAAGATCTTTCTCTAATCTGTTTTGGTGTAATAATATTTAGATAATGATACACCCTTAATTTTGGCAGGAAGACAAATCAGTTACCTGGTTTTCATAAAAAGTCAAAATTATTCTATTTCTTTCTATTAAAAAATAAATGGATTTTCTTTAATCAGACACACATCAGACAGATCTTGGGGGCTATTTGGTGAGTTTAGTCTTGGGCAGTTGCTAACCTATGTTCAAAGCAACTCTGAATTAAAGTTTAGGAAGCAAATACACTAACAGAGGAAATGCATTTGTCAGCTTTTCTTCAAGTTTCTCCTGAATTCTATCCCTGCAAGCATAGAAAACATGGATGCAGAATAAATAAAATCATTCTGGAAGCTGGACTTGGGTATCTAAGCAGGTACAGTCATAACAGCTTCGAAGAAGGAGCCCCAGGAAATTCTAAAATCTCAACCTGGGGATGAGGCAGTGTGATGGTTGGTTTTGATTATTAAATTGGTTGGGTTGAGAAACAGAAGATTAAAACACATACCTGGGTATGACCAGTAGAGAGAGAGTTACCAAGGAAGAAAGTACACCCTAAATGTGGTTATCACTCCATAGGTTTGAGTCCAGAAGAAATATAAGAAGATACGGGGAGAAAGTCCTTTAGTTCTTTCT
>JADRCH010000046.1:5639176-5649521 GCA_019843965.1 Rhynchomys soricoides
TATCTCAGTCTCTCTGTGTCTGTCTTTCTCTGTGATGACCATCATGATGTCAGCTGCTCTACTCTCTTGAATCCCTACCACAGTAGACTAAAATCTTTGAATTTGCCTACGTATTTTGTAACAGTAATGAAAAGTCTTGAAGATTGGTGAAGTCGTCAGATCCTTGAAAGCGTCTACATGTCCCTTTCCATATGAAGGTCAGCATCTGTGAAGGAAGCTAAGCTAGCCTGAATAGTTTTTGAAAATCCAGGCCACTAGAAAGCTCTACATAAGGACTAAACTACTTCTACACAACAAAGAAATAACATAAAGGTATAGAGAACCTTGCACTTTTAAAAGACTGGGTAAGGAAATAAGCGGATAGTGGCTACTTGCAAAATTTCTACTGAGCACATATTTTTAAATTAAAAAGAAAGGGATATATTTACTGCTTAAATAGAACTTCTGAAATTCGACATCAATGACATAGAAAAGAAATAATACTTCTATTTCTGTTTTAAAATTTTCAAAATTCATGGGGCAAAGCTCTGGTGCTACTTTCTGTTCTAGAGCTATTTGAATTTCTAGAAAGATCATTCAATTTATCTTAGTTGTAACAATCCAGGTACAGGACTTGTTGTCCTGTGGGGTGTGCAGGTGAATAAAACAAGGTCCTTGAAACTCATGAGGCAAATAACCATAGGCTACATGCAATGGAAACTGACAAATGAGGTATGAGGAGAACATGATATTATAGACCTCTCATCTTTAACTACGTGGGAGGCTGAACTGGGGTTCCATGCACCCGAGTCAAACCTGGGCAACACAACCAGATCATATTTTAAAACCAAACCAAACCAAACCAAACCAAACCAAACACAAACAGAACACACAACCCCCACATCCTAACATCCTAGACATAAGGGTAACCAGAAAAGTCGAAGGGTTATGATAGGAAGTCTCGGTTGAGTTCAACCTTGATAAACAAGTGTGTATCAGTTAGGTTGGAAAAGAGATATTCTAGGTACAGAGATATCCTGTGTGAGTTGGAGTGAAAGAAAAGAAACACGAGCACATGTGTTATAAAAGGAATCAAAAAGAGGTCCAGCATGGGGAACTTAAGAGCTAGGATTATCTGAGGGGTATGTATGAAGAGTTATGTTTATGTGACTGTGTATTTGGACTTGTCTGTAAACCGTTGGTTGATAAAAGTAATTAATGTTTCTTCATTGGCCAGAGTTTCTCCATGTGTTGAATCTAGACTTGGGAGTTAGAGTAGTTAGAAACTCTCAAAGCTGGATCATAGATGGTCACAGTTTATTGAGTTTCTGGTTTGTTTCTACCTGGGTCATGGCTGATCCCCTCGTGTCCCATCTTTGCTACCGGTTCCCCACAACCCACTGAGATGAAGTCTGGAAGATACTGAGGATGTGATTGAACATTTGAATCCTCTCAGCCCCGAGACATGATGCAAGCCACACAGATTGGTGTCTCAAAATAAAAACTGATTTGTCACTTTCATAGCTGAATACAGAAGCAGGAACAGCATGGCGATGGCAAGCAAGTTGTACCTTGTGACAATACATAGCCCTTTGGTTTCAGAGAACATTGTATAATTATTTTCTGCATGACTAATTTTCTGTGCACTTTTCATTCTTGTTCATTTATTTTCGCTCCCTTGAAGTCCAACAGAAATAATTGTTCCTATTTTAGGTATCTTAGCAACTGGCACCCAGTTTAGTCAAATGTATTCTTTAAGGCTCCCTGAGACATTAAATGTCCTCAGGGTGAATAGTGGGACTCGGCCATAGAACAAGGGCAGTGCTGCCAGCTTTTCTCACTCCGAACCACTATTGGCATGCTGATGGATGACATCTGCAGAGGGGGCCAAAGCTGGCTAGCCGAAGATGCTTTTAGGCCCTGGCTGAAACACAAACTTTGAATCACACTCCAAAGTACAATTACCCACAACAATTTTATACATCATAACAGTAAAGAGAAAGCAGGAAATGGTTGTAGAAAGACAGAGTGATCTTTTGAGACAGTCTGTGCCACTTTTAGGCAACAACTGATAGCACTATCTTGGGACGCTCCCTGACACGGCAAACCACCACCTTCATTTTACCTCACTGACTCTAGCTTGAGGAAAACACCTTTTATGATGGCTATTCCTCAGAGAACTAAAATATGACTGTGGTTTTTGTTTTTTTTGTTTTTTGTTTTCTCGAGTACTGAGCAATCCTGCCTTGGGAGAGACGCAATAAGCCTATTTTCCAAAGAACATTTTGAAACCTATTTGATTATAACCACAAAGGAAAAGATTGTGAGACCCCTGTGTTGATTCCAAGGGAAACATTGACCAGACAGAAAGCCTGCCCCACAGCCAAACTTAGCTATAATGACCGGTGCTTTTTATTTCTCCCAGGAAAGAGTAATATAATTGGTCCCTGTAATACAGTAGCCAGTTTGTTCAATCTTTGTTCAGTAGAGGATGTTTATTTGGTAGATATGCTGCACTGAGTCAACTGGCTTCAGGATACAGACTGGGAATTGATTTGCTTCTAAATAAACCTCAGAAACTCAGTGATAAACCAAACATAGGAAGAATAAGCCATGTAATTAATATGCCTTTAGTACATTTGCATACAATTTATGGGTGATCAGTACATTAGAACATGTGCTGGACTGAGATTGAGAGAGAGAGAGAGAAAGAGAGATAGAGATAGATAGATAGAGAGAGAGAGAGAAAGAGCGAGCGAGCATTTCTGAATTCCATTTCTGTCACGGAATAGAAACAAGAGGTATCAACATGCTTCGGAATATGCAGTAGAAAGATCACTCGCTCCTCGCAGGCCCTGACACCAACATTCATCTTAGTACATGAAAGAGAAAACATACAAAGGATGGGAACAGCACACACAGGGGCTGTAGCCACACAGCCCCTGTAATTCTAACAGAGCACCATCACTGCATTTGGCGGGAAAGCAGTATCTAGCTTTGGGACAGCAACATTCCGTCTGTCCTCTCTCCTTAGGAAATGTAATCAGCTCACGGAACGCTGAAAAATTTTAAGGGTTTTATTTTGCAAGGAGCCACTGTTGCAGCTGCAAATGTGATATCACCAACATGGAAGGCAGTAGAGAGCATAAACGGCCCAGGTTGGTACATTAGTATGCGTTACTCAGCCAGTCCTGAAAAGGGTAATATCTTGGCTGAATGACAAGCAAACGAATTCAAAAGGATGACACTGGCTGTATGTTTTTCTGTTTTTGTCATTATAGTAGTTGCTTCTTTGTTGTTTTAAAATTAGCTGTGAAGCTGAGTGGCTTTTGAAAATCCTGCTTTGAGTGTCATTTCAAACGATTCGTAAATCCTCACCATTCCATTTGAGATTTTTTAAAGGCTGGATTCTGCATGTTGGATAATGTACTCAAAGCAAGGAAAAGCAAGTTGGCTTTTAACTAGCAAGTCTATTGTAACACATCTTTCCACATTAAGACAGAAAAAAAAAAAAAAAACCCAACAACCCAACAGGCTATTAAATAGCCTTTAATAAAACTGTAAGAATTTATATTTAAATTTAATTTTCTTTGCAAGTGCAGTTAGCATTTTTTTTTCTTACTGATCTCTGACATACTATTTTTGAGGGAGGAAAAAAATGTTTTTGCTGCCATGGCAACAGTATCCTCCTCTTGCTTTCCATCACAAGCCATAGTTTCTGAGCATAACTAGGAAAATTGAAATGTGGGTAGCTGGAAATGATAAGGCCAAGCGTGGTAAGCATTCATCTAAATGAATATTTGTGTCATTGTTCTTGCTCTCACGGGAAGGCTGGAACTGTCAAGGTCAAAGTATTTGTTCGTAGTGTTCACAACAGCACTCATAAAAGATTATTGCTACTTACTGGGAGACCACTCTTTTCACTAAATGTCTTATTAGCATGATTTCCCAAAGACGATAGCAAATTAAAACACTCCATAGACAGTTTATTTTATAGAGCTGAGGAGATGGAATACAAAGAAAGGACACACCTTCTAGGCCGTTTTCGGATAGAAATGATCCACCACTTGACCTGGAGTGTGTGCTGGGGAGGGAACATGGAGAAGGCTGCTGGAGCAACCGATTAAGCTCATTCCATTTGTTTCTGCTGATTCCAAATGGAGCTTCTCTCTGTGACGCCCTTGGAATAGCAATATTTCTTACTTGATCTTTCACAGGCTGAAGATATTCCAGCTTGCAGGGTAAAATGGTATTTTTTGCTCCTTTTACATCTCCCCTGCTTTTGTGATACCAGATTAAAAACAAACAAAGCAAACAAACAAAAACAACCTTTTTCTCTTCCTCTACTGGCTCTGAGTTCTACCTTTCCCTTCACGTTACTTTAAGCACTGAATATATTTATTTTGGGTCTGGAACCTCTTTGCTTAATGCAATTTGGATGAGCAATCAAACTCTATATTGACCCAATAAACTTTACTGGGTGTTTGTCTTAAGTAATTGAAATTTGAAGGCATGTAACACATGAAGCAGTGGCTGCCGTGGCTGTCTACATTATCTTGTTCAGGCATGTAAGATGCTATCTTGCTGGGGTCTGCTGCACATTTTGAGTCTAACTTGTCCACGCCGGTGCATATAGAGGTGTTCTTATGGACTACAGGCTGGCCAACTCCTTCCTCTTGAGAAGATTTGCTTTCTTAAGTAAATGGCTATCAATTGTTCTGCTTTGTCCACGACACATTTTCTGATATTTGGAAAACTGAGGTATGCTTTGCCAATTGCACCTGATGAAGTTGGAGTTTGCTTTCTTGTCCTTTACATCAGGATTCGAAATAATCATTTAATTCCATGTAATATAATGACATGCCGAGGGGAAGTATTTGCTGTTGGTCTGGAACTTGCTCTTAATGTAAGACATAAGGGTGTTGAGCACTGGTTTTAGAGTTGTGTTGTCTGCAATAGGAATTGGCTGTTTAATGGCTGTTTTGGTGGGCCTGATCATGTTTATAGTAAAACTCATACTATATGAAACCTAAGGTTCTAGTTGTCAACTCTCATCTACTTGAGGTATCATTTTGGGAAAGTTATTAAGCTGTCCTGATATAGAGATATTATAATGCATATGCTAAGGCCAGTCTGAGATGCAAAGGTCTCAATTATAAATGTGAGCAGTACCCAGAAGACAGGTGTGCTCAAATGCATTGCTCTCTTCTCTCAAAGAGGGCTGGAGGAGGGTTTGAGAAGTGTGCACAGAGAAGATGCTACTTTTCTTCCTGTCACATTGCCATCCATATTACAAACTTTATTCAATAAAAGTTTATAAAGGGATACTCAAATGCTAGTTTGATATCGTAGGAGTTGAAACAATTTGGTTCTTAATTTTCACATCAAAACTATTCAAGCACTTGTTGAAACTCATAATGTGAGTGTGATTATTCAAGATTATTAAAAATTAATGCGGAGATAACCTTTGTTTCTTCTTCTACTGGCCCAATAACTCTTGAGGCAGAAGAGGGCATTGAGGGTGTGAAACGTACTGCCATCTGCATGGCCTATCCATTTTTTTCAGTCTTTCGAAGAGTCGATTTGAGTCGCAGCCAGATTGTTTTGGTTGTGGCGATCAGTATTGATTGTGCTGATGGGCAGAAATGATGGATTTGCCACATCACAGAATAATTTATTGGCTCCGTGTGGTACTGTTGTGGGACCGGCGAACTTGCACAGTGGTTAGAATCAGAAGGTGAAGCCTCTTATCCTGACCTTTTCTCCTCTTCATCTTGTTTCATGAGACCACCAGCTATACAACCTCACGGGTCATTTGAATATGATCCTGCCTTCGCCTTCTCTCTAAAATGTCTCCAAATTATCTTTACAAATGTTATGATCCAAGCTTGGGTATTCAACATCTCCTTTATGCCCCATTTCTTTTATCCATCTGTTTCCCTCCTCTACTTCTGCGCTACTTCTGTACCAACCTCATTGTATATCCAGGAATGTATCTTACATTCTTACCAGGGTTTTCCGTTCCTTTTGCCAGATCTCCAAGCTCTCACTGGACACCGCTGTGCATTCTCGTTTTACAGCGTCTATTTGGCTGCTTTATTCTATGACTTAGACCCTTCACATATTCTTTCCACTCAGCCAGTAGCACCTTTAAAGTGTCCCTTCTATTCAGGATAACTTTGTATAAGATGACCACTTCATTTTCTGTTACTTTTTGGTGCAGCAGAGATGGAGAGAAGCCCATACAAACCATGGTTCTCTTTCAGAGCCCAGACTTGGGAGTGACAAAGCAGTATGGGCAGTGGCGTGTCTGCCGAGGTGCTCCAACTGCCAGCGTGTCTTCACCAGTCTCTCTTCTTTATTTTGTTAGTTAGATGGAGAGTCTGAGGCCTCAAGAAAGAGAGAAACCCACCACACTGAGGAAATACACCAAGCAGGGATATGCAGGTGCCACATACCAGAAAGACATCTGATGGTTTTATGCCCCTGGAAGTTTAGAGGTCCGCATTACCAGGCCACTTTCTGTTTTTTTTCCTTTTTATGTTTCTCCACTAATCTCAGATTTCCCATATTTATAGATTCAGATCAAGCTTCATTGCTAATTAACCTTTCTTAATTACCCAAAACCAGTTTCTGTCTCCAGTCTTTGAATTTCTTCACTACTGGTTTTCTGTATCACTGTTCAGTTCTTTTGTGGTAATTATCTTTCTGTGCCAACAAATGTAAAAGTCTACTTGCTTTCTAATTGCTACTAGACAAACTTGAAAGATGTTTGTATCTTATTCTCTCGAACAGAGCATGAACTTTTTGTAGGAAAACAAAAATGAGTCTGGTTTTTTGTTTTGTTTTACATTCCTCCTACTGCTTCATGGGCAGAGGATTATTACATGGTATTGTTTGATTAAATTTCTTAGAGTTTGAGGTATTTTTTTGAGAATATATATGCTATTTAAATTAAGTACATTTAGTATCTTAAGAAAGTGTCCACAGTGTCCTGGGCACTGATAATCAATGAAAGGGCCACCTGTTGAATTGTAGAGAGGGACCCATTCACAACACCTGTGGGAAGCAGGCTTGGTGAGGTCCCAAAACTCTATCCCTTAGCTGGGACTTCATGGTAGATTGAGCATACACATAGCAAGGAAGCAAGAGATGGCACTCCTGGTTTTCACAGAAAGGATCTTTTAGAAACAGAATACTTTGTAGTTTCATAAAATCACAGGAAATTCATATTTTTTTCCCTCTAAGGTAAAATAGACACTAAACACAGAAAAAAGTTGGATCTTAACTTAGACTTTTAAACTATCAGATTACTTCCCATTACTAAAAATGAAGTAGGTGGTAAAAACCTTGATAGTATGGAAGGCTGATGCTTCCATTATCTCCCTGTCTTATGATTTTTGGATACCAATGCTCTCCCTTCAGATGACTAGATAATGACTCAAATTGCCTTTTTCAATCTTTAACAATATCAGTACTTTTCTGTTTCTTTCTTTTTTTTTTTTATAGGTTTTTCATTTTTACTTTTGTTGTTGGCTAACATTGAAGACTAATTTCTTTTTCTTAAAAAGAACAATTAGAACTTTTGTGGCATAAACGCTGTTAGAAAAAATAATAAAATTCAATAATTCAGAGACCGCGACCGCGTTGCCTAAGACTGAACAATGGAGACTTTTGCTTGAATTTGATGAACCACATTTCTAGGTGTATAAAAAGAGATACAGAAATGTCAGAAAAATATCTTTACAATAAAGCTGAATAATGGTGGAAGTGGAATAAAAAGGTAAAACCAGCCTTAGTGTGAGCACACTGCTCTAACATTCTAGTAAAATTGGCAAAAGAAAAAAAAAGAGCCAGGCCTGCTTGATTATTATCTTTAGGATAAAAAGTAAATGTTAATTCCTTCTGTTTTATTGGGTAATAGGGAGACTATGGATCGGAGCAGAGTCATTGGGTGGTGGAATGGGCAGAGCTGCTGAGCGAGTTTAATGATGTAATAAGAAAAGAGATGGAGAGACAGCTAGGTGCCTGCCTGTGGACTGGACTCAGTCTACCTGGAATTTTATCTATTTTTGGAAAATATGTGTACCAAACATAAAAGGCAAAATTCAATTTGGTGCGGAGGGCATTATTTTTCTCTGAAATATGCTGTGGCTCTATTTAGTTTATGGCATGTTAAGGTACTGCTTGTACAGAATCTATGTGGTTCGTGCTATTTTGAATACAATTGTTTCCCCATTTAGCTTATGTAAACATAAAAGTTGCCAAGTTCAGTCTTTGAAACTAAATACGGAGAGAGTTGTAGACTAGTAGGCACTGGGAGTACAAAGCACACAGCCAGTAGTACTGTCCGCTTCAACGTGCTGTTTTGAGGACAGGGGTGGAGAGACCACAGTTGGATAGACGCATCCTTGGGACTCAGCTGTAGCTATCTTCTGGGACGGCTTATGTCAGTTCCTAGATGATCTTGTAGAAATGAACCAATCTGTTGTGCTTGAAAAAAAAGTAATAACATTCAGAGCTTACAGCACATAGCTGTACCACTGTGCTTGTTATCTAGAGGTTTGTACTAGGTACAATGTCTGCCCCTTGCTCTACCATTTATGGCAACACCTAGGCACACCAAGCTCAAGAGGCAACACTCACCTGCCATGAAAGGCAGACGACCATTTGCTCCGGACCATGACTATCCCTACAATGGTAATTTTATGCTTGGATATTCTCCAAAGTTTCTTTTTTTCTTTTAAAAAAATCACACATTTTCAAACAGTGCTACACTAACTTAGGGTCATGTCTATAATGCCTCCTGGGATTTCCCAGAGTGTAGTAAGATTAGACTGCAAGTCCTCTGGATACCTCCATGTATTGATGAACATGAAATTATTCCAGGAGTTAAATACCACTAAAAATTCAGTAAATCTTTATCATTTAGGCAAGGGATTTCAAATAGTTCTCCCAGAACCCTGAACCGCATTATTTATCAAGTCAGGGTGAAATCACAACAGTTATGCATGTACAACACACAACACACGTGTACACACACAATGAACGCATTCGCATGTTTTTGATATTGTGGCCGACTGTTGTCTCTCTGTGTGTGGCTGGAAGCAAAACACTCTCAGCACAGACAACTAGAAAGGAAAGACAATGAGTGAATTCTAACCCACAGCACGAGCAGACATCCCACAAGGTTGGATGGAAACCTGATGATTTTGTTGCTGCTGACCTCAGGGAGGAGAAGGTCCTGTAGCCCCTGTAGCCTGTCCTCATGGAGTTAAATCAGACATCCAGCCTAGCCCATGAGGAAGCTGAAGGAAGAAACATGGGAGGTAGGCTGTTCATGAGTCTAGGGTTGCTTCTCAAGTCTTCAGCCACCAAAGGTATCATGCCTTCTCTTTTCTTCCCCCAAATCCCTGAGACTATAATGAAGATATCAGTCCTAAACTGGCCAGAGAGAAATAGGAAGCTAGTAACACCAAGGAACACAACTGTGTATGGTCAGTCTTGCCACAGCACTGACAGATTGTGAGGAAACTCTCAGTATTTTAGTATTCAATGGACATGTCTTGACTGGCTCAGGAGATGTTTTTAAAGAGATGCATGATTATCAGTTGATCTGTTGTTCTGTCACCCCTTATCTATGCTTCATACGAGGCTAAGCACATGGGTTCCAGCACACACCCATGTCTTCCTGATGAGCAAGGTTTGAAACAGAAAATTTAAGTCAATACCGGAAGTGGATTAATGATAGTAAAATAAAATGGGTTTGCCCTTTGTAATACAGCTTAAAGCTAGTGGCTGATTTTCAGAAAGAGAAAATGAAATTAGGAAAAGAAGATGAGATTTGTTTTGTTTTTTTTTTGTTTTTTGTTTTTTTTTTAACATAAAGAATTGTGGAGAGAGACATGGCCCTACTGTTATAAATGCCACTTCCCCTAAATCTCATTTCTCTTAGCCGTCATTATGAAAATCCTCTTGAGTGTTTCAGTCTGTTGTAAGCTGCTTCGCTGTTTTTCACAACAAAGACAATTTCGGTTATCTCAGAAATCTGAGTCTGTTTTGAGCCCTGTGCCCAGAAGAACCTGCAAGTACTGTGCTCAGGGTCAATTGTTGCTTAAACTACTTTTAGAGTCTATTCAACATGACAAGCAGATCAATCTTTTCAATTCAGAACTGATGAAATTCTACATTTTAGAAAGCATCGCCTGGAGACTAGGAATTCAATAGATTCTTTTACAACCATTTGGTGTTTCTGTTGGCTTTCTTACTAGGGCTTCTCTAGGTATGGAAAGCTAAACTCACCTGAAGCTTTAAACAGGTCTCTCTCTCTCTCTCTCTCTCTCTCTCTCTCTCTCTCTCTCTCTCT
>JADRCH010000046.1:5649531-5686475 GCA_019843965.1 Rhynchomys soricoides
CTCTCTCTCTCTCTCTCTCTCTCTCTCTCTCTCTCTCTCTCTCTCTCAGCATTTACATACTACCGCTGAGCACAAAGATTCATTTTATCCTATCATCATGCAGTGCGACTAAGTACTGAGACTGATTTCAAGAAGTGTGTGTAGAACTGGAAATTGGCGTGGTGGTACGTGTGTGGTTACTTTGTTTTGTTAAAATGTATCATACCCCAAAAGATGCATTAAGGAAAACGGGAGGGTGCTATCACTGTTTCTATGCCATGTGGGAGGGAAACTCACAACACGTAGATTTCTATTACACTTAAAGTACGTTTCTTTTCCTGTCACACTAACTATGTCTAGAAACACAGGTGGGATGGTTTGAGTGAGGAATGTCCCTCATAGGCTCACATACTTTTGAACTCTTGGCCTCCAGTTGATGGCGCTGTTTGGGAAGGTGGTGCTACCCTAAAGTATATTGCTATGGGAAGGAGACTTCCAGAATTCAAAGCCTCAGCCTGCTTCCAGTTTCCTCTCTGCTTTTTGCGTATGTTTGAAGAATTAATCTCACAGTGCAAAAGAATAAAAAAATAAAAAATTAACTTTGCTATGGAATAACAGCAGATTAGCCAGAGACTAGAAGAGTAATAGGCAATAGTAAGAAAAGTTATCTCAGTACCATAGCAAACTATAGAAATGGCTTAGGGCTTGGATGTAGCTGAATGGTTGGGCACTTGCCTAACGCACGAGAGGCCCTGGGTTTGATCCTCAGTAACACACACACACACACACACACACACACACACCCCAACACCTTAAAACAACTCCCTTCATTATTATCTATATACAATTTATCTAGATTATGATTTATTTGATTTAATAAAAATTTAGAGAAATGCATTTTTTTTCTCTTAGATTATTTTTAATTGACTCACAAACTTTTTTGTTGTTGTTGTTGCTTGGACCAGAGCTTTGATGTTATTTAAAGGATGTCCTTGAATATGAGGTAAAGTATGAAGCCAACTTCATTTACCCAGTGTCCTTCCGTTCCATCTGCGTCATGGCAGATCACATCTGTTCGTGGCTGTATAATATTCCAATGTTCATGTATAGCATAGGTGTTTAATTGTTAATGGACACATATGTTGTTTCCGTATCTTGACTTTTGTGAGTAGTGGGTGTCGGAGTGCGCACATCTGCTCCTCAAACCGATCCCATTTCCTTTGACTGTATACATAGTTTTGGGATGGCTGGGCTGGTAGTTTGATGTAGTTTTTGGAGGAGTCTCCATACTGCTCTCGATCCTTGCTGTGCTATGTGTAGTAATGTCAGTGCTGTGCAAGATGAGCTAATTTTGGTAATAGCCATGGTAAATTGGGTGAGATAACATTCCATTGTGATTTTTATTTGCATTTCCTGTTAATTATTAATGATGTTAAGCATTTTTCCATACCCTCTTCTGAGAAATATCTGATCTAGGCATTTGCCTTTTAAACAACACCAAACTATAACAACAACAATAAAAAATCTAAGCTATTTGACTTGTACAGAGTGGAAAAACCCTCCGATTTTATCACCAGATATTAAAAAGTTTTAATGTTTCCCCACAAATATTCTTTTGCTTTGGCTGCTTGTTTCCCATTGTATTTAAAATGTGCATGAGAAAACCTTAAGTGTGTGCCCAGAACCCGTACCTGTGGGGCGATCAGGATGGCAGGCTGGTCTGTGGATGGGGAAGGTGATTGGCAGCATTTTATTCTCTGCACTGTGATTGGCTGATGATATGGCTGCCATGGGTTGCTGAGCCTGCAAAAGGCATGAGAAGATCTAACCAGCCTCTAAATTTTGAAACATGGAGGAGGTCAGGGAAGCAGGGATTATTATCATCTCTCAGCTAACACATAAAACATTAAACTTTCCGAGTCTCGTTCTTGGGACAGAGATTTTGACAAGCACATAAAATAAGATCCTCACAAATTCATGCTGGTGACAATGATTATAACAGGAACGGGGAATGGTATAGATGTCAACATTTCTCGAATCAATTTGAAGATTGTGGTCTTGCAGACCTCTGCAGACACTGTAAATGATTAGAGTAGAATTTCTCCACTTGCCATTACATTACTGGGAGAAGTGAAGGGATCGCAACCTAATGCCTGACAGAAAGGAACGTAAAACTCACCGACAGTGTTTCAGTGCCTCAGACTCTTGAGGCTTGTTTCTGAGCCCCGTTGTCGGGACAGAAAACAATGATAACTGTTTAAAAATATTCTCTCCTATAATAACCACTCAAATCAATCTCATGATTCTTTCTGGTTGAAAAACATCCTACTCAATTTTCATGTAGCAGCGATATAAATTATTAAATAGGGACATTTGGCATCTCTCTGAAGATGGATTTTCTTGAGCCATGTTGGCTGTATAATTTTTTTTTTCTTGTAGCCACGCTTTTCTTTGGTTATGGTAATAAAGTCAATTCTCTTTAACCTGTGAGAGAATTACCAGCATCATAGAAGCCAATGTTTCTGATGAAAATTACATCAGATGGAAATTTAAAAATTATTCAGGCACCAAAAGAGCCAAGAACAAACAATATCCTAAGTATTGACTTCTTACTTCAGATTTCTTAGGAGAAAGTATTTTTAAAACATCTTCTTTCGGAGCCTGAGTCAAAGCCACCACTAGGTGTCGCTGTAAGACAGTGTCCTATACACAGAACTGCAGAGGACTTTATGGTCTTGAGATTTCATCGGTCATTATAATTATCTTAAAAACGCTAAGATTAAATCTGAGGCTTAGAAAATTAGCCTTAAATAGTATCATGATCATCTATTAAAATACGAATTTCTCTGACACATGAGCCCCTCCCCGTCATCTCTGAGATACCTTGTAAATGAAAGTCAAATATAAAACCGTACGCCATGCCAATGCTAGCGTTTATTTAATCCCAAATAGCCAGGATGAACTTGACTACCATACTGCCTTGTTCTGTATGCTTAATTACGCCCCAACAGGTGATTTTCCTGTTAATTGCCATTGTTCCTAAACCGAGGTATTTTAGTATCAGAGGAGAGGAGTCTTTCTTGTAGCTGAGGATTTTATAATAATTAATAAAAACAATCCCAACGGACAGATTCCTCTGCTGGAGTTTTGCGTAGTTAGTAGTTTAGGTAGTGTGTCACCCATGCTCACTTCTTCTCCCCTAATATTCCAGCAGCCCATCTGGTACTCTGTGACACTTGGCATCCACACAAAATGACTTTTCTTGGTTCATTGATGTTTCTCCATAGTTGAAAATGGCTATGTGCTGTAGCCTGGCAAATTTAGACTGATACTTTCAAAATCCGGATGAGGCTATTAGAAACGTTGTACTATGTGAGTGGGCTGGGCTAGAGCAGCTCTGGGGAAGACAGAGAATACAGCCAGAGTCCGCAGAGGGGCCTCTGTGGTTCTGCATCACACAGGGTTCTCCGGTTTGTGAAGGTCGAAAGGACGTGAGATGTTTTACTAAACGGAGGATGGGTATGACACTAAACGTGATCAGTAGCTCTGTCTTCTGGGCCAAATAATTCAATTTCATATCTTTTAATTAACTATGAAGGAATAGAAAATTAAGCTAGAATGGAACATGATGTCACCCCATTCCATTGCATTGCGTTCCGTTCCAGGAAAAGCAGTCTTTAAAAGGAGGTAGTGAAGGCCCCCTCTACCGTTTCCCTTTGTACATCTTTGGCTAAGATTAACTATTGAGTTAGGACATCCAAGTCCTTATCTTGCTTTGCTAAGTAAGAGACTTACTATTTATTTTATAGCATTGATGATTGTGGCACAGCATCTCTTAACAGTTTTCCTAGAGAATTATAAAATGGGACTTTACAATATGAAAAGTCTCGATTTTTCAACCATGCCCTTTTTGGACTACTTTGCAGTTTGTGTATATCAACCCCATTAATATGGTTGGGACAGAAGTATGATAAATGCAGTTCTATGTTCTTCTTGGCTATTGCTTATTCTGAAGACTCTGTGCGGACAGGAAGCTCACCACACTCATGTAGTTTGTAAGGAAACAACTTCTAGAATAAAAGATCTTGATCCAAAATTCTAAGTGCCAGTTCCCAGCAAATTAACCCCTTTTATACTTCAGGGTTTCAGTGCCTAACCCCGGGAACTGACAGTAGCAGTCTCAAGATGCTGTTACAAGGGCTACAGAAAAATAAAGCAGTTCTGAGTTCAGTGTTCACCTGATAGAAAACCCCAGTACAAATCATCTGGGCTCTGCTCTCTGTGGATCTCCATGTTCGGTCTCATGGGGTTTTAGTGCTCCCGAGAAGTCATTGTTCCCAATAAAGGAAATTTGTCTCTTTGAAGGCACAAAACACCTGTTCTGCTTTACTCCAAATATGAAAACCTTTAAAAATATGGTCATATGTCTCAGGTTTGCAGTCAACCGCTTCCAGATACCCGAGGTCAGCAGAATGGAAACAAGTCGTAATATTTTGCTTTGGTAAGATTCTTGTTCAGGCATGACTGACCACAGCGAATCTTTGCTCTGCCACCAGGCACATCATGCTGATGTACTTTGGGGGTTCTAATATTTGTCTTGCAACATCTTAAATATGATATTTTTTCCTATGTGAAAATCAGAGGTTAAGAGGAGAAACAGGAAAGTGTGTATAGTCTTGGGAAAACCACACTTCTGTTTGGGAGGCAGGGTCTGAGGTATGTTGTGTGGGAGCTGGGTCTAAATGTTCCATGCTGGCTTCTGGTGTTTTCGGAAAGGTCTTACAGGCAGAAGTAGGGCTTTACACTCAGAGAAAGGGAGAGAGAGAGAGAGAGAGCAGCATATCTGAGGTTCTGAAGGGCTCCGCCCACAGTGTAGAATACTGATAGCTGGTGCTCACATGCTTTTAACCCAGCATACTTCAGTTTCTTTGGAGCCATAGACATGCTTGATGATCATTCATGTTACAACCATCATGGCAAATGAATCTATCCAGAGCAGTGTCCACTTTCAGCATAATTACCTGTATCTTATCAGCTTTCTGGGAGGCTAGAAACATATTTTTCATATTTTTGCC
Organism: Rhynchomys soricoides; assembly: GCA_019843965.1. Classification (NCBI taxonomy): domain Eukaryota; kingdom Metazoa; phylum Chordata; class Mammalia; order Rodentia; family Muridae; genus Rhynchomys; species Rhynchomys soricoides. Next base: position 5,654,586 of record JADRCH010000046.1, read on the forward strand.
AGAATTTTCCTTAAAAAAAAAAGAAAGAAAATCAAGGAAGCATGACGGGTAATGGCCACCTCAAAAGCACTCAGGTAGCAAGAGTTTGACACACATGAATTCTCATTGACTTCATACATGCTTATAGTTCTTGTTTTGGTGGTTGCCTGTGTTCCAGATGTCGGGATGGGGGAAGTTGGCAGCTGATACCTCTGAACAGTGAGTTGCTATGTTCTTGTCTTGTTGGACTGAAGGTGAGATTTGAAATTCTGTGTATTATGTGAGAAGACACTGCTGTTGCCCAGAAAGATTCAGTTTTAGAGCCTTGCTTCTGTGGGGCCAGATCACTTATATCCCCCCCTCCCCCCCCATGTCTCATTCGGTCTTATTTGGATTCAGTGAACTTCTCGTGCCTGGAAACTTCATTTTCTTTTTCTTTTTGCTTTTTTACTTATAAAAGACAACATTTCATTGGGGCTGACTTACAGGTTCAGAGGTTCAGTCCATTATCATCAAGGCAAGAGCATGGCAGCATCCAGGCAGGCATGGTGCAGGAGGAGCTGAGAGTTCTATATCTTCATCTGAAGGCTGCTAGTGGAAGACTGACTTCCAGGCAGCTAGGATGAGGGTCTGATAGCCCACACCCACAATAACACACCTTCTCCAACAAGGCTACACCTTCTAATAGTGCCACTCCCTGGGTGGAGCATCTGCAAACCATCACAGGTCCTTTGGATGTGTAGGAAACATCCAACATTGTTTGTTTGTTTTATGGTTTTTGTTGTTGTTTTATTTTGGGGTATTTACTTTATATACATTTCAAATACATTTATATACATTTCCCCTTTGGAAACCCCCTATTCCCTCCCACTCCCCTGCCTCTATGAGGGTGCTCCCCCCCCCCATTCCCCCCTTTCCTCCCTAGCATTCCTTGACACTGGGGCATCTAACACCCTCAGGCACAAGGGCCTCTCTTTCCCTTGATGGCCAACAAAGCCCTCCTCTACCACATATGTGGCCAGCACCATGGGTCCCTCCATGTGTATTCTTTGGTTGGTGGTCCAGTCTCTGGGAGCTCTGGGTGGTCTGGCCAGTTGACACTATTGCTCCCTCCATGGGGCTGCAAACCCCCTCAGCTCCTTCAGTCCCTTCTCCAACTCCTCCATCCGGGACCCCACGCTCAGTCCAATGGTTTGCTGCAAGCATCTGCCTCTCTATTTCGGGTAAGAGCACTGACTGCTCCTCCAGAGGTCCTGAGTTCAATTCCCGGCAACCACATGATGGCTCACAACCATCTGTAATGGGATCAGATGCCCTCTTCTATAGTGTCTGACGACAGCTACTGTGTACTCACATAAAATATAAATAAATCATTTTGTTTTTCTTAGCAGAGGTCTCCTTTTAAAAATTAATAGGTTGCACAATTTCTTTTTACCTTGTGCTACTAAAATGCAATGCTTGGCTGGTGTGATTGCTCAGTGGATAAAAATGCTTGAGTTTGATCATCAGGACCCTCATGCAGATGGGAGAGACAGACTCTCCAAATTGTTCTCTGACCTCCACATGCTCCCAAATAAATAAACAAAAATGTCAAAGTACTCACCATTTTGCCTATACAGCCAATTCGTTCACTTAAATAATTTCAGCTGTGTAACAATGGGATTGTTACAATTAGTACCGACTATACGGAGGAGACAGGTGGGGGTGTAGAATGTATCCATTCCGCTGTACATATGAGGCAGGGAAGACCGGAAGATCAGGGATGTACGTGGTGCTAAGCACCTCCCACTCCATTTCCACAGTACTGGGCTGCTTCTCTCATTTGGACTCACGTCCTTCACCAGCTTTTTCATTGCTAGGAAACCATTTCACATCCTGATTCTCAGAAGCTCCTCAATCTTTTGAGTTCTACTCTGGCCCAAGTCCTCTGATCCTTCCTTCTTGTTAGTTGAGAGGATACAGTTGTCTCTTCTCATGCTTGGGGCATTCCCCTAGCTTTTGCTTTATGTATCATCTCCTTTTCTCTCTGTTGCACTTGCATGTGGCCCTGAAGGTACGCAGGTTGGGACCTTAATACTTAACTCTTGTGTCAATAATGTTGGGAGGAGCAACCTTTCAGAGGTGATTAGACCACTAATGAATACCTTAAGGACAGTATCTGGGGAGTCAGTTAGTTATCCTGAGAGGTTGCTATAGAAGTGAGTTTAGCTTGCTCTTGCTCTTTCTGGTTTTTTGCCCTGTGGTGTTTGCCTTTGGGCTGAGATACAGCATGAAGTCTTAGTCAGATGCAAGTCCCTGTGATTTTGGACTGCCAATCTCTAGAAGCTCAAACTGGATTCACCTCTGTTATTAGTCATTCTCTATTGAATCTTTTATAAAACATGCTTTTATCTGGGTACTATTGGCAAAATCTGGGTCAATTTAAGTGTCAAACTGAGACTAACCTACAGAATGAAGTAAGATTAACCTATAGAATAAAGCAAGAATTCATGAGTACAAAATGATCTAAATAAATATATGAGAAAATAGGTAGTGTAGAAAAAGCTATGTATTAACCATTAGAAGGTTAAATTTAGTTAGAAAATCAGAATTTAGCAAATAACCTACTTATCGGTTTAGATAAAGATCATGTATGCATACAAAGCCTAGCAGAATTCAATACCTGGTTCTTTAAATCTTGTGGTTGGGGCACTCATGGACCCCAGCTGGCTTTGAGGATTTATATGCAGAGTATGGTTGAGAGGTATTGCCTTCAGTGGAATAGACATAAGAAAGGTGCACATGCTTTTAAAATCAAAGTCCCACTGTTGCCCTTGAAAACAGTACAAATGATACTCACTGGGCCACATATTTGCACATACATACACACACACACATACACATAGGGAGAGACACAAAACACATATAGAGAGACATGGAAGAAGAAGGAGGAGGAGGCTAATTGAAAAAATTAAGTTTACAGGACTAAAAATGATCGAAGTAAATTTATGTGCACGTATGAAAATATCCTGTTAAAACCTTTCATGGTATATATACTGATTAAATTATTAAAGTAACAATGTGAGAAATAGAAGAATAATATTTTAGGAATAATAGCATATTGACACATCGTGTAGGAGTTTTTATACAAGGCACAAAGAAGAACTTAGTGACTTCACAGCAAAGCAATGGGCCAAGGCCACCTCCACCGGATGAACCCAGTTGATATTAGCAGTAATGGGCAGATGGTGTCTGCCTCTTGACACGATCTGTGTTGACAGAGCACATTCCTCATCTTTGTTGTGTTTTTCTGTACTAGGAAATAGCTGAGTCTTCTCAAGAGGAAACCTTAGATACAGTTAGCATACAGTACAAACGAGAGATGGATGACCTGCATTCTTGAAAAGCCATCATAGTTACAGAAGGGAAGGAAGATAGGACATGTAGAGCTTCCAGTGAACTAGAGCTTATGCAATTCTAAGACTGAGTTTAGGATAGATTTCAGAAACAGTTTTACTAAAAGTTCATTAAGAGGCCATAGAAAATAATTTGTTTGGTACAATATTGTTATCTAAGCTACAGACTTCATACATTTTTTTAAGTCTGTCTTCATGGTAGCTACCCATAAAATTTGCTGCAACCTAGTCAACACCTGTAAGTAAAATTACTGACTTCACAGTGACCAATAATTTTCCTGTTAATAGAAATTTCTCAATACAAATATTTTGTTATTTATTTTTAGTATGCAAGTTTTTGCCTGTATGTATGTCTATATACTAGATGAATGTCTGGAGCCCATAAACGGAGAAAGCCCAAAATGAATGTGAATTATTAACAAGGACCAATGCTGCAGACCAGTGGGAATGGCAAAGCCTTCCTCTGGTCCAAGTACAGAGTTTAAGAAAGATTAATCAGTGTGTGCAAAAAAATGAGCGATTGTATCTTCCTCCTCCAGCATGACAGCAACCTGAGACACTGCCTCACACTGTGACCTCTGGCTGAGAGTAGCTGACCGGTCCCTACTGTCCTCACTTCCCCTTCTGTTCAGGGTTGCTGCCGGTTGGTGCAGCTCCATTCCACCTGATTTCAGCTTTTTGGCATGCATGTCTGTTATCTGTCCTTTATTCATTCCCTCCTTGCCTTAGTCAGGTTTTCACTAGGCCGTGCTGGACGTGGCAATGGGGGAGGCAGAAGTGGGGGTTGGAGACCCTGGAACTGGCATGATAGATGGTTCTAAGCTGTCATGCAGATGCTGGGAATTGAACCTGGGTCCTCTGGGAGAACAGCAAGTGTTCTGAATCACAGAAACATCTCTCCAGTCTTGCTTCTTCTCTGCCAGCAATTTATTTCTATCAGTTTTTCCTGTGTAAAACTCTTTTAGTCTGCACATCTCACCCCTACCTCCCATTTCCTCATCTCTCCAGATATTCTCTCCTCTCTAATTTGAGAAAGGATCCTGTAGTCCATCTCCTTACTTGCATCAGAAACCGCTCTGCCCCCTTTCCACCTCAAATAAGTCATAGTTCCTGCAATTCTGTAAATCTCTCTCATGTCTGCTCTTTTATCCATCTTTTCATTTCTGTTTATTGTTTTAGTTTAGTTGCTTATTATCTTACCTGGGTTATGTAACTCTGCTATGGGTTTTGGATTACAGACCTGTAAAATTAAAGCGTTTGTTGAATATCTTTTGTGTCCCCGTTTGTGTATGCTGAGACTGTTGTGTGAATGTTTTTTTCTTTTGTTAATTAAAAAAAAAAAAATAGAATAAGCACCCCTACACCAATGAGAGTAGTAGAGAGGAAATGTCATCAGAGGACTAAAGCTAAGATAGCTTCCTGCTTTAGTATCAAATCCAGTTTACATTCTCATTTCAGACTCCAAAACCTCAAGGCAGGGCAGTTGGCTGAGCAAGATTTTACAGAAGCATACATCGCAGCCAGCAGGTTGTTAAAAGCCCATTGTTTTGGTTATTTTTTCCAGGTCATTCTGTTCCAGGTAGCAAGCGAAGTCGTGTTTGGCAAATAGGCAGAACAAACAGCATATTGTCACTAAATTGTCTCTAAAATTGATCTTTTCTACCGTACTGTACTTCAGAACCTTATTTCTAGAATATTGGTTTTAGGAGGTAGGAAACTGGGGAGGTTAAGTCATGAGGATAGAGCTTTAGTGGGTGGAATTAACCGCCCTACCCTTCCACAGGGTGAGAACACAGTAAGGAGATGCCATCACTCCTTGTAGGGCTACTAACATCCAGTTGATGGTCCCCACCCATGGGCAGCACAAATTGAACTTGGTAGGCTATTAAAAAACCCCAACCAAGCCAAAACAAAAACAACCAAGGAGAAAGTGCCCATAATCCATGAAACAGGAAATGAGCTCCCACTAAACAGCGCCCTGGCATCTTGATCGTGGAACAGCTGAAGTGTGAACTGTAAGTGGTGTGACTCCTGAGCTACCCGGTCTAAAGTAGTTAGGTAGTGGCTTAAATGGTCTGAAAGTCATCATGTCCCTGAGATTCAATTTCCTAATTGTAAAAACAGGCAGGGAAACGTGCACACAAGGATTTTTTGGTGACTATCAGATGAGGCAAGGTATCAATGGTTGGTTGCTGTGTGGACTCTGTCTACAGCAATTGCTATATTTCCTACAGCTGACCTACCCGGAGAGTGGAACACTTGTTAAGTTTGACTTTTGCTTTTAAAAACTACATCCTGCTGGTGTGCTGGGGAAGAGTGAGACTATACACAACAAGTATAAGGAGACCGAACTTTCTATCAGGTTGGATAAAAGGTCTTTCTGTGAGTAAGGGAGTCTCTGAATGTGCTGGAAATGTCTACTGGCATTAGGCAGTCAATAACTGTGTCAACTGTACTTTTACTTACAATGAATATATAGCATACAACAAGAGCTCCTCCAATTCCTCCTGGTATGAAAATAGCTCTTCAGCTCCTTACTTTTTCCCTGAGTTTACCAAGGAACAAACGTGCCTTGGTGGAGATACAGTGAAATCAACTGATTAGGCATGCCTTTAGACAACAATGGGGGTGGGAGGCAGAAGCTGTGGTAATACCTTGTCTTGGGCAAAACAACTCTCTGCATTTGCTCATCTACTAAAAGTGCAGTCATAGCTCAGTGCTACATCTGCTGAAAGGCTGAGTGGTTATTTTGCTGAATGGATGTTGCTGCTCTCGCTTCGGGTTTTATATAGCTAATTTAATTGTTGCCAGTGGCAACAGTGGGGGGGGGGGTGTTGGCTGCTGATGCCATTTCTGCTGCCGAAACAAAGTCTGTGCCAGAATTTCCATTAGAAGTCTCCACTCAAAAGAGTACTGATTGAATATAAAGGCACATGGCATGGAATCCTCCTGCACATACATTGCATCTTAATTTACTTATCAAGTATTTGCTAAACACCTACTATGTCCAAGTTTATACATTACTCACAATGATGGTCTTAGCTCTCCATGGAATTAGAAGTATACATTGGAAGACAAATGATTCCTGTACAATGAACAAGCCACACAGTTCCTAACAGGGATTAAGAACTGTGAAGGAAACAAGCAGCTGCAGAAGAAGTTTAAGTGAACAAGGAAACTACAGCAACACAGACTTTGGTTCAGGGAAACTCAAGTCAGGATGTTCAAACGCAACCTGAGTGAAAGAGAATATGGTGGTTTGTGAGTCCAGAGAGACACCAAGCTAGTTTGGTAGGCAGCACTGATTGACCTATTTGAGTTCACATATTTTATAGTGAAATTAGTGTGACAAGCTTTATTATTTTCTCTAGCATCATTTATAGGCAGGACTGAGGTTATGGACAGAAAAGGGCATTGGGTTCGTTCAGATAATAAGAACACATGCGTGTGATGGCTAGGGAAGAGAGAGAGAGAGACAGAATGGCTTCAAGGGAAATGTAGGTTTCTGAATCAATCTTAGAGTATACAATGGACTGGGGTTCATACTGAAGGAGTGTGGTGAATTGAGAGTTAGCAGCCAGGCAAATGCACTGAGGCTGTGATTGGAGACATACAGACAACACACAAGGGGTGGCTGTGAGACTGGGCATCTGGGGCAGTCAGGAAGAAATACTTGGTAACAGGAAGGCCCACATCAATGACTAGCATGGCAAAATATGGATAAAGGTACAAGAAATGGCCCTCGTATGTCAGTGGCAACCAAGAACTTTCTAATTGGACATAGGGCCCATTCAACAGTTGGAAAATCATGCCTCATACTGTAGACCCAGGCAGCTTCCTGGGGCTTGTGAGATCACTGACCTTTGAAAAGAATCTGTGACTTCCACTTTGCTAGACCAGCATGATTCCTTTATTTTAAATCATACTCTTCTACCGACAGAAAAGTGTAGCTGCCACCCCTCATCGAAGAGTTTTTTCTTTGTAGCAAATGACTAGATGACAGTGAACACTCTTAAAAAAATAGTTATTTTCCATTTATGCATCTTCTCTTGAAAAGAGTTCACTCATTTCTTTTTTTCTTTTTTTCGGGGGGGGGTTGCAGAGAACTTTATTGATGGTATTTGAGAGTAGGAGGGCTCCCTAGGCCCCTCCTGTTATTATGGGGGTCTGGGATGGAAATTGTGAGGGAGATGCTCAGTGTCTTACTCCTTGGAGGCCATGGAGGCCATGAGGTCCACGACCCTGTTGTTGTAGCTGTATTCATTGTCATAGCAGAAATGAGCTTTACAAAGTTGTCATTGAGAGCAATGTCAGCCCCAGCATCGAAGGTGGAAGAGTGGGAATTGCTGTTGAAGTCGCAGGAGACAACCTGGCCCTCAATGTAGCCCAGGATGACCTTCAGTGGGCACTCAGATGCCTGCTTCACCACTTTCTTGATGTCATCGAACTTGGCAGGCTTCTCCAGGCGGCATGTCAGATCCACAACGGATACATTGGGGGTAGGAACACTGAATGCAGTGCCAGTGAGTTTCTCATTCAGCTCTGGGATGACCTTGCCCACAGCCTTGGCAGCACCAGTGGATGCAGGGATGATGTTCTGGGCAGCCCCACAGCCATCATGCTACAGCTTTCCAGAGGGGCCATCCACTGTCTTCTGAGTGGCAGTGATGGCATGGACCGTGGTCATGAGCCCTTCCACGATGCCAAAGTTGTCATGGATGACCTTGGCCAGGGGGCTAAGCAGTTGGTGGTTCAGGATGCATTGCTGATAATCTTGAGTAAGTTGTCATACTTTTCGTGGTTCACACCCATCACAAATATGGGGGCATCGGCAGAAGGGGTGAAGTTGATGACCCTTTTGGCCCCACCCTTCAAATGGTCCCCGGCCTTCTCCATGGTGGTGAAGACGCCAGTAGACTCCACGACATACTCGGCACCAGCATCACCCCATTTGATGTTAGCGGGATCTCGCTCCTGGAAGATGGTGATGGGCTTCCGGTTGATGACAAGCTTCCCATTCTCAGCCATGACTGTGCAGTTGAATTTGTCATGAGTGGAGTCGTACTGGAACATGTAGACCATGTAGTTGAGGTCAATGAAAGGGTCGTTGATGGCAACAATCTCCACTTTGCCAGCTGCAGAGCAGAAGGCAGCCCTGGTAACCAGGTGCCCAATATGACCAAATCCATTCACACCAACCTTCACCATCTTGTCTCCGGGCGAAGGCTGGCTCTGCACAAGAAGATGCGGCTGTCTCTGGAACAGGGAGGAGCAGAGAGCCGCATTCATTCATTTCTTTAGCTTGTTTGTGGATGTATAGTATTATGACTTGGTGTTTAATTTCTGCAATTTCTTTTTAAGTTCTGTACAGTGTATCCACTGTCTAAAGTATGGCTGGGAAAACTCCACTTCCTGTGTGCAGTGTTTGTGCTAGGCCAATAGTCTGTTTTATGTGCAGAACTGTTTTAATTTCACGTGGTCCCATCTGCTAATACTCAGACCTAGTTTCTGTGTTATTGAAGGTCTGTTCAGAAGGTTCTTGCCTATGCCAGTGTCTTGAAGAGTATTTCCCTTGCAGTTTCAGCATTTCATGTTTTAAATTAAGGCCTTTGATCCATTTCAAATAGATTTTGATGCAAGATGGAAGATATGTGTGTCTATATAAACAGGTGTAACTGCGGTATAGTATAAAATATAGAAATTAGACCTATAGGGGATAACACAAAGTAACAAGAATGTGCTGTCTTTAGATACATGAGTAATTTTATTTCCTCTGTGTTTGCTTTGTGCATCCTCTGAGCCATTGTAGTTTGCAGTGTTGGCTCTTGGCTGTCTCCATCCTCAGCATTCAGCTCTACCAGAGTCTGCCCTTTCAAAGCCTATGAGCCTTTTAGAACACTAATTCTCATTAAAATTTGCTTCTTTGCTCTGTTCCCTGATCCTAACAACCAGCTGATGTGTTAGTTAACAAGAGAAACAAATTCAGTTAAATATTAATTTGGGACACTAGTTTCATTATTCTAGATAACACACTTGCATTTTAGCAAAAGGCTTTTATTAACAGACATTTAATGTAGACATTCAAGCCAGAGAGAGAAATATTTTGGTGTAGAACACACACACACACACACACACACACACACACACACAGAGAGAGAGAGAGAGAGAGAGAGAGAGAGAGAGAGAGAGAGAGAGAAAGATTTATATGACCTAGATGTCAAACTCTGATGTGAGTGACTTAATTTACTTATTGTTAAGGTGCACGAGTCACCCCACAAACCACACAAACACCAATCTCAGTCAGATAGGGATGGTTTATTGAACACACACCTAAAGACTGATCATCGACCAGAGCAATGGCTCAAGCTCAAGAGCTCAAAGCTGTGGGCTGGACATTTCTCAGGACTAGCTTATAAAGGCTAAAACCTCAAAAACCACAATGAGCTGATAAGCAGGTTCTGGAAGTGCTGCCTGGTGGTCTGCCCTGACTCAAACCATTTTAGACATAACAATTCATATTGGCCTTTAATTTGGTGAGCCCTACCTTGTTGTGGATAGCTCTGGGGTTGCTTGTATTTTGATGCCAATTCCGCTCTCCTGGGAGGGGCTGCAAATGAGGAATGAGTCAAGTCCTCAGGTGATTTCTTCTGAACCATCCACTAATGAATAAAGGAGTCAATCACTGGGTGAGTAGGCGGGACTTCTGGGATGGATAGGGGAAGTGAGGAAGCAGGAGAGAGAGAGGGTCCTTTTGGACAGGAATATTGTGAGGACAAGATGTAATTACTAGTATTTCCTGGTTTCAATGGTGGATCCGTCAGGATTTGCCACTGGAGGATTTAGATTTAATATGGTTTACAAGATTAGGATTTTAGTTGTTGAGCCAAGAGACTGAGTTTCCATTGTTGCTGAACTAAGTTTGGGTGGTGTTTTTCTTCTCCAGGCAGCTTGTCTGGGTTCAAGAGAGAAAGATACTGTGGCAAAGTGTGGGTTTGCCTGATGGGAACCACAAAGACTGTGGGGGATTTGAAGCATGGGGCTGGCATGGTAGCGACCCACCAGTGGGAATGTATGGAGCTAGGTGGAAACATTTTGGAGCTCTGAGTCAGAGTCTCCACGAGATAAAGCAGGTTGGCCATTGCCTGCCAGTGCATAGCAGGCCAGACTGCCAGGGCATACATAGCTCGGGAACTTGCCAGTCTCTTTTAATATTTTCTGCAACACTACCTGAAGCTTATAATTTTGGAATTTAAGATTGACAAACCTCATAGCATACAAAACAAAGCAGGGTATGTGGTTAGCATGACCCTGCTATGAGTCAAGTTATTTTTCTGGGTCAATGACTGACAGGCATATCACAGAAACACTATGAAATTGCTGGTGGGCATGGAACGTAATGACCACAGCTATGCTGGAGGGGGGTAGGCCTCAACACTTACATGTCACCCCAGCCGTGAAGGTGACCAGATGGTAGAGTGACTGTTTTCAATCTGACAGAACAATAGTCAGAATAGAAAGTCAGTCTTGTTTCTGTATTTTGGCAAGAGTGCAACTAGACTTAGAAAACAAAATGCCCAACTAGCCCCAGCTAGTTGATGATTGAACTGGTCAGCTATTCCCATCCCAGTGTATGACACAGAGAGTGCACCACACATTACATCCATCCACGGTGTTAAAATCAAACCTCCACAAGTAGGTAAAACTCTGTCTTGATGTAAAAGACATTCTGAGGTGAATATTCTACTGATGTTTTCTAAATAGCCCATTGAATGCTACATATCTTTAGTGCTAGGACATAACCTACTACATCTCAGCATTGGATTGGATGTGTTTCTGGCTGTGGGAGGCAGCCTGTCAGATGCCCCTCATGGACCTCCACTTCTTCACACTCATCTAGTGATGTGCTTGTAATGAGAATACAGAAAAAGCAGTGGCATGTTGATTATGTTATTAGGTTATAAAGAAGCAGTGACTCCATCTTGGAAACTTTTCTGTCTCTCTTAGATTGCTTCCTCGTGGAAGCAGTGATTATTTTTGTGTGGGGGTATCTGGGCAGCTCTATGTGGTGAAGAGTCAATGCTTGCCTGTAGATGAGCTTGGAGGAGATTGCTCCCTGTGCTTTCTACCCTCCCTTGTTCCTTTGAGCCTTCAAATAAGGTTGCAGCCCAGGCTGAAAGTTCAGGCTCATTACAAATTCCTGAGAGACCCTGAGCCAGAGGCACCCAACTAACTTGTTCTCCTGTTCCCATCAAAAACAGGAGATACAGGTATTTATTGTTTTGTGAATCATGCTTTTGTGCACCCTGGTTTTTCTTCTCTCTCTCTCTCTCTCTCTCTCTCTCTCTCTCTCTCTCTCTCTCTCCCTCCCTCCCTCTTTTTCCCTCTCTCTTTCTTCTTTCTTCCTTTCTTTTCTTCTTTCTTTTTCCTACTTGTATGTATTTGATTAATTAGACCATCTCTGAGGTTGCTAACAAATATATAATCATTGAAGATCCTCATGTGTATAAGCATGAGCAAATTTTACCAATTCTAATTTTAAATAATGATGAATGGCCACAGGTATTCGAAAAACAGACTTTAAAATATTAAAAGGCATCACAAAAGCCTACTGTCTCTCCTCTAACCAACTGTGTGAAAATAACATGAAGCTTTCAGTGTCTAAGCCTTTCCTTTTATCTTATTTGTTAATGCTAATTTTCTTACCTTTTAAACAATAACATTACATTGTTAAATTATGCTAGTTCTAAATACCATTATTTATAAAATGCTATAAAAATATAGATGCATTCTTATCCAAAAATACTGATAGTGTCTTAGTAAAGCTTTAATTTTAAGAAACTGCTTGGGTCTTACTTAGTGGACCAGCCACAAAGACTGAGCCTACCCCAGGCAAATTAAGAGTACTGAAGGTGATTGCAGGACCCTTTCTGATTTACATACATTTTCTTTATTTATTTGGGCAAGACATTTCTGACCTGGGAATGGCTATGTTCCCAGAGAAGATTCTCCATGAACTCTTGTCAGAGGTCTTTCTGAGAGCACCCATTCAATGGCCAATATGTTCTGATTGATTCATTGATTTTGGTCCTAGCATATGTTTTCCGAACAGAACTGAAACTACTCGGTGGCATGCTGGAGGAGGAAAGCCAATTAGCCCTGGGAGATTCTTGGCTTCATTCTGTTGTCTAGTTCTACACAGCAACTCATTAAAAATAATACGAATGCCATGAAAAACCTTCTCAGGGTATTGATTTTTGCTTCTCAATATGTTATATTTGAATCACAGCCTCTATTTTCTCCACATAGAGGGCTGCTATTTCATCTGTGAAGCCAAAGAAATGCGTTTGGGGTGTGTGTGTGTGTGTGTGTGTGTGTGTGTGCATGCTCCATCTGTGTGGTACAGTGACTAATTTCCAAAGGAAAGATTGTGGCATGTCATATTAACTTTGCCATTTCTTAAAACAGCTGAAGTTAGCCAGGGATCACATTATAAACAAATGTTTATAATCATTAACACCAAATTGGTCTCTAAACAGATATTTCAAAGCCAAAATTTATAAATATAGTAGGCTATGAAGCAGTGCATATCCCGTTTTTTATTTTCCGGCCTCATTTTCCATTTCCCTGAAACCTTTTAAAGACGCTGGGATCTCGCTGACCAGGTTCTACACTTCTTCGATTATTCAACCCTCCATGAGCTGCAGAGCCGGATGTGCCTGGCAGGCCTGCTTCCCACTCTGTACCATGTGCACCAGTTTCTGTGCGAGCTCCGGCTGGCTCGTCCTTGACAGAGGCCATGGACCCAGAATGCTAACTGCTTGCTGTGATAGCTCGGTCAGTGTTGAGGTCATCCATGGCTCAAGGCTCAGAGAAGACCCCCAACTGCTTTTAGAGAGGTCAGCGACCCGCTGTCATCTGGGAAGAGAGTCCTGTCAATGCCAGCTTTGGGGAGCTTCAGAGTGCTGACCCTAGGGGAAAGGGCAGAGCTGCTCCAGATTCGCCTTCTTTGTATCCTAAAGACAGAGAGCAGGAGGTTTGGGGAAACTATCCTCATCCCTAGACTGCCCCCCAAAGAAGCAGATGTACTCAAGGGGGGGGGGATGCCTACCCGCAAGGCCGAATTTCCCCTCCTCTGTTTCTAAGCACAGAAGCTTTCCTTTATTGGGAAGTGCGGCTCGGGCTTAATGCTGCATTTCTTTGATTTCTTATTCTGACTTGGTCTCATGAATCCTTCAGCCTGATAGGTAATTTGAAAATAAGGAAATAAATAACTTGGGGTTCTTTGCAGAGATAAAGAGTAGCTTTAAATCTCATAATGTTTTCCTCGGCCATCACCGCGAAGTTTAGCGAAGAGAGTGGCCTTAAAAACAGAAAGCTCAGCTGTGATTCTGCAGCGGGTGACTGAGGGAGAGAGAGGCTGGGAGCATCATAAACAGCAGGGAGAGGCACGCCGTAAATATGTGGGTAGTTATTTATTACGAAATAAATTATGTATTGACATGAGGAATTACACCATAATTTTCTGTTTGAGATGGTACCAAAGTAAATTGGTTTCCATCTAAAAGGTCACATGGAATTCTGGCTTTGTGTTCCTGCCATGACATTGGCCTTATTGGCATTCAGGTGCACTCCCTCTGCTTCGCGCAATCATGTCTCCTTTCACTGTGTTTACAGATAATCCAGCAACTTTGCAGGCCAAATGGCTTTCTGAATACGAGCCCACAAAGCATCAAATAAGGCAGGCTCCTGCTTAGAGAAAGCTCAGCCCAGTTCAGCCATAAGGCAAACATCAATAATTGCTTTAGAAGGGGAAGTGACAGGAAATTGTTCATAATTTGCCATCACAATAATTAAGAGTAGCAAGGACTATTGCAACCACCATTTAATTTCCCTTTCTTTAAAATTAACTCTGTTATTGTCACCAACTGCTGTGTGGTGAGACCCATTAGCACTGTTTGTCTGAGGGTGTCTAGTCCCAGGGACGAATCATTCACTCACCTCCGTGGAATCAACGATGCAGTTTGATGTAAGCTATTTTACATTTACAGTAGGGATGTGTGCAAAGCTCTGAAGGAGTAGCTGAAATGCTAAGCTGTTTCTGAGTTCTGCTCTGCAGGCCTCTTCTGAAACATACTGTACTGCATATGGCTTAGAACAAATAACCAGGAACGTGAAAGCCAGGGGGGAAATGAGAAAGAGAAAGCATTTTAACCAGCGTTCAGTGGTTTTCATGCCTGATTTGGTAGATAAAGGTTATCAGAGAAGTCAGTTCAAGTGTGCTTAGAAAGCTTAATGACATCGCTCAGCTCCTTTGGCAGGCATCTCATGATGGGAGGCAGATAATGAGAGGACGGAGTCAGAAATGCCATCTTTGGTAAATGAATTGCTTAGTGTCTTCCTGTGTCTTCACTGCACATAGTTGGCATGGCTGGACATCCTGTCCTAGATGCTATGCTTGAAGCACAGTCTGGGGACCCCAAAATTGCATTGTTTTCTGTGTGCTTCTCATGGGGCGGCACATCCTACCCTTTCTTGAATTAATTTAAATGGTGATCTCCTCCATGGTTAGAATTTGAGCAAAATTGAAATTTTGAGTGATCATGGTATCTTCCAGGTAGTATTAAGAGATAGGAGCAAAATCAACATCTGTTGTCTGGCTGAGTGGCTGGATGTTTGACAGTATGCCCATAGCAGTCCTTCCTGTAGGTCAGTGAGCTATGAGTAACTACCCCCAATTATGAGCACACTGGCAGGAAGGCAAGAAATCAGATTCCTTTAGTAAAGTATGGAAACCCATCACTATCAAATGAATTATTTTCTAAATTCCTCATTATCAATTAAACATCATTTGGTGAGTGTCTAGCATTCTCAAGTTAGTGTATCTCGGGCATTGAGACTTCTCTGTGGACAGAATAGTCCACGAAAGCAGGGAGGGAGCTAAATGCTAGTGCAGGCAGCCAGACAATGAATGAAAAGGTACAAGTGCACCTCATAATGTGCTGGAACAGATGCATGCCTTGAGAACAGCGGCACAGAGTAGGTGTGAGCAGAGTGCTAAGCAAGGCATGGAGGTCCAGCGCCATTGATCCCCAATTTTAAATAGCATTAGCAACATGGGCCTTGCTGAGATGACAGCAAGCAGGGAAAAGTCTTGCAGCTAGTGAAACAGAGTGCTGCTGTGTGGTTGTTACAATGAGAAAATTTAAGAAATTGCTTGAGCAAAGGAAGGACCTAAGTTGAGAGCATGCCTGGAGTGTTCCAGCAACAGCTGGTGAACCTGGCTCTGGATGAATGACAGGGTGCAGTAGGAGATGAGGTCACAGAGGTAATGGAGCACCTGATCAAGGGCTTGGTAGACCATTGTAAGGCCTTTGACTTTTACTCTGAGTGACAGATTTAATTTAATTCACTGCCTGCTTTGTACACGGCACTCCCACTCCACAGTTGAGTTTATATCTATTTCAGCCAAGTAACACATCACCTTAAACTGTTTGTCTCTTTTTCTCCCGCTAGGCCGCTCTGGTCCTAAATGTTATTTTCCAATCTCATTCTTCTTGGTACCTGGCCCAGAGAATGAGCACACATATAAACACTCCATTATTGTTTGCTGAATTGAATTATAATGATAGCCAAGCCACAGTTGCCGGCATCATACAATATTGTAAAAGGAGCATAACTTAGACTATTGATGAATTATGGCACAAATGCTGTGGTGCAAGAGAGTGCTGCAAACTCAGCTATGGGATGGTGCATTCTTCCTAAAGACACTCTTCCTTTCCCTGGCCCTGCTTTGCTCCTACAAGTTAGCTGCAATGTCATGTTGACGGTACCTTTCTCTTTTGGGAACCTCTGGTAGTGAAGCTGCTGGTCTCATTGGTTAGGGCTGTGGATCTCAATGAGAGATGCCCAGTGAAACTATTGGGTCAATGAAAGATGCAGTGACCTCATCATGTAGCAGTTGAGTCAGTAGTTGTGAATATGAGACACCAGGTATGGGCATGCCCAATAAGCCCTCCATAAATAAATAAAAACTGCAACAAGCTGAAAATGGACCTATTCTACTCAACATCATAATTTAGCTGTCTTAATCAAGGTTTCTATTCCTGCACACCCATCATGACCAAGAAACAAGTTGGGGAGGAAAGGGTTTATTCAGCTTACACATTCACATTGCTGTTCAGCACCAAAGGAAGTCAGGACTGGAACTCAAGCAGGACAGGAAACAGGAGCTGATGCAGAGGCCGTGGAGGGATGTTTCTTACTGGCTTGCTTCCCCTGGCTCGCTCAGCTTGCTCTCTTATAGAACCCAAGACTACCAGCTCAAGGATGGCACCACCCACAATGGACAGGACCCTCCCACCCTTGATCACTAATTGAGAAAATGCCTTACAGATGGATCTCATGGAGGCATTTCCCTAGGGAGGCTCCTTTCTCTGTGATAACTCCATCTTGTGTTAGGTTGACACACAAAATCAGCCAGTACATTAGTAGTATAGTGTACTGCAGAGACTTGGCTATTGCTCTCATCTCTGTGTGGCTGACAGGGATCTGGGGTTTGCTGCTTCTGTCCTGCATCAAGAGAAACAGTAGGTAATAAATTGGTAGTCTGGATTAAAAACAACATCGACAACAACAAATTCAAAATTATAGTTTCTGCTATGTGCAAATTTCTTCCACATCACTATAAGGTCAGAAAGTCATGTTGAACCAGGATGAGCTGGTCTTATTTGTATTTAAAAAAAAACAAACAAAAAAAACAAACTTTCTGGGGCTGGCTAGATGGCTTGGTGGATAAAAGTGCTTGCCACTAAGCATGGTGGCTTGAGTTTGATACATGCAATCCACACGGTGCAGGGAGAGGCATGCATTGAAAATGTGTTAAAAGAAACAATTTTCCATGGGATCCTCATTTTGGCTAGGGTATGATTTGAATTATTTGGGGAGTTCCAGAAGTGGCCCAAGTTCTCCACAAACACGGGAACTACAAAACAAGAATGAAAATTCTCAACTAAACCCTTGCTTCCTGGAACAGGGCGTGACTTTTGCACCATGGTGGAAGCTCAGTGTCTTGTATCTCTCTCTCTCTCTCTCTCTCTCTCTTACAAGAGGGTGAATATAAGGAAGGCTGTCAGCATTCTAGGAGTGGTACATGTTTGTAAATGTGGATACATCCAAGATATTCATAGAAGCTGAATCCCGTCCAGCTCCCAGGTCTACTCCCTGAAGAACGGGCAGTAGGGTGGTTTTGTTAAAGTCGGCTTCCATTGTGGGGTGCAATGGAATAGATTCATGTAATCGTAGATGAATGAAGCAATCTTGTACTTTTCTTGGTACCCACTATACATTGGGCGTGGCTCCTAAAGGTTTTCAGACAAACGTTTGGGAATACTTGTCTATGGCCCCAATTTAGGCAAACTGTACTGTATTATTCAATTGTATTTGTCAAGATTTCCTTTAGTTGGTGATCTTCAATGATAAGCGTGGTTCTGTCTACATTTTCTCCTCCCAGGCTTTTCAATATGCTTGACAAAATATTTGCTTAATTTCTTTTCCTTCTTTTGTATTTTTTTTTTCTTTTAAGTCAGTGTCTCACTTTATATCTCAGGCTAACCTGGAACTCACTATGTAGACTGAAATAGCCCTGAATTAATAGAAAGTATTCTGCTTGCTTAGTTAGCTTGCTTCTCTCCCTCTACCATGTGTATTCTGGGGATTGAACTCGGGTCATCAGGCTTAACTAGAAGCTGCTCCCCAGTGTTGGAATTAAAAGTACAAGCCATTACACGTGGTAGTTTTTCTTTATTAATATTTAATTTTCAACACAAAATTCTTGCTAGAGTAGGACTGCATGTTATAAGGTTATATGAATAGATAATGAATTTAATTTTTACATATTGATTTTTTTATTTGTCATTAAACATGTTTAGAGTTTCAACTGTGTACTTTTTTACATTCTAGGAAAGTAAAGAAAAATAAGATGTCATCTTTCAGCTTACCTTTTTGTCTTAGTCAGGGTTTCTATTCTTGCACAAACATCATGACCTAGAAGCAAGTTGGGGAGGAAAGGGTTTATTGAGCTTACACTTCCACATTGCTGTTCATCACCAAAGGAAGTCAGGACTGGAACTCAAACAGGTCAGGAAGCAGGAGATGATGCAGAGGCCATGAAGGGATGTTACTTACTGGCTTGCTTCCCCTGGCTTGCTCAGCTGGCTTTCTTATAAACCCAAGACTACCAACCCACAGATGGTACCACCCACCAAGGGTCCACCTCCTTCATCACTAATTGAGAAAATGCCTTACAGCTGGATCTCATGGAGGCATTTTCTCAACTGATACTCCTTTGTGATAACTCCAGCTTGTGTCAAGTTGACACAAAGCCAGCCAGTACACTTTTACATGTAGAAATGAACATATAAATAAACAGACAATCAAAATATAATTCGTAAGATCACCAGGTAAGAAGGGGTTAGGGGTAGAGGGAGGGATTTCAGGATATAAGTACCATCATAGAAGGAGATAAAGGAAGGAAGTGAGGAAGTGCCTTGGAGTGTGAATACAAGAATGTGTGGAGGTGGAGCTAGGGCTCCAGTACAGACTACAGTTGGATTGTACTGGTTCGTGGCATGTTAGAGAACGTGAGCTCGGTCTATCGAGGTAGACATGTAAGTAGGGAAAAGGATGACAACAAAGAGAAAAAGTGAATAGGAAAGTGGTGCTTCCATTTATCAGTTATTTACTATTGTGCTGATAACGGGGCAAGATGTTGTCTTTGCTCTTCAGGCGATAAGGTGAAGAGAAAACAAACCTTGCTTACAGGGCGAGAATGCCAGCTCACTGAGAGTGCGGTAGGTTCTAGAGTCACGATCCCCAGGGCAGGAGCTGCTGTTATGTCACTGTAAATTAATTACAACTCAAACCAATAGTATAGACGTTCATTTCTGAGGTGTGTTAGCTGCATTTCCAGGGTGCTAGATGTGGCTGATGTGTACTGTATAGGAAAGGACCCTAAAGAACACTTACATCTTTACAGAGAAACACTCTTGGGCAGCAGTGCTTTAGAAAACTGTTTCCCTTGTTTTGTTGAGATCGTAAGCATTCTGAAGGATGCAGTCCATTTGTTGATACTGTGCGTTTGTAAAGTCTGTAAATGAAGTTTGGGAATGCACTTAGATGGAAGTGGGGTTCCCCTTTGGTCTGTCAGTCAAGCTCGAAACAGCTTGTGTTGCTCTACGCTGGCCATGCTGGCTTGTTATTGCTGCCTATCTTGACTCTTAGCTTGGAGTTATATTTGCTTCTCTTGGAAATGACCAGTGTGATAGGCAAACTGCTTGCAAGTTGAGATGAATGAGTCTCTCGGGGACTTACCCGGGATCTAAACCATATTCTCTGAGGGATCACCCACAGCTCTGACTCATGCCTCTTCAAATAACAACTTAATACATCCTGCTTCCTTTCCCAGAGCATCAGGGATGATGGCCATTTCTGGTGACAGGCAGACACCTGCTCTGAATTCTCAATTCACTTCAACTTAGATCACTTGCTCAGGAAGAGTGCATTGACTTCCAGTTTTTACTTAACTTTATTTTTCTCGGGCAGTTAACTAAAGTTTAGCTACATGGTATTCCACATGGAATTGTGTTTGTAGGCTTACAAAACAATCTAGAAAGCTTGTTCAGAGGATTGAGGACACAAAGCTTGGTTGCTAAATTAAAATAAATAAGTAAATAAAAACTTTCTTGATCACCATAGGGAGAAAGAAGCATTCTTTTTGGCAACTCTATTTTGCTACTCTATTACCACATAACTTATTTTGTGTATATAATTGACTTTTACTTGGGGAGCAAGAAAGCCATGTGGAAATGTTAAAAAGAAGTCAAGTGAGAGATCATCTGGAAGAAATTAAATCCATCATTGTGCAAATATAATAAGGGGAAGGAGCTGATGTCATGTATTACCAGGAGTATGCCAATGTAGCAAGTTTCGGAAGCAGGCTTGCCTGCACCTGCATAGACAGAGGAACGTTGAAGAAGTGTAACTTCACCAGTGGTGGTTGAAATCCAGACTAAAGCTAGGAAAGGCTTTGGATAAGGTAAAGGAATAAAGAGCCGGAGAGATGATGGGAAGACACATGTCCTCTACCATGGGAAGTAAATTGAGTATCCTTTACCAGACAGGACTATAGGATACAGGTGAGACGTAAGTGGAAGTAAGTTTAGATATTCATCCCAGACTAGGTGAAAGGAACAAGCCTTTACTGATGGTGTGATAACGGTCCTTCAGTTAGCGTATTGCATACGTTGATTGGGCTGGCAAGGACTAAAACATTTTAAGAACATTATTTAATTGACTCTTTCCAATAACCCAGTGAAGTTGGCATTGCTAATCATGTTTTACAGGTGAGGCAACTTAGAAATATTAACTCATAGTAATCTTACAGTTCTCTGTGCCAGACTAAAGGTTTTGTGAGTGTCTGAGTGGCAAACATCTTTGAAATGGGATCATATGAAAAATGGGTCTCTCTTGGAGCTGTCAGTCAAGACTTCGTCATAGTCCTGTGCTGCCTTGTACTGGCCATCCTTGGCTGTCATGCCTTCATGCTGCCTCTCCTGATTTCAGAACTAGATGCACTTGGTTCTTTGGAAGTGGCAAGTCTGACAAGTACACTGTCCCTAAATTGAGAAACAGATTTATTTGATGAACTTCCTCTGGGACCTGAATTGTATTCTCCTGAAGCAACATCTAGACATATTCATTATTTGGCATCTTTCTGACCCGGTGTCTACTATAACCGAATCAGGTTTCCCTTCTGGAATATGACCCATTGCATCAAGAGGGGTCACCTGACTTATTATCCAGTTGGAATCCAGGCTCTGGAAATAGGATGACTTGTGACACATTGGCTACTTGCTGCTGTTGCTGTAAGCACTCAGGTACTTTTGTCTTCAGCCTAGGGTTCTTCTGGTTTTTTTTTTTCCCAGCGTTTATGAAACTGTGACTAACTTGCAAGAAGATAGTTTTTCACAGTGCTATGATGGCTCTGTAACTAAGGTAATTTCTCAGACCTCCCACAGTTGTTGGATAATCATAACATGGTGACACAACTGTAAAAGACCTTAAAAGCCAACCTCTAAGTTATGGTGCATTGTATAGATGGGTTCGAAAGGATAAAATAGATGCTGTAAGCAACAGAGAGGAAGCAGAAAGAAACAAGATTGAAACCGAATGTTTCGGGATAAGGTGTAGAGTAAGAGGTAATGAGATTTATGAAAGGTCAAAATAAACACTAAGATTCTGACATCAAGAAGATGAAAGTAGAAATAAATAAAGTGAGTAGCTAGAACTAGTTCTTGGGAGGAAATCTGGGAGTTGGCTTGTTTTTTAACGTATTTATATGAGTACACTGTAGCTGTCTTCCTTTAGAGGGCATCGGGTCCCATTACAGATGGTTGTGAGCCACCATGTGGTGGCTGGGAATTGAACTCAGAACCTCTGGAGGAGCAGTCAGTG
Source organism: Rhynchomys soricoides (assembly GCA_019843965.1). Lineage (NCBI taxonomy): Eukaryota > Metazoa > Chordata > Mammalia > Rodentia > Muridae > Rhynchomys > Rhynchomys soricoides. The sequence continues at coordinate 5,676,470 of JADRCH010000046.1, forward strand.
GTTTTAACCACTGAGCCGTCTCTCCAGCCCCTGGAAGTTTGTTTTATGTAGTTTGGAATTTTACTTTTTTGAATTTAAAAAGCTGAATTTAAACAAATTCTTTGCATAGAATGCTCCAGAAGAAGCATATGTAAAACAGATTCGATGGGTCTCTCCTCTTCCCTCCTCTCAAATCTGGGTAGGTAGAGTTGGTAACAGGAGTTGGGAGGTATCTGATTGCTGCAAGCACTTGTGGGCCTGCAGACCAGAGAGGGAAGGAAGGCTATAGTAATGATTGGAGGCTTAGAGGCTCTGCCTTGCTCCTAAGAGGAAAAACCTCAGCTCCCAACTACGGCAAAAGCCGTTTGGCCAAAATACCATTGACTCTCTTGGATGAGTGGCTTCAAGTCTTACTATCGTCATGGGTGGACTTTTTCACAGTGAAAGCCCAGAATGTCCTCTAATAATCACTGCTCCACAGAATCCCTTATGATGACTACTATTTGAATACATTTTTTATTTATACACTTAGACAATAAAGATGAAAATATTTATTTCCCATGAAGCAATGAAAAGTCAATTAAAGCAGAGACAGATAACTACCATTTGAATATCGCCATCTCCAAGGCCCCTCTGTTCTAATCAATTGTCAGCACAGAATATCACATCAGGTTATATTAAAAAAAAAAAAATAAATCCCCCAAGAGAATTCAAGTCAATAGAAACTGAGAGGCCTTGCTTCAAGCTCAGCATATCGAGATCCTTAAGGGAAAAGAAAATTGCTTCGTGTTTTGTGTTCACAATCACTTGCTGATGTGTGTGTGGATCTCATCTACTGTAATGCTTTTCTTTAGGAAGAGGCAAATTAGACAACAGCAAAATTCTATTCCTGTTCTGTCCAGGACATCAGGAGAGGTCACATGTGATGCATCTCTGACTGGAACTCATGTGAAACATAATAGTACCAGTTAGTTTTGGAGTGATATTAGCTCTTAAATATGTGGCCTTGTCTTTGTAGATTACTCAATCCTAAACGTGCTGTATAGACATGAGCCAGGTTTTCCTTCCTTCTCTGTATGTATCACTTTTAACATCTCTTGTATCTATGGATAACAGGTTCTCAGGTGAAGCACAGAGTATGTCAGAGAAGCCCAGTGGAGTTAAGTGTGAAAAGTCAGTCGGAACATATGCTGTAATGGATTTGACCTCAGAGAGCACCACAGTGGGAACATGCAGATAACCATCTGAACTGACTTCTGAAGCTTGTCATCCTGACTCCTGAGACACAGAGAGAAAAGGGAGACCAAATACATCAGAGAGAACCGGTCAGAGATCACAAGCTGAAGATGAGTCTGATTTTCAAAGCAAATAAAGTCAAACAAGGAAAGATATCTTCTTTAGTTCTTTTCCATGTACTTTCTTTGGGACCCAAAATGCCCTTGACCTATAAGAATCAATTTGCAGAACTTGCACTGTCATCCAGTGATTTAGTGTTTCTGAAGTTTGGGGTGACTATGTAAACATGTTCATGGTATGCTGTTCTCTGAAACCTGCTATCAACTTAACAGAGTTTAGGAGCTTTAGCTTTGCTGAGCCTGGATTGATTGAATTTATCCAGGCTTTGTTTTATATGGTCACTTACAAATAATAATTCGTATTCATTATATCACCGGTTGGACTTGAGGCTGAAGCATGCTGTCATAAATTACCTCTAGGCTAAGTGGGGTATATGGACTCCAAGTCTGGGACCCTGATTTTCTGTTACTTGAGCTTACAAACAGTGTGCTCTGAAAATTATAAATGCTTTTATTCAGCTTAATGCAGGACACAAAGACTTCTCTATCTGGATAGTTATTTCAAATGGCATTGAAAATGGACTATAGAAATCTACATAATCCTGATTTTTACTATAGTGTATGTTCAATAACAAATGCATATTAGTTACTAAGGGAGGTTCAAACATTAGAGTCAAAAGTCCACATATCATAGAAAACAGAATTTCCTAGGGAAGACAGGGATATATTAATTGCACCGAATTTGAGGTAACAATGAACTTTGTCATTTCCCTTTGTTTTAGATTTGTTTCCTTTAGTAGTGGAATGCCCGTATTTCAACAAGAAACTGTTTTGAAAGCACTTGATACCTAGTTTCAGCAATTCCTTTTTGTCAGCCCAGATGATATGCTAGTGATATGGCTACTATGCTAAACAGTTCTTTCTAAACAATGCTTGTGAAATACTCCACTGAATAATTTGTTCATGTAGTTACAAGCCTACCATGATAGATATTCTTGGCTGTCAACTTGACTACATCGGGGATAAAGTAAAACCTGAGTGGCTGTATACACATTTCATGGATCTTTTTCTTAATTAAATAATTTGAAATGGAAAGAACCATTTTCATCCAGATTTCTTGAGGTGGGAGTATCCACCTTTAATCTGAGCCACACCTTCTTCTTGCGCCTGTATGATGGACATAGAAGAAAAAGCTTGCTTTCTGTCTGCTAGCTCTTGCTCTCAGTGGGAAGTTCATTCCTACAGTGACATTAGAGTGTACTTTTTCCAGATTCAAGTGTATACTGAAGACCAGATGAGACATCCAGCCTCATGAATTGAAGAACTGTTGGATTCTTGGACATTTGGTTAATAGACAGCCATTGTTGGGCATGCTGGACCACAGCCTGTAAGACATTCTAGTACATACATACATACATACACACACACACACACACACACACACACACACACGAATATATACATATACATTTTCTAAGTTCTGTTTCTCTAGAGGACCCTGAGTAATACACGTTAACTATGACATCCTTTAGAAAAAGTATTTTTTCACAAGTAACTCTCCTGGTGAAGAAGGAGAAAAATAATTTTCAAGTTATCTTGAATCACAATTCCCCATTCTGCTTCGTGGGCTTGCCCTTCTGTTATGAAGAGTTAGAGAGGGAAACAAAAGAAATGACCATGTCAGAAGAGTGATGAGTGTCCCGAGGCCCAGCTGTCCCTGTCAAGCTCCAAGTACCAGGTTGGTGTTTTGGTTTATAAATGATTACAGGTAAAATGATGAGCTTGCTCTTGTGAACTTGAATTTGCTCTTGCTAAAATAAACATATGAAATGTGTTAACCTGGGAAAATAGGATGCCTTGTATGATTGCCAGCAGAAATATTCTGTGTTGTATAAAACAGTATCATGCAGGCAAATATATTCATAACTAACACTATGTAGAAGTGCGCTCTCTCTCTCTCTCTCTCTCTCTCTCTCTCTCCCACCCCCAACCCGTGTGTGTGTGTGTGTGTGTGTTTCTACTCTTAGAGACTCAGGGCAAACTACAGGCAGTAGACATAGATGTATTTAAAATTGATGATTAAGGTTTTTTGTTTGTTTTGTTTTCCATCTGAAAATGAAATTTAGTTCTGATCATTATAATTTTGCCAGGGTTTGAAATGGCTTCCCCTTGTTTCCATAGAACACACCAAGCTGAGTGCAACAGTGTGCAATACACTGTCTGTGGGGTGGGAAGTTGAAACCATTGAGCACTCTGAATCTGACCGGTGTGTCTCAGTGGCAGAAGCTCTTGTGCTAAGCATATGTGTGCTGTTCCACTGAGAAAATGCAGCGTTCAATAGCTCTTTGCATTTCTCATTTTACTCCCACAGAGAAGAGGCTCTGTGGCTGCCTATTGCTCTCTGCTGTGAAACATATACAGATGGTCTAGTTCAAGGTTCTTTAAAAGGCACAGAGAAAAGATATTTTGTTTCTGCTTATTTTTCTTATTGTATGTTACATCTCTTTCCTTTAAAAACTCTGTATTTTGCTCATTTATCCTGATATGATGTTACTTCAATTTTAATGTAGGGAGACTATGAAAACTTTAATAATTCTTTGAAAGGAGTGGATAGAAGGGGCCTGGTGAGATATCTCAGGCTCAACCTCAGGTTTAACCGATCCCTCAAACGAATGTAGAATAAGAATTTTTTTTTAATAGTCTCTTCTGGGTTGTGTTGAGTTTTGTTCACACAACACAATAATGATACCATTAAGCAATTGAGCTAGACTATAATTTGAACTTACATCGTGACTGTCAGAAATAAGCAAGTATCTCGAGGCTATTCATTCAAAAACAGTGTCAGCAAAGACCATTGTCAGTGAAATCTGAAGTAAACAGGGCAGCAGAAGGGTCTCTGCAGACTATGCTTTTAAATCTTTTGAAATATTCTCAAGAGTCTTTGATCCCTCTTTTCAAGGATTTTTGAGTACTTTGTTTTTATTTCATAGCTCATTTGTTAAATGGCCAACCATTATATGAAAAAGTATGCTTGATGTTTTATAAACAGCTTTTGGCAAATGATTTATTTTCCCATCTTTATACCAGTATACAAACTTATTGTTGATGGGGGACATAGCCTTCAGCTGGTAACATGAAACTTGCTCAGCATTATGTGGAAAAAAAAGTCTCCTGCCAAAAGAAGAGAAATTGTATGCAGAGGCTTCAGTTTTCTGACCAGAGAATTGTGATGATATATGCTAGTTACGTCATGCGGTATAAACATGGACCTTGGAGGTCCACAGGTGCCTGTAAACTGAATACAACTTGAACTATACTTGCTAGAAAAAAGAAAGATGACTAACAGAATAAAAGGGGGAAAGTAAATGCTTTGTCTGTTGAGATGATTGTGTGACATCTGTCTTTGAGTCCATTTGTTCAATACATTAAATTTAATGGTTTAACATATGTTGAATAATCTCTATAGCTCTGGAATAAAGTCCATTGGATCATGATGAATAGGTGATCAAAATCATGGAGAGGCTAGGGACATAGGCTAGGGCCCTCAATATAGTAAAACCAAAATTACAACCAGTGTCATCTGAATCCACTCTCTCAACTACTATTCAATGTAGTGCTTGAAGCCTTAGCTACAACAATAAGTTAACATAAGATAAGAGAAGTTAATGAAAGAGACACAAGTCTAAAAAGGAGCCAAGTATCCCTATTTGCAGATGAAATGATTCTACACATGAGAAACCTAAAGGATGCCATCCAAAAAACTCTTAGAGCTGATACATTAAGTAAAATGGTAGGAAACAAACTTAACACCCAAAAGTCAGTATCCTTGTCAAATGCCAACGAGAAACACGATGAAAAAAATCTAGGAAACAAAGCCATTCACAGTAGTCACCCAAAATTATGCATAGGAGTAAGTGTAACTGAGCATGAGGAAGAGCTTTAGGAAAAGAAACCTGTAAGCCACCAAGGAAAGAAATCGAGAAAGACATTAAAAAATGGAATGAACTTCCATGCTCATGGATTGGAAGAAATCACTATTGTGAAAATTCCCATCTTACTAAAAGCTACCTATAGATTCAATCCAATCTCAGTAAAAATTCCAGGGACATTCTTCAGATTTACAGAACAATAATCCTAAAATTTATACAGAAAACAAAAATCCTTGAGGAACCAAGCCAATTCCAATGGAAAAGAATACTTCAGGGGATATTACCATACCAAAATTCAGATTATACTTCAGAACCACAATAATAAAAATAGTCTGGTAATTGCATAGAAATAGACATATAGACTAATGATATAGAATAAGGGAGCCAAAAAACAACTCCAGCTACCTGGCTTTGTACAAAGATGTCAAAATACATAAAAACAACCTTACTGTGGAAAGAACAGAATCTTCAACAAATGGTGCTAAGAAATATGGATTTCAATATACATTAAAATGAAAAACAGCTATATTAATATTTTTCTCCTAGCACAAAATTTTACTCCAAATAGATCAAGGACTGCAACATAAGGTTTGATATTTTAAAAACTTTGATATTATTAATTTTAATATTAGAAAATCAGAAGTAGTATTCTCTTACTAAAGTTTTGTTTTAAATTCTCACTGATCTATAGCTGTCCACTAACAAGTCTTTGGTATCTCCAGTCTGTAATGTGGTGTTAAGGTAGAAAAGCTTCCTCCACAGAGGATGATGTGAAGCCTTCTCACTCTCCTAGTTCCTCACCTGTTCAGTGTGGAATCACAATGCATACTGCCAACCTCATTTTTCGTAGTTGTATACAAGACGTGCACAGCTGATATTTTCACAGCATAGGATAATATATTTCACTTTAATAGGAAATAGAGAAAAGTTGTTCAGCAAAGTACCTGGTGGCATTTTGAAAATATATCACAGGTATATGATATTCTCCCTATTTTAGAGAAAGGTATTTCAAAATTTAAAAAGAAAAATCATTAGAATGAGATTCTTCTATAGAAAAAAATTGACATGACTCTTTGCATTAGCATGCAGTTGAGATTTGAGTATATCCATATAAAAATATCAGTTGCAGAATTTTAAACCATTTCAGTAATTGTTTATAAGGTGAATAGGAACACACCATTGAGTGTTTATTTAAGTAAAATTGTTAAAAATGAAAGAGCTAACATTTTTGTTATTAATGATAGATATTGGAAATAGGTCTCCACAGACAATGCATGACTTTTAAGACATTGAGTTTAAGAAAAGTAAGCAAGGATATGGGGCTGGAAGAATGGCTCAGTGGTTAAGAGCTGTTCCTGCTTTCAGGGGACCTGAGTTCGGTTCCCAGCACCCACATCAGGCACCTAAGAACTGCCTATAACTCCAGCTCCAGGGGATTGAAAGCTCTCCTCTGGCAGTTATGGGTACCTATGTGTACATGAGTATATGCATCACTAAAAATAAAGCAAATCTTAAAAGAAATGAGCAAGAATAAAAAATAAAAATAGAATACAGGATATCCTTTTAGGAATGAGCAGTATATAAAAATAATTGGCTGCCATATATGAGTAAAAATAAATGATACATAGATATAGTATATAATACACACACACACACTAGGGGGGGAGAGACTACTAGAGTTTCTTGATTATTACGTTAAATAAATAAGCTTATCTATATAATTATAGATGAGCAAGTTCTATAATCTAGAAGATGTAAGAGAACATTCTGATGTGAGAGGCAAGGTAGAAAGTGGATGTTTGTGGCTGGGGAGGGATTGGCTTTGTGTTGGCCTCAGAATGATCTAAATGTGGTTCTTACTTCTGAAGCTTTTATATTTGTGTTTTTGAGACATAAGACATTGTCCAGGCAACAAATAAAAATGTTTCACATTGTTTAAGTTTACATGATAAATCAAATCCTGAATGCAATATTTTAAAATTGGAAATTACCTTAAATGCATTTCATCTTTTCAATTTACACCTGAGATTTAGAGAGATTAGGTTTATGAAAGCGATCCAACTTGCTATTCGTAGCATGAAAACTAAACATTAGAACTCTCCATTCCAAGCTGGGGTTCATTCTTCTAAAGCCTGTTGGAATTCCATGAATGAAACAGAAAGGCACCTTGGATCCTGTGTTTTCAGGGTCCTTGGGTGACTTTTGTGCAGACATGAGATTTGGCGGTTACCAACTTTGGAGAAACAGTCTTATAAAAATTTGTAAGCAATTGCTGATTGTGAATATTTATGCCCTTAATCCACTGAGATCACTCAGGGCGAAAAGTTCCTTGTGTTGTTAGTTAGACTCTTAATCAAGCAGCCGTGGGTTGTCAACAGAGCAAAGAAAAATGAGTTTTAGATTTCTTTTTATTGATGCACATTGACCTTTTAACTCTACTGATTGACAAAGTCACCAAAGACGCATTCTCTCTTACATGGCTTCAGCCCTGGCTGTGTTCCAGAATCATGTCAAAGGTGATTGTGTTCTGCTGCAGCTGCCATCTCTCACCAGCTGGCAATGTGCTTGCTTGTCTGTTAATGCTTTAGAAGATGATGAATATTCTCCCCGACCCCACACTGAACAAGGGGGGCTCCAAGCCATTTGCCAGTGCATAGAGATGAATTTAGGAGCAGGAGATAGAGTGTTCTCCTGTACTCTCGTGGCTCCAGTAGCACCCACTTTTACCTAAAATTGATGATGATGATGATAATTCAGAAAGCATGCAAGTGTAAAATAAAATACAGCTAGTGTCACCTACCTGTGTGCACATACATTTTTAGTATATTTTTTTTAAATTAAAATTCAGGCTTAGAAATATAATAGACTATTTTTAAGGGTTTCCAATGGCTTTAGTTTTTTTTTTCTTTTATGTTAATAATATCAAGTGCTGTGCTATTGAACATTCCCTCCTGCGTCTGCCCATCTGTTGTGTGACCAGAATGACCTTTCTTGTTTCTTCTTCAATGATAGACACTTTCCCTTTGGTTTTATTAAAGAAAGTATTGTTTAATGGCCTAAAATACTATGCATTTTAGAGAAAGTTTCCTGGGCTGCAGAGAAAGTGTATATTCCATAGATGTTGGATAGAATAGTCTGTAGATGACTGTCAGTTTTGTTTGATCTATCCTGCAACTCACCTCTGAAGTGCATTTGCTTAAATCCATGATTTCATTCACTTAACATACCCTAATTTAAAAAAAAGACAGAGCAAATGATGAAAACCAAAGTACAAATTGATCCCTGTAATCTAAAGCATCCAATAGATACTTCAGTTTTCTACACAGAGGTGACAATTGTTCTTACATGACACATATCCTCACGTGGTGCTAAAGGTCACTTAAGGCATTGGAACATGTGTTGTACTTAAAACATTAAAGATTGTGGTAAAAATGATACCAAACAAGAGCAATTTCCTAGATAATTTAAAAACTATTTGCAAATATTAAGTGATCAAAATGTGATATTTTTTAAATGTTGGGAAATAAGGTCATAGTATAGTTAATAAGTGTTTTTGCTGCAAGCATGTGGACCAGATTTGGATCCTGACATCCACAAAAAAATCTAGGCAGGTGCTGCCTATCTATAATCCTAGCTCCTGGGAGGCAGATATAGGGGATCCTTGGGGCAAGGTGGTTAGCAGGAGTTGTAAGAATTGGCCAGTTCCAGCGTTATATCGTGAGACCTAAGTAAAAAGGGGAAACCAACTGAGGAGCACGCCCATCATCAACTCAGGCCTCTACATACATGGGTACACACATCTTCATATGTGCATGTGCCTGTATACACATGAACATGAATAATATACTTACACATGCCATCTTGTAGACATTCTTTTGTTTTGTTTGTTTATGGGGGGGTTGGTGTGTGTGTGTGTGTGTGTGTGTGTGTGTGTGTGTGTAGATGCACATGCCTATGTAATGCACAGATCAGAAGAGGGCACTGGATCTTTTCAATACAGAGCTACAGAAGTTTCAAGGACACTTAGTTTGTCACATGGTGTTGGGAATCTAGATTCTGGTCCTCACAAGTGTGTTGTAAGTGCTCTTTGTCTCTGAGCTGTCTTTCAGGACCATTTCTTTAATTTTCTTGCAGAGTTGGGCTAATTTCCAATATGTTGAGTTTCTTATCTGTGAAATAACAACAGAAAAATACAACACATAGATATCAAAGATGAAAATCACACATGGAAGACATTTTGAAATTTAAGATGTAGACAATTAATTCACTGATATTACAGGAATCTGGACTATTGTCAGAACATTTTTCTTTTTCTTTTGGAGGAGGTGTGTGTGGGAAGGTTCTGTTCCTGCTAGGGCAATTACTCTATCATTGAGCTGGAGACCAAGCTTAAGGGTTTCAAAGTGACCCCAGTGTGGTACAGAACACACTCAGACATCAGACATCAGATTCTCAGCACAAAGGAGATTTGATTATTTGGAGGGGTGCAGGGGTTGGGGAATGCCCCTGAATAAGACAGAGACAATGATAGCTGACTGGCACAAGGACATTTTAAGGACTAAAGCATGGAAAAGGAGGGAGGGAGTGTCCCTTTCCTGGAGAGGGCTGAGGCAGCTGTTCGGTTGGCTAGGAGGAAAACAGAAGAGATGAGGTATCAGGCTTTTCCGTCATGTAGCCAATGCTATTTTATGAGGTAGTGTATCTGTAGTTTCTTCCTTTCATTTCCTACCATCCACATTGCTTGCCCCTCCCCCACTTTGTGTGTGTGTGTGTGTGTGTGTGTGTGTGTGTGTGTGTGTGTGT
>JADRCH010000046.1:5686485-5709754 GCA_019843965.1 Rhynchomys soricoides
TGTGTGTGTGTGTGTGTGTGTGTGTGTGTGTGTGTGTGTGTGTGTCCTGGATTTGTTCTTTGAAGCTGTGGGGATTCCTTCTCTAGGGATGTTGCACTGCCTGTGTGATCTTTGCCTTCCTCATTGACTTGGGTTATTTTAATTTCTTTTTCTATAGGTATGATAAAATACTCTGACTTAAGCAACCAAGGACAGAAAGGATTTATTTGCCTCACAATACCAGGTTACAGTCCATTGATGCAAGAGAAATCAAAATGCCAGGAACTTGAAGCAGAGAGAGACATAATCATCGTCAAGAGCAGTGAGGAATGAATTAAAGCCTCTTAGTATTTGACCCCCTCCCTTCTTATTTTTGTTACAGCCCAGGATTCCATGCTCAGAGAATGGGCCTGCCCACGATTAGTGTCTTTTCCCATCAATTAATGGATGAAGATGATTCCTTACAGACATTCTCAGAGGCTAACTCTAATCTAGATTCTCTCTCAAATGTGTGTCAGAGGCCTGTGTCCTTGGTGTTCTGCTGACAGTTCATATTCTTCATCTCAGTTCACGCAGACCTTACACCATGGGCCATGTGACAGGTTTCAGAAACATACAGAAGGATCCTTTCTGTCTTTTTTGACCAATACTTTTGTGTTTGGACTTAAAGGTGTGCCTTTCAGATATTAGTACTATGCTTGGGTTTATCTTTTAGTTTTTAGGCACTGGATCTAAGCAGAGCACGTGGGTTCAGATGAAGAAAGTAACTGTGTCTTATGGGAATGTGATCATTTCAAAGTCATATTACACATCTTGAATTTAGAGAAATGCAATTTGTAATTTTTGTTGTTGTTCTTTTGATGAAGTTATGAAATTATGGGTTCTCTAACTTGAGAGATCAGAAGCAAATCCAGAGATTCTGGCTCTCCTGTCAACCTTGTGAACCATAGGATAGTGACTCTGCATGTGGTGCACACACCACACCTTCGATGTCCCTTTATGGGGTGTTGCCTGTGATATATTATGTAGCAGGACATGTACGTGTGTGACATGACTTATCTGAGAAAGGTACTGAGGTGCAAAATGAAAATTGAGATTTATTTTCATTGTAGCTTTGGCTGTCCTGACTAAGGCTATTTCTTTTTAAATTGCTACAGACCAAATTTTCACGTATTATATTATTTATTTATTAACTTAACTATATCTGTTGGGTAAGTCACGGTTCTTGGTGCTATGGGATGCAGACTTGGCTACTGTCTGATGAGACTACTCCAAGACTTACTACCATGGGAATGAAGGTTATAGTGGACCATGGAGACAATGGGTCTTTTGGTGGCAGACTGTCATTTTCACTAAAACTTTGACATATCTCAGAGAAATATCCATTTCGTTATTTTGTCTGTCAGCATTATGTTGGGGAATGTTAGATTAGATGCTATATGTTTTTTCCTAGCTTGCTCACATTGAAAGTTATGGACTTAGGGAGAAACAATGACAGCCATCTTTGAAGGTTCCTTGTGCATGTAGATTCACACAGGAGATGATTTTTAAAAAATACTCAGAACGCATAAAAGTATTTACATGAGTTTTTAAAGTTTCTTTCTGTGAATTCACTAATTCACTCATTGAGTTAGGAGTTTATTATGTCATCTTTAAGATGCACAGAATGTGACATTTTATACTTGAAAATGTTGTTCATAATAAAAGAGCAGCCCTGAACACATCCTTGTGACTGGGAAACAGAGCACTCCATTCTAAGTGATTTCACATTGTGTCCGTATCCTGGCTAGTTTTATGGCAACTTGTCACACGCTGCAGTCATCTGAAAGGAGGGAACCTTTCAATTGAGAAAATGCTTCCGTAAGATTAGGCTGTAAGACATTTTCTTAACTAGTGATTGATGTGGGAGAGCCCAGCCCATTGTGGGCAGGGCCATTCCTGGGCTGGGTTCTACAGGAAAGCAAGTTACACAAGCCAGGGGAAGTAAGCCAGTATGCTGCACTCCTCCATGGCCTCTGCATTAGCTCCTGCTTTGGGCTCTCTGTGCTGTTTGAGTCCTTGTGGCAGTATAAGCCAAATAAAGCCCTTCCTCCCAACTTGCTTTGGACATACTGTTTCATCAGAACAATAGTAAATCTAGCTTGGACAGTTCCTGTGTTGCTGAATGTTTTAGATAAATATCTCTACCATTGCCACTCCCATTTTAAAATGCCATTATCGACACCACTGAGTATATATATCTTTGGCTCCTTTTCTACATTTTCTTACTCAGTAGCAAATACTAGTGCGAGGTGTGTGAACATAATTTCTTTATTTAAAAAGGGTTGCCACAGATACCTGGATTCATTTACCAAACAGGATATCTTGTGTTCTTGTTTTAAAATTTTCATTTAAACACTGGATCCTATCGTGGTGTGGTAACACATACTTGTAATCTCAACACTCAAGAAGCCAAGGCAGGAGGCATGTGGGTTCAAAACTGACCTGGGCTACATAGTGAGTTCCTATCTGAGAAGGAAAAGCTTAATGAACAAACAAAACACGACATAACAAATGCACAGATCTGTATACATCTGTGTGCAGCTTGCCATCATTGCTAGGGTGCTAAGACTCATGGAGAATGGTCCTTATTAGTGTAGTGGTGTTCAGCAGCATCATTTCTGTCACCAACCACACTCCTTTATGCAGTCTGCACCTGGGCCTTCCAATTGATTCTCCAGGGTCAAATTTTGTTTTGTAATTGCCCCCTCTCGCATATCGTTGATGGAATCATTCTTCATATGTGCTGGCATCCGACAGGAACGAGAATCTTGCTTTGTTCTTACTTCTTGATGAGTGTCTTGGCAGTTCTTGGGCTGTTGCTATTCTGTTAAAATTTTTAAAATCAGTTTTTAAAAATCACTTGAAGCAGGGTTGGCAATTAATTCAAATTGTGCTCAGTTCCAAAATAATTTTGGAGAAAATGAATGCTTATAAAATGTTGCATTCAATTAGAAAAAAATACCCTGCAGGAAATATTAGAAGACTTATCACAAGGAACAGGCTTATAGAAAAGGGAACTCTGCTGTGGCTATCCACAGAATTTCTTCCTCAGAGGTTTCTATTCTGTTGGGTATTTGAGTGATTGAAGTCTATCCAGAATATGGAGAATAGCTTCCTTCATTTAAGGTCCATGTACTATATAGATCTCATAAAATACTTTCACACAAATACTTAATTTAGATCTGGCTAAGTCATAGTATTTGAAACTAGCCAATCCGATACATAAAACTTACCTCACTTTCACACAGCTCACAAACATGGTAGTTTTCCCTCTTTCAATGTATTTTTGTGTTCTGCAAGTTGGTTTTTGTCAACTTGATGCAGGCTAGACATTCTTGGGAAGAAGGAATCTTGGTTGAGGAAATCCCTTCATCCGATTGGCCTGTGGATATGTCTGTGAGGTATGTTCTCAATTGCTGATAGATGTAGAAGACCCAGTTCCATTCCTGGAGAAGTAGAACTGGATTGTTAAAGAAATCATGCTGCTCTAAATGGGATGTCTTTATCAAACCCCTCCCCTAAAGGCTCAGGCCTGTTCCCAGTAGCATGTGATCAACACAAAAGGACTCAATGCTCTGTGTTGTTGCTTTGTTTCGGTATTACACACACACACACACACACACACACACACACACACACATTATGTTATATCTGAAAGACATCATTCTCTTGGAGTTATCCACCACCTCTAGCTCTTAAAATAAATAAATAAATAAAATTATATATTATTTATAATAAATATAAACTATATAAGATTGTAAATATTGTTTACATGTAATATATATGCATATATATATTTTAAATAAAAATGCTTAAAAAGAATACTGGCTGAAAAGATCCCAGGAAAGTAAGCCGTGTTCCTCTTGTACAATTCCTGCCTCCAGTTTCCTGCACCAGCTTCCTTTGATGATGGACTGTACCCTGTAATCCAAATAAACCCTTTCCTCACTAAGTTGCTTCTAGTTTGGGTTTTATCACATCAATAGAAAGCAAACTAGGATGCAGTTAATGTATTTTTACAAACAAATTTTTCTCTAAGGTAGTCCATTTAAAAAATTGTATATTCTAGCAATATCATCTTTTGGTATAAGCAAATGCCAAATTGATTTTGTTAAGCTCTTAATAATTCAGACTTTCCCCATGGAAACAATTTTGCTTATTTCATGCATGCATTCATATTGCCTATAAGAAAAATTAGCTTCCCCCTTCATTGCTTATTGTTTTAGAAATAAATTTTGACTTTAAAGTCACTTGTGTGAATAGTTCTCTTTGTGGCACACAGTTCTTGGATTTTGGTTGTATGGGAAATCATCTGTCCACTACTACAGCAGAATCAGGAATGGTTTCTGCAGGCTACAGATTCATCTGGGGCACAAAACAGCAGCCAGTTCCTATTAGAGCCTGGGGTACACTGTCTAGTGTTACACCTTTCTTAGAATGTTATGCAAATAAAGCCTCCACACATAACTCCTAGAATGGAGGGATTATTTCTCCTAAGGGAAGATTTACAACTGTGTGTGTCACTTAAGCAGAAACTGCAGATGGCTCTGTGTGCTGCCCTCACCATCTGCATCCCCACAGCAGTCCAGTAAGGGAGCTCTGTTGTAGTCACTTGCATGCTTGGCATTGACACTTCTTTCTCATCCTTGAGTATTTGAAAGTTTCCCATGTTTTGTCCCTGTCTTTTACCAGGTATGTAATGTGCAGACATTTACTCCTAGTTCAAGGCCCTTTCGGGTTCTCAACAGTGTCATTTGAAAAAGCAAAACATATTTTATTTTATAATTTTAAGTCCAAAACTTTCACATTATTTTCTGTCCTGTTTCATGCTCTTGGGTCTGACTGTAAGGAAATTTCACACAGATCCGTTCCACAATGTTTTTTTCCTGTGTTTTCTTCTAAGTATTAAACAGCTTTCACATTTATAATCTACAATGTGTTTAAGTTAATAATTTGGAAAAATGGAGAGTCCATATTTTTATCTATGATGTATTTGGAATTAATAATTTGGATAACATATACAATATGAGTTAAAATTATTTTCACTCTGTTCTCAAATAGACTGTAGAATCCTGAATAAGTATGCATGCACATAGTAGGGAGATGTTTGAGATGAAAACAGAGAAATACACTTGTTTCAATCACAGATTTGGTGAGGTATCCCAGACCCAGAAAGATAAATATAGACTATGGCATATATGCACTTATACGTGGATATTAGCTCTTAAGTAAATGATAATCAAGCTACGATCTACAGAACCGGAAAGGTTAATTAGGTAAAGTGGAGGGCTTTGGGGGAGGGGCACAGAGATCTCCTCAGGAAGGGGAAATAGGATAAATTTTGCTGGTAAGATGGGGGCAGGTAGAGACAGGAGCAGGAGGGATCAGGTTGTGCGGGAAGGGATGGAGAAAGAAATGCTGAGAGAGACAGCTGGAATTCAGGGGCATGTGGAGGGCAATATGGAAACCTAGTGCAATGGAAACTTCCCAAGATCCATGAGGGTGGCCCTAGTGAGGACTCCTAATAGTGAGGGATAAGGAATCTGAAATAGTCATCTTTGGTAGCCAAGCAAGACTTCTAATGGTGGGACTGGGTTGCATTTAGTTACATTGTTGGCTGAGGAGATCCATGGAGCTCCCCCTCCACAAAATCCAGTCTGAATGTAGGACAGAGGGTCAGAGTCCAAAGGCTGACAGCATATTCCCATTGTGGAGGACAATATCCACACAGCACATTGAATTAGAGAGGTCAAGCTGCTGCCTGCATGGAGCCCTTGCCCTTACATTCGAGTCTCTTTCATAAGGGGAAGTACTCTGCAGGCTATGGAAAGAGAAACCTGGACACTGAGCCAGCCACGAAACCCTCGACCTACAATATGTCCTGCCTAAAAGATGTGTTGGGGTAATGGTGGCACAGAGCTTGTGAGAGTGGCCCACCAATGTTTTAATTTGATGCAAACATCATGAGAGGGAGCCCATGCTCTCTACTGCCTGGATGGCCAGGAACTG
This sequence comes from Rhynchomys soricoides, assembly GCA_019843965.1. Classification (NCBI taxonomy): domain Eukaryota; kingdom Metazoa; phylum Chordata; class Mammalia; order Rodentia; family Muridae; genus Rhynchomys; species Rhynchomys soricoides. The sequence goes on from JADRCH010000046.1 coordinate 5,692,516, forward strand.
GAGACTGAGAGCCCAGAGACTGAGGGTAGAACCTTCTGATGGGAGTGACTGGATGAAGAGGGTTACAGCCAGCCAGTGTGTTGGGTCTCTCCCCTCAGAGGCTAGGAAATCTAATGGAAGAGGGAGAGGAAAGATGAAGAGGGAGAGGATTAGATCGGATGAAGGATACCAGAAATATATGGCCATCAGAATCAGCTAAACAGGACTCGTGTGGGCTCACAGAGACTGAAACAGCAAGCATGGGGCCTGCATGGGTCTGCACCAGGTTCTCTGCATATATATTACGGCTGTTAGTTTGGTATTCTTGTTGGACTCTTAAAGGTGGGAGTGGGTGTGTCTCTGACTCTTTTGCCTGCCCTTGGAAGAACTTTTCTTCTATTGGGTTTGCCCTATCCAGCCTCAGTATGAGGGCTTTTACTTTGTCTTATAGTATCATATTTGCTTGCTGTCTCAGAAAAGAGTCTTGCTCTTTTCTGAAGGAAAGAAGCGGGAGAGTATGTCTAGTGGAGAATGGAGGAAGGAGCTAGGAGAGTGGAGGGAAGGGAAACTGTGGCTGGGATGTGTTGTATGAGAGAAGAATCTATTTTCAATAAGACAAAATTACTCATTTGGAATTTAATTAAACCATTGCTAGCAAGGACAGGGGGAGTAAAATGGGTACATTTAGTCCCTCACAGGGAAGTGCATGGGCAGAGCACTCATGTGGGTCCCCTGAATACAACAGTGAGTCCTACCCATGTCTCTGATGTGCTGTGCTTCCTTCCAGGCATATATGACTGGAGGAAGGTGCAATTTACACCAATTTAGGGGGAAATCCTGTTCTATCCCCTACCAGTGAAATTGTATTTTATAATACCTAGTAATTTCAAACTAATTTCTCAGTAAAACAGGCTGCATTTTGTCTCGTTTGGGCAGATGAGTCCTCAAGCATGTGCTTTCCTCTAAGAGGCTGGAGGGCATGGGAACCCTGACATCATCCATCTCTGACTTACAAATCAGGTGTAATTCCCAAAAGTCTACTCACAAGCCAGACTTTTCTTCAGCATGTTTAGAAGGCAGTGAAATGCTTCTACCCAATGGTATGGTGTGAAGGGCATGTTGTGACTTTTCCCACTAAATGGTACCATGGCAAACAGTGTTTTACATAATTTGATTTGCATCTATCTTCATATGAATATTGAGGAGTGTTAGCATCCTGTTTACATCACAAATGGGATAGACTTGGAAAGGTGGAGCCCAGTTAATCACAAACCTAGAAATCAGAGGTTCCAGATGTGCCCAGCTATGCTTTCAATGACTGTGTGGAATCCAGGGGTGATTCTGCTTTGTAAATCTTTATCTCCCCTTTTAAAATTAACAACATTGTTATTTAAAAAATCTCTCTTCAGTGCTTTAGAAAGCCCATTGCTTAAAGTCCTTTCCTTGTGACTAAAGTTCTTTCCTTGAAGTGTGGTGTCTGGTTAGGAACAGCCTTTGTTTACACTATTCTGGCTAACAATTACAGCTTTTTCGGCCGCAGAGAAACAATGGCCATGACATTGATGGAATAAAAAGGGACTAATGGAGTCCCTGTCTCCTATAGTCACAGAGAGACCTACCTTGCAGAGAGCTATAAAAAGACACACAAAAATCAAACAACTGAAAGTCGGCCTTGTTTACTCTCAGCAAGGAAGATTGATTTTTACTTGTTCTGTTCGCAATTAATTTACCTAATTTAACCTTTAGAAATGTCACCTTCTTTTTCAACCTCAGTAATAAATATAATTTTTTCCCCTTGATTTAATTTTAGAAGCCTCTCCATTTACTTTCCACAGCTGCTGCCCTTTCGGGTTGGATTGGTAGCAGGTAGGAGATAAAGGGAACATAGAGAGAGAAAGCTTTGAGGATGCATGTTTGTCTTTATTTAAATGTTAGTTTCCTAGCATGTTGATGTGTTAAGTATGTACAGATGTATTCCTCTGTGTTGGGGTACAGGGGAATGAGTGAGGGAGAAAAATAAATCAATGAAAAGTTATTAAAACTAAACACCATAGTAAGAGCTGTAGAGGAATTAGCCAGCTTAAAAGATTTGGAGGCAGAAACTGTGCCTTTGCTTTGGCAGTCACAGGAATTAGCGCATGCTCACTATACCCTCATGCTGGTGTCACAGAAAAGGGCTCCTCAAATTTGTACATGTAGTCACATCCCTTGGATGTGCAGAAAGGATCACAAACTCTGGGATGCGCATCCCTTGCGAAAATGCAGAAAGGATCACAAACTCTGGGTTGTGGAGTTTGGGATTACTGTGCAAGTTAATCTCAGAGGTGACACTGACCCTCAGTCTGCCTTCAAGTGAAGGCTCTAAGTCCTTTGATCCCTGTATGTGTAAACCTGTTAAGGTCTCTACATATAAAATCAAGCTTTTTGACACTTTAAACATTTATGTTTATTTCAAAAAGGATTCACTTTGTAGTCGAGGATGCCTGGAGTCTACTCTGTTGCCCAGGCTGGCTTCAATCTAGTATTCTTTCTGCTTTGGCTTGCTGAGTGTTGGTATTGTAGGCACATGTGTCATCATGATCAGTTTAAAAATATTTAGATTGGAGATTTATATCATGCATTTTATAAAAGAAAGAAAACACAAACTCGTGAATTCATGCAAACAGTTTGCAAACATTGTGGTGTTTTTATTTTTATATTCTTGATGAGAGCTATAAATTACTATGCATTGTAGATGATCTAAGGACTGAAAGTATGTCTCCATGTGGAAATATTTGATAGAGAGTGCATTCCATCTTTGATTATCTCCCTTTAAAGTCCATGTTGACAGTGGTGGCTAATCACTACCATCTTGTGAAAGGAAGAGGAGGGCACAAAACACAGTCTGATGTGAGGATCAAGCAGTCGTCCATTTATTGACTCATCTTGAGACTTGGTATACCAAGTTCCTTATTCTAAATGCAAATGATATTTGCTCTGCTATTCAGTCTATGCAGAACTTGGGAAAACAAAAGAAATATCATGTTTGGTGACCTGTGACTGAACATAGAAGTGAATTCCTCACCCTAGCTGTTCCTTGTTTGTCAAGGATAGACACAACGTGATAGAAGTCCTGAGAGACTAGGGATACAAAGGACATATCTCAACATAATAAAGATAGTTTACAGCATAGCCAACTTCAACTTAAATGGGGAGAAACTCAAACTAATTTCACCAAAATCAAGAACAAGATGATGTTGTCGTCTTTCTTCATACCTAATCAATATTGTATGCAAAACTTTAGTTAAGGCAATAAGACAACTAAAGAAGATCGAAGGGATACAGATTGGAAATGAAGAAGTCAAAGTATTATTTGCAGGTGATATGATAGTATATATAAGTGATCTGAAAATTCCACAAGGAAACTCTGACATCTGATAAACACTTTTAGCAAAGTACTTAGATGCAAAATTAACTAACAAAAGTCAGTATCCTCCTACATACAAATGACAAAAGATCTGAGAAAGAGATCAGAGAAACAAAATCTTTCACAAAAGCCTCAAATAACAAAATATCTCTGTGTATCTCATACCAAGAACATAAAAGTCTTATGTGATAAAGCTTCAAATCTTTGAAGAAAGAAATTGGAGACTATATCAGAAGACAGACAGGTAAGATTAACATAGTAAAAATGGCTACCCTACCAAAAGCAATCTACACATTAAATGCAATCTGCATCAAACTTCTGACATGATTCCTCACAGATCTTTCAAGGAAAATCTTTAGCTTCACATGGAAACATGCAAACACACATGCCCCATATAAAGTAGGATAGATAAAATATCCATGAATAATAAGAGAACTTCTGGAGGTGTCACCATCCTTGATTTCAAGTTGTATTACAGAACTATAGTAAGAAAAACACCGTGGTACTGACACGAGAACAGACACATTAATCAATGGATCCAAACTAAAGATCCAGAAATAAATCCACATACGTACGGACATTGTATTTTTGATAAAGAGGCCAGAAACACACACACGAAAAAAGACAGCATCTTCAACAAATGGTGCTAGTCAAACTGGACGTAGAAGAATCCAAATTAATTCACACTCAGCACTCTATATAAAACTTCACTCCAAGTGGATTAAAGACCTCAACATAAAACCAGATACCCTGAACCTTATTGAAAAGAAAGTGAGAAATACCCTTGAGCTCAGTGGCATAGGAAAAAGTTTTCTGAACAGAACACCATTAGCATAGGCACTAAGATCTACAATTAATAAATAGAACTTCATGAGACTGAGAAGTGTCCACATGGCAAAAGACAGTGTCATTCAAACACAGTGACTGCTTCCAGTATGGGACTCTTACTAACTCCACATCTGATAGAGGACTAATATCTAAAATATATAAAGAACTGAAGAAGTAAGATATAAAGAAAACAAATAATCCAATTTAAAAATTGGGTTCAGATATAAACAGAGAATTATAAGTAGAGGAACCTCAAATGGCTGAGAAAAACTTAACAAAATGTTTGACATCCTTAGTCAGCAGGGAAATACAAATCAAAACTACTTTGTGATTTCATCCAACACCTGTCAGAATGGCTAAGATCAACAACAAAGAAGTAACAATTCATGCTGCCAAGGATGTGGACTAAGAGGAACAGTCATAATTTGCTGGTTGGAGTGCAGACTCATTTATTTAGTCTGGAAATCACTGTGGCAGTTCCTCACAAATATGGTAATCAATCTTTAAGACCAGTTATACTACTCTTGGGCATGTTTCACCCTACCACAGAGAAACTTGCTCAACCATGTTCATTGCTGATCTTTTCATAATAATCTGAAAGTCTGAAATTGGAAACAACATAGATGTTCATTAACTAAAAATATAGATAAAGAAAATGTGTTACATTTACAAGGTGGCGTATTACTCAGTTATTAAAAAATGACACTATGCAACTCATGGAGTGTAGAGATGTCGAGCTGGTGAGCACAGGGAGCAGTCACCCCTTTGTTCTGACATCTTTAGTACAGGAAGTTACTCTGCATGCTCTCAAAAGAAATATATAAATACTAAGCTAGCCATAAACCCTTTAATTCACCCATAAAATTCACAGGTAATGGATAGATCCTGACTGAGATAACTCAGACCAAGAAAAGCATATGGTGTGTATTTGGTTATATGTGAATACTAGCTGTTACGTCAATGATCACCAAGTTACAACCCATAGAACCACAGAGGGTAATCTAGAGTAAAGGACTAGTTGGAACAGATAGCTCTAATTAGGAAATGGAAATGGAATAGGTATTTATACATGGATGAGGGGATCTGGAACAGAAAGATCAAATGGGGAGGGTGAGAGAAGAGGAGCTTTGCGGAGGGCAAATTGATAGACACCGTTCAAAATAAGGGGCATTTGAAGGGTAATATGGGAACTTAATATAGTAGAAACCTCCTGAAAATATATAATATATGTTTCTAAATGAAATCAGCAAATAATTGAAATCCAGTCCTAGCTCGACATCTCTTGTCACCAAAATAAGCTTCTAGTACCAGCATTGGATTACATCTAAATTAGTTGTTGGCCCAAGAGGCCCCAAGGGTATCCATAAACAACCCAGATTATTGATAAGATTATAGGTTGCTCTCCAAAAACTGCCAGCAAAGTACCATTGTTGATGAAAAAACTATATGACTCACTGAACATTGAGATATCAAGCTGGTGCTCACTGGGAGCAGTTACCCCTTTGTTCCAGCATCTTTGGTACAGGGAGGTACTCTGTAAGCTCGCAAAAAAGAAACATAAATACCAATCACCACAAATCTTTATCTACAGTGGTGTCCTATCTGTAAGATATGCTAGGACAACAGTGGCATATAGCTTGTGGGAGTAGCCAACCAATATCTGATCTGACTTAAGGCCCACTATACAAGATAGAACCAATGTGCAACACCGCTTGGGTGACCAAGAACTAAACCAAATAATACTTGTCTTAAAAAGAAAAAAAGAAAAAGTTGTAATGATGACGACTCCTAATGATATTCTGATATACTTATAGATCAGTGCTTTGCTCAGCCATCATCGGAGAGGATTCCTTCTGCAGCAGATGAGAAGTACAGAGACCCACAGGCAGACATTATATATGAGAGACACCTTGCAACAAACACTCAGCCCTAAAAGGGGCATCTCCATCAAATCTCTACCCTCAGTGCTTGGGGAAACCTGTGGAAGAGGAAGTGGAAAGGGTGTGAGAGCCAGAGGAAATGGAGGGCATCAGGAAAACAAGGCCTTTTATAGCAACATGAACAAATCCTACGAACTCAGAGATTGAAGCAAGCACAAGGCCTGCAAAGGGGTCCACTGGGTGTTGGTGTTTTTATTATGGCTTCCAGTTTAGTGCTTTTATAGAATTCCTGACCATGCAAAAGAGTGTATCTCTGAATCTTGTGCCTTCTCTTGGGCTCTTTTCCTTGTGTTGGTTTGACTTGTCCAACTTCAACGTGCAAGCTTTGGTTTTATCTTATTATAGCTTATTATTGTTATATTTTAAGAAAATGAATACATAAACAAAAACCAAGCCAATGGGGTAAAGGTTGACAACTGAACTGTCATTTATACGTTCTGGGAGAAGGAAAAGTCAGTTTTCTCCATTGGAATGACACTGGGTATATCAACCATTCAGGGCAGGCCTCATGTTTAGGAGCAGTTGACCATCATAAAATGGCCTCCACAGTTTTTTGAAAGCTTTTATATAGTTACAGTTTGGGGTTTTGTCTTGTTTTTGTTTTCTCTCTCTTTTAGATATTGATGATTTTTGTTTTCTAAGTTTTAGGGTTTTGTACCGGGTTCTTGGTTTGTGCTTTGAGAAAGAATTTAGAATTGGGTTGGTAGCAAGTAGGAGAGAATCTGGAAGGACTTGGGAGAGGGGAAGAGTATGATTAAAATGTATTTAAATCTAAAAATTGTTTTGAACATTAAAAATAATAAAAGTAAACAAAAAATGGGCATGATGAAGTTTGCAAAAATTAACTATATTCCCAGGCTGTTTGATGACCATGGGCAGGTGAATTTTCATGAGCAAATGGTATCTGCATTTGAGTTTAAGCATGAGAAACTGAGGGTTCTTAGTCATCCATGCCCAGTCTGGCACCTATAACCTTCTTCCAGTTCAAACCAGGAAGTATATATATCTGAGCACCCAGTCAGTTGTTTGCCAAGATTTAGATACAATGGTGTTGATGAGGATTGCTTTGGGACATGACTGCTCTAAAATGAGGCTGGTAGTTAATGAGATGTCTGCTCAGTCAGGGTACAGTATTTTAGAGGCCAGTGTTAGGAAATGTGGCCTGTAGTGGGGCATTAGCAGGCCTTGCAAATCTCAGAGGTGAGAAGTTACACCATCTGCTCCCATGAGTCAGGGGAAAAGCAAGACAGAACAGAGTAATTTCCTCAGCTCCACAGGGATAGGAGAAGGAAAAGTTGTCCGTGATTGAGTGGACATCCGGAAGGCAGACAAGTGCTTCCGAGGAAAATTGAATGACTCAACAGGGAAAATAGGAGAGGCCATGACTCTTCGAAAGAGCCGCTGATTTAATAATCCCTTCAGTGTTTGTACCGCCACCACCTATAACCCCAAATTTTATTCCAAGAAAAACTCCTTTGAGGTAGGAATAGGTGTCTCCATTCTACGAATGAAGAAAATACGTGTTAGAGAGATTCATTTATTTCCCCCTGAAGTGGGAGAGCTGGAAACTCTAAATTCTGTGCATTTCTTGTCAGACTCTCAAGCCTCTTTGGAGTCAGATATATTGGAACTAATTTGTTCAACAAAGTAGTAACACTACCTATTAAAATTGTTTCATAGATACTTTCTTTCTCAAAAATAAATTCCTACTTATGATATATGAGGTTTGACACTCAAGTCTGCCATAAGAGAATTCAAAGCACCTCCTGTCCTGAATTTGAATTCATAGCCTGTGGCTGCCCAATTCTGGATGCCTCTTAAGGGCTGGGAAGAGTATTGTGTTTTTGCTGTGGAAGAGGAAAGAGTATACCTTCTGGCCCTTGTGGACCTTCCCAGAATATATTCCATACTGTCTTGACTAGAGTGTTTTGTTGTTAAATCAAATCTGCTATGGGTTGACTGGAATTGTAAAATACAATGAACACTATATGTCAGAATAATGAAAAAGGCCAAGAACCAGGGGCTGTCACCTCCTCTCAGACCCTGGACCTTCCTCGGCACTGTCCAGGTAGTCTTTTGTTGAGTTTCTCAGCAGCACTGTCTGTGCAAGTTCCTCATTTTTGTACATTAGTTTTTACTATACTCATTTGACATCTTCCTAGCTTTAGTTCAATGCAAGCCAGTAGACCGATGTTTCTAGAGAAACGGCTCGACGTGTGTGTCTTTGTCAATGGCCAAAAATCTCTCTGTTCCCCATGCTGCAGTTGAATATTTACTGACTTATAGGCAGGCTGAAGTCCATCTATGCTCTGAATCCATCTCTGCCTAGACCTTACTTAGAAGGAAGAAGTCAATGCCTCTAGAAGAGCCAGTCTGGACTAGGAAGCAGGCTCACAGCTGTAAGCTTTAATTGCTTTACCTGGGACCAAAGTTCTAATGGGACAAGGATTTTCCACCTTTAATTCTTTTTCCTTTCAATTCTATTTATTTATTATCTTTTTATTTGTTTGTTGCTTGTTTGTGCACACATTACAGTGAATGTATAAAAGAGGAAAACTTGGGGATGGTAGTTCTTTCCTTCTCCCATTGCAAACCCCTGGATTCAGTTCAGGTTGTGAGGCTCAGGTACAAGAGCCTGAGCCAGTCACCGAGCCCATATCACTGGCCCCAAATTTTCACCATTTAATGCTAAAGAGGTGATTTCATTTACATTCCATGTATTCGAAGAAATTTAGATTAAACATATGTCTCAAGAATAGAGTAAGATGAATCATTATTAAAGGGTCAGTTTTAGTAATAAATCCTCTGTGATTACGTGTTCTTTCTGTGGTTGGGTGGCTTTTATTGTGCATTTATCTCAGGTTCAGGTGAATGTACACTAATGAACTCTAAAGTGCGGTCTATATGGCCTCTGGTAAATGGCCACACCAGTTTGTTCTCTATTCTCTTTCTTCCTGGGCTGGATTTGTTCTTAGGGGCTTCTTCTTGACTGGCATCCTTTGAAGCAAAGGGAACTTGCACAATAGATGGACGTTGGTCATGAAGCGATGCTGCCAGGTGTCATAGTAAAAGGCAGAAGGATGCCTTCCTCCTCACTGTACCTACACATTAATCTTTCTTACCTGGCATTGGCACTTTATTTTTTATTTTAAGAGAGATAGAAATATTTTTTTTTTAATGTTGAGCACCAGATGCTGAAATATGAGGACTTACTACTTGCTTACAAATGTATTTCTTCTACTTGAATAAATGAATTATACAAAAACAACAAAAACAAATAAACAAAGCCTCAATTGATCCCACAGCGGGCAGACACAAGCAAACAGTGCACATGACTTTTCTAACTGGAGACTTAGCTGTGTATACAGGAGTCTTAGCAATTGTTAGAAAAACACTAATCCCTACCTAATTCTGGACTCCTAGAAGTAACCGACTGTATTCTTACAGGTTTAGTATCACCAGTGTTTTTTTGTAGTATGATGTAATAATTTTGTTTGATAAATAAAAATAAAATTATTTTAGCTTTTGTTTAATTAATTAGTTGCTTTGCAATTTTCTTTTGCTCCGAAAGAAAGAAGTCACATTTCACCCATAAATATACCAAGGAAAACTTGAATTCACTTAGAAGGAGCGCTGGGGAAAAACTTCATTTTAGTTAGCTTAGACTTATACACAGGATTCTGAAACCATATGTTAGCCGCTAAGTGCTTTAAAATACTCTGACTAGTATAATAGTGGTGCGATGCTGGATGGACCAACCAATCAGTATCCAGTTGGATTTATGGGCCTGCCTCATGAAATGGAATCCATCCTTCCCTGACACTGCTTTGGTGGCACCTGAGACTAGATAGCCCAGGGAACTAGAAGAAAACCAAATACTACTGTTCTTCTGTAGGGCCGTTGCAATAAGATGACTCTTAGTGATATATGCTGCACATATAGGTCAGTGTCTTGCTCAGACATCATCAAAGGAACATTCTCCAGCCGTGCATGGGAATAAATACAGAGACTCACAGGCAGGTAATGTGCAGAGAGTGAGAGACTTTGGAACACTCAGTCCTAAGTGACATATCTTTATTAACCCCCCCCCCCCCCCCCCAGGGCTCAGGGATCCCTAAGGAATAGGAGGTAGAAGGATTGTAAGAGCCACAGGGAATGGATAGCAAGGAAATGAGGTGTCCTAAACACAGCAGGATTGATGAATACATGAGCTCAAAGAGGCTATGGCAGCATGCACAGGACCTGCACAAGTGTGGATCAGATGGGATCCCAGTATAAGAGGAGCAAGCCTCTATCCTTAACCCAGAAACTATCTCCAACTGATAACTGCTAGCAAATGAAAAGTTAGTTTTCTTCAAGGGAGTCTTAACGAATATCCAAACTGTTCTCAAGGCCAGGCCCCATGCCCAGTAGTGGATGGCCAGCCTACAATAAACTCAGTCACATTTTTGAGGTTTTTTTTTTTTTTGGTCTCATAATGCTTTCTTAGGGCTTTTTACTTTTTTTAAGCTTACAGGTCTTTTGCATATGTATTATGCTTTCTCATTTTGCATTTTTGATGGGTTTTTCTGGCGTGAATATGTGCATTTTTGTATCTATTGGGGTTTCATAAGTACTTTCTTTGGTTGGTTTGTTTGCTTTGTCATATTCTGGCTTACTTTTAATCTAATTTTATTTATTATTATTATCAGAATTATAATTTTACTATTATTATTATTATTAATTTTCCTGCTTGCATCCTAAAGAGAGAGGGAAGGAAAAGATGTGAATTTAAGTAGGTAAAGAAGTGGGAAAGATCTGGGAAGAATTGGTGGAAGGGAAACCGTAATCAAAATCTGTAGTATTAAAAAAAAATCTATTTTAAATTAAAAAGATATTCTGATTTATAAGTATCTATCTTGATATAGCAGCAAAAGCTCTTTCATTCCATACTTTCTAGCTGCTAGCATGATATATTTAGTGAGCTTTTGTCTCCCAAAAGAAAGGGAAAAAAGGCAAGAGTTGAATACAGTTCAGTGCAACTTTTCCCCCATAACCATGAGGGGTAGGACCCAACCCCTGTGCAGATGCCAAGATTCAAGAATGCCCAAGTCTCACAGAAAAAGTAGGATGGTACTTCATGTATTTTTTATCTTGTCTAATGTATCGCCATATTTATTTAGTAATACTTAGTGCAATGTAGATGCTATGTAAGCTGTTCTCATATTCTTTAACAGATAATAACAAGAAAAATATCTGTACATATTCGGTGTACATACAACACTTAACCAAATATTTGTGTGTCAAGGTAATTTGAATTGAAGAGGTGGATGGTACGAATAATCTGAATTGTTGTAGGGTGTCTTACAATGGCAAAAATAAGGCTTCAAGAAATTGAGCTAATAATAGTGACTTACTTATCTGTCAAGGCTTGGAAACTTGAGAGATACCAGACATAACACTAGGCCTTGATTGTGGGGCAATTAAGTGCCAGAAACATGTTTGGAGGGTCACTTACTGTTTGTTTTCAATTCTCTATGTATACTGAACCTTGATCCAAAGGGGAGATGTTGCTTCTAAAGACAAAAATAAAATCAGTAAATAAGTAAATAGGTAAATAAATAAATAAATAAATGAATGAATAAATAATTATTGGGAGCTGGAGAGATGACTTTGTTATCAATAGCACAGTGGTCTTGTAGGTCTGAGTTCGTTTTCCAATATTCACATTTTAACCCCAGCTCCAGTGTACTCTGATCCAGCCTCTACAAGCACCTGGACTCTGGTGCATGTGCCCCTACCCACCACACACATAATTGACAATATAAAGTAAAGTTACTTGAAGTTAACTAATTGATCTTAGCTAAAAATAGCAACTTTCTCCTCTCTTACGTGGTTTTTTTTTCTTGTCGCCCACTTTTCTTATAACCTACGGAAAATTTCCACAGCAAAATGAAAAGAACACCCAGTAAGATATTCTGAAATGAGATAAGAAAAGCTTGATGTAATTTAAGTGCAAATAGGTAATAAAAACTGATAAGGAAGGTATTAATACTCCAGAATTAGAGTGGCAAAGGACAGGAAATGAAATTTCACCAGAGGCAATTCAGTGATCAACAGACCAATGAAAAACATGTAAAACTCATAAAAAACGCTCTGCAAATTAGAGGGGATACAATTTTATTTATCAAATTGATAAACAAGATTGAGAGATTTTAATATAGAATATAAAAGGCAATATTTTATATTTAATACATTTGAAAGTGGTTAGAAAAAATATGCCTTTCAGAAACCAGCACAGCTGGTAAAATCAAACTCCTTGGGATCTATTATGGGAGAAAATTCTGAAGGCACCACCTCTAAGTGAAGGATGATAGGCAGTCAATGGCTACTGATGGAGGGAGAATCTGATTTTTCCAGGGACAAGTCACCTGACTGGCTTCCCAAACCTAAGTATCAGCCCTAACACATAAACAAGTCAGCAACACTAACGGAACTCACAGGCCAGAGCATGTCATATATATGTCATATATATCTGTGATGTATGATGCATCACACACACACATAGACACACACACACACACACACACACACACACACGATATATAACACAATAATTATAGAAGTTATGAATTTGAGATGAGGTGGCAAGTGGATGGGGGGAGGGGAACTGGAAGGGGAAAAGGAGAGATGAAGTGATTCAAATATGCTGTACACATGTATGAAATTCTCAAAAATCAAAACATAATTTTCACTGAATTAAATTTGTCTGACACAAGAGTTTTTTTTTTTTTTTTTTTAACTCTTCTTGAGTTCTGTGGATTATATCCTAAATATTCTTTAGTTTTTTGGCTAATATCCACTTATTAGTAAGGGCTCAAGGGAGGATGCTTCAACCCCACTTGGGAGAGGGAAGAATGCAATCACAGGAGGCATAGGGAGGGAAGGACCGGGGGGTTGGGGAGAGGAAAAGAGGAACAGGATCAGGTATGGGGGGGGGTAGAACAGGGGAAAATCCCTGAGGGCAAGCAGAAAGAATGGAAACAGTCAACCTCAGGGAGTAGGAGGTAGGGGGACACTCTAGAATGTACCAGAGACCTGGGAGATGACAGACTCACAGGACTCAAAGGGAGGGACCATAGATGAAATGCCCAACAGAGGGGAGAGGGAACTTGTAGAGTCCACCTCCAGTAGAAAGACAGGGCATCAAGTGGAGGGATGGGTTGCCATCCCACAGTCAAAAACTCTAACCTAGAATTGTCCCTGTCTGAAAGAACTGCAGGGACAAAAATGGAGAAGAGACTGAGGGAAAGAAGGTCCAGTGACAGGCCCAAATTGGGATCCAGCTCAAGGGAAAGCTCTTAACACTATCACTAATGCTATGGTGTGCTTACAGACAGGAGCCTAGGATGGGTGTCCTCTGAGAGGCCCAGCAAGCAGCTGACTGAGACAGATGCAGATACTTATACCTAATCATTGGACTGAAGTTGAGGACCCCTGTGGTTGAATTAGGGAAAGGCTGGAAGAAGCTGAGGAGGAGGGTGACCCTGTAGGAGGACCAGCAGTCTCAATTCACCTGGACCCCTGAGATCTCTCAGACACTGAGACACCAACCAGGCAGCATATACTAGCTGGTCCAAGGCCCCTGACATATATACAGCAGAGGACTGCCTGGTCTGGCTTTAGTGAGAGAAGACACACCTAATCCTCAAGAGACTTGAGGCCTCAGAGAGTGGGGAGGTCTGGTGAGGGTGGGGAAACAGGGGGTGGGGACATCCTCTTGGAGATGTGAGTGAGGAATGGGATGAGGAACTGTGGGAGGGGGAACTGGGAGGCAGATAACGACTAGACTGTAAAAAAATGAAATAAAATAAAGAGTTTACAGTTCTTACGATTTCATTTTGTTTTACATTTTATTTAATTTGCCAATTTCTTAGTATTTCCCTGAAGTCCAGGAGTTAGGGATGAATGGCCAAGTGCTCCTGAGTTGCTGGGCTCAGAACCTATTCAATGAGACACCATTTGCCCTGGACACAGAAATGTTGTCCTTATGAGTTCTTCAGATGAAATCACTGGCCTATTTGACATGGGTGTGTAAAGATTACAGAAGCTCAGCCACCTGACATTGGTGTGTTTCAGGAAACTAATGTATCATGGGCATGTCAGATCCTGGCACTGTAGGTAATGACATAAATCTTGTACTCATGACATGGTCCCTGTCCTGGACGTCTCAGCTCTCTCAGGCATGTTCATCTCCCAGTTGCCTATCCCTTTCCTTTACAGCCCGCTGTAGAATCTTCTAGCTGTCAGACCTGGCACTGAGGCTCCCATCATTGTATCGCCTGAACACTCTTCCCACGAGCTCACACAGCTCTCTCCACCTGCCCTCTCTCTCTGTTTACTGCTGTCACTATGCACCCTTAATATCACACATATGAACCATGTACTATTATTCGTGGACAGTGTGTTACTCACATGCGGTTTCAGTGACAGCCACTGTTCTGAATGCCTGGAGTCTGAGGAAGTTAATTTATGTTTATGGAAAGGGTCAGAATAATTAAAATCATACTGAAAGGCAAAGGAACTTGGAACAGAAGCACAGATGTGCTGTGCGTGTTGGTTGCTGGGTGGCCTGGGAAGATTTTTAACTTTCCCGAACTTCAGTGACCAATGGGAGAGGGGGGTGGGAGAAGGACCAGTATTTTCTGAACATTTTTCTGCATTTACTTTTACTCTTCTCACTCCCAGAATTTCAATTTGTTTTCTTTTTGTAAATTACCATGAGTCTGTGCAAAGATAAGTCAGCAACATTTGCAAGTGGAAACACGCATGCTCATGCACACGCTCACAGTGGGGGTCCAAATACTATACATGGAGACTATTTTTCCCTAAAGCTATTGTTTTAAAGATTTACTTCATAATTATGTGTATGTGTGCTTGACTGGCTGGGTCTGTAAATGTGAGCACAGGTGTCCTTGGAGACCAGAGACCCTACATCCTTCTGAATCTGAAGTTACAGGTGGTAGTGAGCTTCTCATTGTGGGTGCTGGGAACTGAACTGAGGTTTCCTGCAATAGCAATGTGTGCTTTTAACCACTGAGCCATCTCTCCAGCCTCTGACCTCAAGTTTTTTTACATGACACTTACAAAAAGGATATCAAGATTAATTTATAAAAACTCAACTCAAAAGATCAATAATTTATAATGTAGTTTTGTGAACAAAGGGGTTTTGGGAGAGCATTAATCATTATTCTTCCAATCCAAGCTCTCAAGGTGTTTTGCCCACATTTTATTATTTTTTTTTTAACACATACATAATCCCAGGGCCCTTTCCAGGAAGCCATTCTTCATCTGAGCACTTTTATTATGCATTCTGATTCTTAACCTTGATGGGTTTGAATAGAGCCATATAAATTTGCTTCAAGATGACATGAAATATTACTACATCATCTCCCGTAGAACCTTTGAGTAGGCATAGCAGGGACTCATGAGCATGTCTAGTCATAGCTTTTCCCGGTGGGATGAGATTTTAATTTTTTAAGATTTAAAACTTACTTTATGTGTATGAAATAAACAATTTGGCTTCATGTGTGTCTGGGTACCATGTGCGTGCTTTGTGTTGTGGCAGTCAGAAGAGGGCATTTAATTCCCTGAGGCTGCAGTTACAGGCCATTATGGGATACCACATAGTGCTGGGAATCTAACTTAAGTATGCCGGAAGAACAGTCAGTACACTTAACCATTGACCTACCTGTTTATCACCTGAGATTTAAAAAATCTATATTTCTGCATTACACTGATTAGAATTGGTTCTTATTTCTGACTGAGAGTTTAGTAACTGAAGATGCTGGCTTCCATTTATAATCTCCATGTACAGTAAATCTGTTAAAACTTTCTCAACCATTTCTTTGTGATAAGCTATATATTGACTCACCTTAGGTCTCCCGCGACACCTCTGTTAAGTTGTAGTGGGTAGGCATAGGGCTTTCTGGTTGTAGGTTTTATTCTTCTCGTGATCACACATCTGGGATTCCTCCTTGTCTCGTCTGTTGTACTTTCTGTCCTCCCAGCTCTTCTCACTTCTTCCAGTCAGTTTTCCTGGGCTCCCCCCACTTCTGCCACTCATACCCTGGACCCCAACTCCTGCTCCGCAGTTCTTTCTCTCACCACTCAAGTGTTCCCTTAGGCCTTCCTGTCTGTTGTGCTCTCTGAGCAGCAGTCCTGGGAGCCTGATGATGATGCCCTACATCGATGCCGAATTTCCACCAGAATCCAAGGTGGGAAGAGGAACCACGGAAATGCTTCTTGGGGGGAATTTCATTGCAAGAGTGCCTGCTTATCCACTTCTGGTGCTTTGCTGTTTGTTGTCAACGAGATGCTTGAGACTGTGTGGAGCTGTCGTTTTGCACACTGGAATAATTCCTTCACATGTCTCTCCTCTCTTTCTTAACACCTGCTCTAATGATCTTATTTCTATTTTCCTTTGTCACAAAGTACCTCACTGTATTCAGGTTTTTTGTTTTTTGTTTTTTTTTGTCTTCTAGCATGGGTTACCCTTTGTGTACACTAAAATCATTCCTTTGCCACCTATTCCTTCTCAGGTTATGGTTCCACATCTGCCTTGTGCCTTATTTGAAAAGGTATTAGAATAATCTACCTAACTTCTTCATAGAATCGTACTCTCTTTCCTTCCTTCCTTTCCCTGCCAGTATTTCTCCCTGCACCCTTCCTTGTCTCCCTCCCTTCCTCCTTCCTACCTTTACTTTCTGTAGACTGGGTCTCCCTACGAATCTCTGACTAGCTTGGAACTATCCATGCAGCTAAGGCTGTCCTTGAAGAACTCACGGCAATTCTCTTGAGTCAAACTCCTGAATGCTGGATTGTAGACGTGAGCCATCATGCCAAGTTGTGTATTAAATCTGAAACTTTGGAGTCCTAGAATCTACCTCTGCTTCTCTCCACATTGGCTGTCATAAGTGGCCAACAGACCGGCCTATCTGGTCATCTTTTAATATCACTCTCTTACGTCTGGGTTTGGTTGTATCCAAAACCATCTATAATTCTTCTTCTTCTTCTTCTTCTTCTTCTTCTTCTTCTTCTTCTTCTT
>JADRCH010000046.1:5709764-5750485 GCA_019843965.1 Rhynchomys soricoides
TCTTCTTCTTCTTCTTCTTCTTCTTCTTCTTCTTCTTCTTCTTCTTCCTCTTCCTCTTCCTCTTCCTCTTCCTCTTCCTCTTCCTCTTCTTCTTCTTCTTCTTCTTCTTCTTCTTCTTAATTTCTTTTTACATTTTAAGCCTCTCCTTTTACATCTTTGTATCTTCCACACCTCTCTATTTTCTTATCTGAGATTGGATTTCTGGCTTCTTTCTACTTCTTCATTTTTCTTCTAACCACTACATGCAGGATTTTATTTAAAATGTATTGTATTTATTTATTTTTGTGAGAAAATGGATACTGAAGCAAACAAAATTTTCTAGATAGGTGCTGGTTAAAATGACCCTTGGACTAAGTAAAACAAAAACAAATTATTAAACACACAACTTTCTGATTTTCTAGAACAAAGAAGAATATTAAAATGTAAAATATAAAATATCAAAAGAAAAAATTGGGAATACACATTTTATATAGCCAATATAGTCTCCAATGATTATGTTCTGGCTCTGCAAAAGCCATTCAACAATGCTGTTGTAGAGGGAAAAGCTAGAACCTTGAACAATAGACAAATACATTACTATCATAGAGCAGAATATGGAAAGCCAAGGGGACTAACTAAGACCTATAATACAAGGCTGTTGTAGAGTTATTTCACTGTTGTTCCAATTGGATTTCCTGTATTTTTCCCTTCTCCATGTGGGAGTGACTATTGTGATTATTCCATGCCTGTTTTCCATACTGAAGAACAAATAACTTGTCATAGCTTACTCTTACTTTCCCACGGGGTCCTAACAACTGAAAAGGTACATTAGTCACAAAGAGCACAACATTGATATCCTGGACTGAAAATAGGGTGTAATGCCAGAATGGACTTGGGGCCACCTCCCTGTGGTGGCTTGAATGAGAATGTTTTCCATTCTCATTGGTCCCCAGCTGATGAAACTTTTTGGTAAAGATTGGTAGATGTGGTTTTATTGGAGGAGGCATACCACTAGGGACAGACAGGCTTTGAGTTTTCAAAATCCCACACCATCCCCTATTCTCTCTCTCTCTCTCTCTCTCTCTCTCTCTCTCTCTCTCTCCCTCTCTCAATCTCTCTCTCTTTCTCTGTCTCTCTCTGTGTCTCTGTGTCTCTGTGTCTCTGTGTCTCTGTCTCTGTCTCTCTCTGTGTGTGTGTGTGTGTGTGTGTGTGTGCCTCATGCTTATGGAAGGACGTGTATGGTCTCAGTTACTACTCCAGCACCATTCTGCCTGATGTCATGATCCCTGCCATTATGGTCATGGACTTTGGACTTCTGACCCTTTGGAACCATAACCCCTAAATAAAATACTTTTAAAAGCATCAGTCCCTCAGCTATGGTATCTCTTTACAGCAATAGAGAAGTAATTGACAGAAGTCAGTAATTCCAGTCAGGAATTGCTGTGACAGGCCTGACAAGGCTGCTTTTTTTTTGGAAGGATGTGAAGGACTTTGGGACTTGGGCCAAGAAACTTGATTGAATACTGTAAACAGAGCTTCACTCTAGTAGTAATATGGAAGATAACAGTGCTGAGAGCAATGGGGACTATGAAGGGCTATCTCAAGAATCCCTGACACTATTAAGGATTCTCTTATGTTTGCAGACAGGAGCTTAGCATAACTGTCCTCTCAGACAGTCTACCCAGCAGCTGACTGAAACAGATGCAGAGACCCATATGGAAACATTGAGAACTCAGGGAATCTTATGGAAGAGTTGAGGGAATTATTGAGGGACCCAGAGGAGATAGGAACTCCACAGGAAGACCAACAGAGTCATCTAACCTGAACCCTTGAGGGCTTTCAGAAACAGAACCACCAAAAACTAGAGAACATATACAAGCTAGACCTAGACCCCCTGCTCATATGTAGCACATGTGCAGTTTGGTCTTCATGTGGGTCCACCAACAACTGGAACAGGGGCTGCCCCTAAATCTGTTGCCTGCCTGTGGAACCTGATCTCCTAACTGGGCTGCCTTGTTTGGCCTCAGTGGGAGAGGATGCACCTAGTTCTACAGAGACTTGATGGGTCAGTTGGGGGGGGGGTACTCCAGGAGTGGCCTCCAGCCTTCAGAGGAGAAGAGGAGGGGGATGGGGAGGAACTGTGTGAGGGGAGAACAGGAAGAAGGGGGCAGTGGTTGGGATGTAAAGTGAATTAAAATTTCAAACACAATGAGAGAGAAAAGACTGGAAGGAAATATAATGAAATGCAGTTGCCCAAGGAAGATTCATGAGGGTTTCTTGTGTTTGTCTGGTTTTTTTGTTTTTGTTTTGTTTTGTTTTTTGTCTATTTAAAAAAAAATCACTTTTGAATAATGACTATTACTTTTTTTTTTTTTTTTTTGGTTTTTCAAGACAGAGTTTCTCTGCGTAGCCCTGGCTGTCCTGGAACTCACTCTGTAGACCAGGCTTGCCTTGAACTCAGAAATCCACCTGCCTCTGCCTCCCAAGTGCTGGGATTAAAGGTGTGCGCCACCACTGCCCTTTACTTTTTTGGGCGACTATTACTTTTTTTGAGAACTCTAAAAAAAAAAAACCCACACAAAACAAATCCTAATTTATGTGTGTCATTTAGGTAGCTGGTAGGGCTATCTTTACTCTTCCTGGAGGTAGATAATGGTAATGGAGCTGTAGACATGTTGAGCTCTGGGTGTGACTGTAATTCTAGCGCACACAAAGAAATTGTGAATTATTCTGTGTGAGGTTTAATGATTATAATTTGAATTCATATCTCTCATAATTTATTTTATTCCTCATTTTATATGACTGATTTTTTCTCCATGGGTGCTGATTGAGCTCCAGTAATCAGAAGCATTTAAGTTACATTTCAGTTCTGAAGTAAGCAATCTGGAGGAAGAGGCTTGTGTGCATGCCTTTTGGGGGGTGGGTTGGGGAGGGGAGAAGATGCAAAAGCCCTGAGGCAGTGATGTCTGTAAGACAGAGGTTCTGGTCAGAAGAGTCACTGTTTGTGACCATGTAGTAGACTTAAGTTCTTGGCAGGAATTCAAGCTGTAGCTCATGAGAGTTGGAGTTCAGAGAGGAGCAGTACCTAGAGATTGCTGTTCCATTTTGTTGAGACAGGGTCTCATTGTGTCACCTGACATGCCCGGAACTCAGTATGTAGACCAAGTTATCTTTGATCCCATAGTGTAACCCTACCCCTGGCTCTAATCAAATCAAATCCTGGGATTAAATACTATATAAAGATTGGCTTGTAGAGCTATTTTGCTTTCAGCTGTTGGCTGGATCTCAAGTCATCTTAAAGTTTCTGTCAACTACTCAATACTTTTTTGATAACTTTCTTTTATGTATTACTTACCAGAGTTAATGTTTAATGTTGGTTTTATCTAGAAATCCTGATATGTAAATTAGAGGGCAGGGATTTCAGGAAGATGTATAGTCTTTTGAGGTGTCTTACAAGATGGATGGAGGAATTGTAAACACCAATATAGGACAGGAGTCAGACACTTCATTTTATTGGGTCCTCTGTTCATTTTTGTGGGTGTTTCCTGGAGAAAAATTACACTTCTATTGAGCTCCCTCCTTCCCTCCTATTCTCTTTGCTTTTTGTAGCATTAGTTACTTTATTTATTTATATTTCAAAGGTTATCCCCCTTCTTGGTTTCCTCTCTGAAAACCCCTATCCCATCCCTCTCCCCCTGCCTCTATGAGGGTGCTCCCCCACCCACCCACCCACTTCTTCTCACCACCCTAGCATCCCTCTTTTGCTGGGGCATCAAGCCTCCACAGGACCAAGGGATTACCTTCCCATTGATGCCAGATAAGGCAATCCTCTGCTACATATGCAGCTGGGGCCATGGGTCCCTCCATGTGTACTCTTTGGTTGGTGGTTTAGTCCCCTGGAGCTCTGGAGGGGGGGAGTCCCAGTTTGTTGATATTGTTGTTCTTCCTATGAAGTTGCAATCCCCTTCAACTCCTTCAGTCCTTCCCCTAACTCCTCCATCGGGGACCCTGTGTTCAGTCCCATGGTTGGCTGCGAGCAACCATCTGTATTGGTCAGGCTCTGGCATAGCCTCTCAGGGGATAACTATACCAGGTTCCTGTCAGCAAGCACTTCTTGACATCAGCAATAGTGTCTGGGTTTGGTGTCTGCAGATGAGATGGGGCCTTAGGTGGTGGGGGAGGGGTCTCTGGATAGCCTTTCCTTCAGTCTCTGCTCCACTCTGTCCCTGCATTTCCTTTAGACAGGAACCATTCTGGGTTAAAGTTTTTGAGATGGGTGTGTGGCCCCATCCCCCACTGCTACATGCCTCTGTTCAGTTTCATGACCTCCTGTACTTCTTCTAGTCTCCTACCATGCTTACCCTGCACCCCCTTTTCTCTCCCCCTCCTTCCTCCCTCCCAGGTCCTGCCTTCCCTCAACCTCCCTTGATTCTTTTGTTCTTCCTTCTAAGGAGGTCTGAAGCATCCACACTTTGGTCTTCCTTATTCTTGAGCTTCATATGGTCTGTGAATTGTATCATGGATATTCTAAGATTTTTGTCTAATATCTACTTTCTGGTGAGCACATACCATTTGTGTTCTTTTATGACTGGGTTACCTCGCTCAGGATGATATTTTCTAGTTCCAACCATTTGCCTAAGAATTTCATAAAGTTATTGTTTTTAATAGCTGAATAGTATTTTATTGTGCAAATGTACCACATTTTCTGTATCCATTCCTCTGTTGAGGACATCTGGGTTGTTTCCAGCTTCTGGCTGTTATAAATAATGCTACTGTGAACATAGTGGAGTATGCGGTTTTTTTAATATGTTGGAGTATCTTTTGGGTATATGCCCAGGAGTGCTATAGCTGAGTCCTCAGGTAGAACTATTTGTAACTTTCTGAGGAACTGCCAGACTGGTCTCCAGAGTGGTTCTACCAGATTGCAATCCCACCAGCAATGGCGGAATGTTCCTCTTTCTCCACATCAATGGGCTGCAGAGATGGCTCAGAGGTTAAGAGCACTGACAGTTCTTCCAGAGGTCCTGATTTCAATTCCTAGCAACTACATGGTGGCTCACCACCATCTGTAGTAGGATCTGATGCCCTATTCTGGTGTGTCTAAAGCAACAGTGTACTCATGTATATAAAACAAGTAAGTCTTTTTAAAAAATAGTACATGTTGGATTAGGGATAATCCTAGTGACGCTATTTTAATTTGTCTTTTGAGATGGCATCCTCAAACGTAGTCACATGATGAAATACCAGGGTTGTTTTATTCTATGAATTTGGAGTTACTCCATTCAGCCCCTGAGAGTGCCTGAGTTCCTTTCCTGTGTGTTTGCTTGCTTGGCCTCTGGTGGTGGAAGTGCTGTGAAAACAGAGCTCATATCTTTTAAATCTTTTCATCCAGAGCATGTAGAAAGGTCTGAGTACATAGTAGACATTTAACATGGTTGCTTTTTGAATTATATCCTTCCTATGGCATAATTCACATTAGATTTTTAAAGCCTACTTAAAATATAAATTTTGCCCTGAGATTAAATGACCAAGAGCTCTGCTATCATTTATTGCATGCACCAGTGATCTGTGCAGCATTTTCTCTGGTGCCTTCCTGGGCTGGCAGGAGCCAGCCATTCATTTAAATTGGCAACAGACATGGAAATGAATTTGTGTGCTGTCTTATTTGGTAATAAAACTTAAAGTGCAGTGTAATTTGTGAAGGTTTGAAGCAGTAATGCAATTTTGGCAAGTGTGCTATATCTCTACAAGACTTACTGTTTGAAGATTTTCAAATCAGTGGATTATAGACTCTCTACCTAAAAACAATTGATTAAAGCCTTCTCCTTCTGGATTTGATCCAATCCCCACTAGAAAGAACTAAAGCATAGGTTACATTTTTGGTTGAGGTTTTCCTGACCAGATGGAGTTGGCCTGTTTATGTCATGTTTTCTCTGCTTTGTTTTTATACTAGGAATATAATTTTTCTCTTAATCTAAGGGATAGAAGATAAGAAGAAGGATCTCCAATGCAAGTTTGCAATTGAAATTGAAGCAGCAATGGAAATGCATTGTGACACAGAGACAAAATGCTGAGGAAAATGACATAAAATATTTTATCTTTTCAACTTTCTCTATGAAAATAATTCTCATATTCTTCAATGTATAAGTAAGTAGTTGGATGCCTGCATGATAGATTTGAGAGCCGCTTGATAGCTGTTTCTTTCTGGAATTTTAAACTAGAGATGTAAATATTCCTACATGCAAGATCACACAATCTAGAATTTATTTCAATAAAATGGATTCTATAAAAAAAAACAAAAAACCTTTAACTCTAATAAAGGTTTTTCTTAAATGATGCACTTGGTTTCTATTATGTTCATGCCTTTAGTTCTAATGATCATTTAAAAAATGATATATATCTAGAGTATCAAACCAAGTTTACTACAATCCATCCTTTATAGCTGGAAAAAATATACTAGGCTCCCAAGACATATGCATGTGTTTGTCAACAGAGAAGATTTATGAGCTATCCTGTGGTAGTTCTGGAAGGAGTCTCTTCTGGAAGGTTTACACAAGACAGCATGTAAATTTTAGTTGATTTAATTGGACTCATATAAATAGCTGTCATTGTATCTTTAATAGATTTGGTTTATCATAGGTCTGCAAAGTCATAATTTTCATTGTGTAGAAGAAAATGGTCGATACATTTTCTCCCTTCCAAATGATGAGTGACTTCCCTGGTTTATCCCCTAAACTTTCTGTTTGTGCTCTCAACAACTCCTTCCTTTCAACTGAGTCACACCTTGCCTGAGAAGCTTTAACAATGAAGAACTCAACCATTTCGGTTACCATCTCTTCCCTTCCTGTCTCACATCACATTAGATAAATGCCAGTGCTACCATTTTAAGCACTCCTACCAAAACGTCCCAGAAGTTTCTCATTTAATCCTTGAGCAGCTTTTCTTCCATTCGCTAGGATCACAATTCCAATCTTGCATTATAGTTCTCAATAACTTTAATTTGATTTAAGCCTGACTCTATCATATTTATTATGGTAATATAAGGAGAATATTACTATTATTGGGTTTTCCTATTTCACATTAGAAAAAATAAAAAGGACAAGAATCGGTAAACAGGGTGAACTATGTGTACTCACTTCCATCCTTTACAATCTTCACTTCTTGCTCATCTCCAGGAATAATGTCTTTCTTAAAAGCTAAACCCTGTCATTACTTTGAGTTCTACACTCTTCTTTCCTTTTCTCTTTTAGTCCTTTCTCTTCGTACTTCTATAGTCTGTCTTTAATATCAATCTCTTTTGTCTGGACAAGCCTCTCTTACCCAGAGTAGTCAGTAACTCTAATGACAAAGTGGTGTTTAATAGTCAGTCACCGTATATGTTTGCACTTCTTTTTCCCCTTGAACTTATATTTAGCTATGTTATTTGCTTCGAGTTATACCTGGCAGGCAGAGATTTTGTTGATAACTGTAAACTTTTTGAATCAAGGTGATGAAGCTGTTAACATTCTGTCTAAAGTCCACCCTACAGTTGCCTGGCAACAGCCAGGTGTGCTCCTCCCCACAGTTACCTGGCAACAGACAGGTGTGCTCCTCCCCACAGTTACCTAGCAAGAGACAGGTAGGCCTGACCAATTATAAAAGGGGCTGCTTGCCCCCTCCTCCCTCTCTTGCTCTCTTGATTTTCTTGCCTCGTTCCCCCCTCTCCCCATTCCCTTCTCCCCTCTCTCCACGTGGTCATGGCCGGCCTCTCCACTTCTCTACTCTTTTACTTCTCTCTCGCTCTCCCTGCCTTTCTCTGCCTCTACTCCCCTCTTAACTCCCCTCCCCATCCCCTGAATAAACTCTAGTCTATACTATACTGTCCTGTGGCTGGTCCCTCAGGGGGAAGGGATGCTTGGACTTGGGCCCGCTGAAAGCTGAGACATTCCCTTCCTCCGCACCTCCCCATGCCCCCATAAAACATATTCTTATATCTCTTTATCTTTTTATAAACACATCAGAAGCTTTGGTGGTCTTGTGCCTCTGAGACCTGTAATGAGTAGAGCAGGCCTCTACTGATCACAGGAGAAGGGCACCTTCAGAATCTTTGAGTTGTTCATTCCTGCAGTACACCTTAACATATATAAACAGATACATTCTCCCTTCTGAAATACAGCCTCCTTGGGACTGTATTTCATTCAGTCCCATTGTATCAACCAGTCACTGTACATTCATTAGCATATCCTATACTATACCCCTTCTTCTCTTAACTAACTTTCTAGATAGAATGTTCCTTTATTCATCTGTTTACTTCCTTTCAATTCCTTAGCTCTTACGTGCTCTCTGACCTTATCCCTTTATCAGAACCATCCTTGCTCACGTTCCCAATGACCTCTTATTTTTAGATCCAGAGGAGTAATTTCCTTTTTTACTTGACCGTCTGTGGATTCTGTAAAGCACTACTGACTTCCAGAAACTTTCTAACTTCTTATCACTCTCTCTTCATTCTCATCCCTTTGCTTTCCCTCACCCCTTTGCTTTCCCCTGGCCATTCCTTTACTGTATGAAATAATCACCTACTTAGCTGTGATTCCAAATCTACATATACTAAAGAAAATATTTTTTTGCAGCAGTAAACTAAGACATTCTTATTTTCACCACTAAATTATAAGCCTATGTTACACTGAACTATGTAGAATCCATTTCTTTGATAAAAAGGAAGAGTCATGATAACCTTCTCTAAACATTTCCAATCATAAAACATGTAGATCCAGAGAATGACACAATGGTCTGGGGAATTATTCCCCTTTCCTGCCAAGATGTCACATGAACACTATACTTTCACACCCATGGGTTATAGAGAAACAGTTAAAGAGGCAGCTAGACAGAAAAACAGAAAATCAAATTAATATTAACGGAGCAATAAAATTAATGGTTGAAAATTTCTGAAATCTGTGAACAATGTGGTTACTTCCACGTTATCCCTGCTTCCTTGACTCACATTGAACTTGTGAATAAAGTTAGTTGTGTACAGAACAAATAAAGTTAATTCTGTATGTTCATTCAAGTTATGTGCTCTCTCTCTCTCTCTCTCTCTCTCTCTCTCACACACACACACACACACACAATTTCATATCTCAGACAATAACACACCACCACCACACACACCAGTGACCTCTTAGCTGCATAAGCCAGCTATTTAATTCCTATTCCTAGTTACCAATTTAATAAGTCCAGCCCCATAACCACCTTTGAGTGATCATGATACAGACATGAGGGTGTTGTAGAACACGACAAGGAGACATGTGTTATTGTCTCACAAAAATGTAGCCAGTGCCAAGTTCTTTGAGGAGAGTGTTGGAAGGAAAGGAAACCTTTACAAAGTCTGTCATCAAGGTCAGAACAAAGCATATTTTTAGAGATGCTTTTGCAATAATGGAATGCAATTCCTACTCACCAGACTTTTTCAGGGGCACCCTCCCAGGAAAGAGAAAAGGGGTGGAGCTTAGTGAAGCACAACATCCTGATCTTCAATGAATAAGAGAAAACTGATGTGGCACAATATTTGTCCATGTTAAATCCAACTGATGACACAGTTGTCTTTAATATCAGATAATGCTTAATTCATTATGCCAGAAGATTTCATAAATAAAAATATTAAAATCTTGAAATTGAAGTATTGAATAATCAGAGCCTTAAAGATAATTACCTACAATTATTGTTAAACAATGGCTACAATGCTTATCATAACATTTGGCTGACAGGTGCTACAAAAAATATTGTATGCAGTGTGAAAAAAGAAATGAGCTTTTGAAGTCTGGGAAGGATTTGGCATTCCAGAAGGATGCTGCCTTTCCCAAGGTGATCTGATGTGCAAGAGAAATGAAATTTGTTGCCATGAAGACCTGGTTTTGAAACCCAGGGCAACCCAAGCTCACTTATGTGAGCTCAGCAGGTTTCTTTTGAGTATTTCTAAAGTATTCCTTAGGAGAGGGGTTGGTAAGAGTGGAGCTATGTGAAGCTGAAGCATACATTTCCTCCCTGGTTCTCTGACTGAGATGAAAATACACATTATCTCCCCAAACTCTTCTAATTTAGGCATCACATCCTAGAGGCTAAGAAGGCCATGGGCCCTTAGAAAAGCAATGTTACATTTTATAGTCACATATTTTTTTAATGAAGTTGTTTTAAAATCAGTTATGTAGATTACATAGTATAAATGGATTCACATGATCTAAATTGGTGCCTCCCTTTCTCAGGAATGTTCCTGATAGAATTCCTTCAGGCAGAACATAGAAGTTTGGTTTAAACACACTTAAGTGAGAGTGCCATTCCTTTTGACTTCCAGATAAATAGAAGTAACTCTTAGGACCATGAGGTAGCTTGTTCATAGAGCAAGTCTGAATAGGGCAGTGTACTACAAGAATTTCAGAGCCCGAATTTCTCCTTGAAATACTTAAGACATAAGAGCTACCAGTCTGAGATTCCTCATCACATCTGAGCAATATACCATATACTAAAAATCTACAGAAGTAGATTCTAATTGAAGAAACTCTTTAGTCTGTAAAGACCACATTATATCCCTTCCTCCTTTCCTCCCCCCTCTCCCATTCTCTTTGCCCTCCTCTCTCCCTCCCTTCTTCCTTTTCCTTTCTGTTATTCCTACCTCCTTTCTTTCCTCCTTTAATTCCTATCTTTCTTCCCTTTATTCTTCTCCCTTCTATCACTCTCCCTTCTTTTTTTAATTCCTATCTGCCATCTCTCTACCCCTCCCTCCCTCCTTCTCTCCCTTCCTTCCTTCCTTCTTTCCTTCCATTTTTCCTTCCTTCCTTCACCTCCCTAGTAATTGGGACCATAAAAATCATGCCTGGATAAGATACTTTTTATTTTCCATTCTAAAATTTGCCATGCAAAAGTAAGTAGTAAATAATGATTTTTACTTAGTTTTGGTATATAACACAGTGCTTGATTGAGCTTTCAACACTCAGTGGTTTGAATGAATGAATGTATTAGAGTCAAAGTAGAAATTGTACATACAGTGCCTTGGTTACTTTTCTATTGCTGTGATAAAGCATTATGACCAAGGTAATTTATAAACAAAGCATCTAATTGGACTTACGTTTTCAGCATGGTAGAGTTCATTATGATGGAGCAACATCATGGTGGCAGCAATAGCTGAGAGTTTACATCTGGGACTGAAAGTACAAGGCAGAGAGCAAACTGGAAATGACAGGAGATCTCTGGAACATCAAAACCCATTCCCGTGACACACCTCCTCCAGCAAGGCCACCCCTCCTAATTCCAGTGACACATCTCCTCCAGCAAGGCCACCCCTCCTAATTCCACTGACACACTTCCTCCAGCAAGGCCACCCCTCCTAATTCCAGTGACACACTTCCTCCAGCAAGACCACCCCTCCTAATTCCAGTGACATACCTCCTCCAGCAAGGCCACACCTCCTTATTCCAGTGACACAAATCCTCTATCAAGGTCACACCTCCTAATCTCCCCAAACAGCTACCAACTGGGGACCTTGTATTCAAGTGTTGCAGACTGAAGGTGGGAAGGAAGCATCTCATTCAAATCATCACCTACAGGCTTATGCTAAAACCAGAAAACAGAGATTAAGAGAAACCCAGAAAGCTTTTCTTTTGCAAATGGATGCAGAAACAGAATCCTGGTGTTGGGCTAGTAGCCAAATATGCTTTTAGTATATATTTATGTATACCTTTTATTCTTATTTCAGATGTAGAAAACAGTAGACAGATAATATTCCAGATAGTACTGAAAAGTGTTTGGAGCAATTTCCCTTATATGGCTTAGTGGTGATATTTACCCAGGATTCATTGCTCATTAGTCTCTTGATAGTAACTCAAAACAAAATATGTTCCACCTGTGGAAAAATCTACCAGATATCTGAAAAGTCTTTTGGTTTTGCTCACTAAACTCATCCTCGTCAACATCCATTCAAAACAGAAGTCTTCATGAACCTGGAAGTAAATAAGTGGGTCAGAGAACAAAGACAAGAAGAAAGAATATACTGAGAAGTAAACACTGAAAGGCTAAGGGCGGATGTGTTTTAAAGTCATTAGGTATTTTCACCTATTTCCATGACCCTGGATAATGTATTATTTTAAAGTGATATATTACTTTAGTAATGAGAAAATGAGAAAGATAAATGCATTTAATAGTCCTCCAGTAATGTTCCAAGCAGGACTTCTGAATGTCATTCTCCTGGAATATTTTTCTTATATGTAATGTCTGCTCCTTGGAAAAGTTCCGTTTCTTGCAGATGGCAAGATAAATCTGCCTTTGAAGACAGGACCGGACCTACTGAATTGATTCTTCCCACAGAGAGCCAGTAGCCACTATTCCCAAGAACTCTGTTCTGTGTGCCAAGACGTTTATTCTCAGAACATGCTTTTTTAAGGGGAGAATTTATCAACAGATGAGATCTAACTACCCCATAGCAAACTGTGCAACACAACCATGTTTGTGATTATCAATGGATTCGTCTTCTATTTGGGCTTTCTCACCCTGATGGCAGGCCGCAGCTATCCAGGGCAATGGATAGCAGAAAGCTAGGAGGCTTGGAATGCTGCTCAACCACTCGAGTAGCTATAAAAATTTCAAAATAAGAAAATTGTATTAATATAAGTTTATTTATGGTTATAATAAAATTAATAGATCCTTATGGTCTTACATTACAAAAGTTAATATTATTCATACCTCTCTCTACTGAAAACTCTCAAATGTGGATCCTTCATGTAAACTGTGTTCATTAACTTCACCAGGATGTCAGTGGGAATTTCATGGGGATGTCATGTTGGGAAATTTCCCACCTCCATTTCAGACAATGGGCCACAGGTTCACGCAGTTGAAACAGCCTGTGCAATTGTACTGGAGTCGTAACTTTTAACAAGCATCCTTTTTATAGACAGGAGGAAACTTTAATGTATCGACATGAACCCGAACTGTGCCCTTGAAGCGTTTTAGAAAGGCATGCCTTTGAGAATTGAAATGAGGTGGAATCCACGATTAACTACTTAATATGTAAATTATCTTCTCTCTTCTACCACCTGTAATGACTGCCGACTGGTATTAATGAGCGGTGGTAAGGTAAGAAACAACGGTGCCCTTTCAAAGCCATAGGTGGTAGCTGCAAGCTGATTTATGATCTAAGGCTTATCTTTCTCCATTATCTGCATCAGTTGACAGGCCTCCCTTCCCCTACCTGTCTGTTGCTTCATATTTAACAGCTAAGCTTTTCTCCACACCCACAGTACCATTTGCTTCTGTGCAAAAGCCTAATCCCAACCCAGTGATCCAGAAGTTGAACTCGGTCTTTCTGCACAATAAAGATAACAGCTCTTGGCCAGGGCCCTATCTGCAAGCTTTCTAACCCAATCATGAACTGTAAACTGGGAGCTTCAGATTCCTTTTCATTCAGCCTTAATACTTGTGTACTTGCGCAGTAGCCATAATAAAAACGTGAACAGAGATGCTTTGACGGCCAAAAAGAACAGCGTGTGACTATCAACAAAACTGTGATTGTCATGGCTTTTTAACCTTAAAAAATTATGCATTGAAGCTCCCCCCCATCAAGCATCAAGCACATCCCTGCGACAAACTCAGAAGTCACATTTAATCTAATATCATTTAGAAACAGCTCCAGGAAGCAGAGCAGTGTGGAACGGTGAGTGAATCTAGGCTTGTGCTGCAGTTTAAAACATGCCTGTGTTGGCTTCACCTTCAGGAGGGAATTATCTAAAAGCTAACTCGGTACTTAGGCTCACTGTTCCGAATGCTCTGTTCATGCCCTGGATCCAGCTTTGCTTTAGTTACCTGCATTTAGATTAAATCAAAATCCAAGGTCCAGCTCCAAACCACAGAAGCTCAGCCATTCGGTCATTTCTTCAGCGGGTGTCCTTGCTCAGTGGTGGGAGATGAAACCTTCAAGCCATGGGTTTTGGTGTGAGGCTCAGTCCTATCTCCCCTCCCCGCACCTGCTCTCCTTTACAGTCTACAACCATCTCATATCTAGGATGACTTTACAAAGTGGTTCTATAAGGCCACACTTAAATAAGCCCAAAATGAAATCTTTCAACACGGAAACAAAATGCTCCATTATCAGCATGTGTTTTAGGCAAATAATAGTGTTTCATTAACTATGTACCCCTTAAATGGCCAGTGAGCAGCCTGAAAACACACTGCGCATTCCGACAGTCGAGACCATCCTGTTTTTAGTCTTATGTTTAGAATGTATTCTGAATCATGAAAGTGAAGGCAGCACCCTCATGGAAAAACAAGACTAAGTTGGGAACTGTTGCCTCCTGTCCCAAGGCAGGCTAGTCCAGAGCTGTGGGAACTGTTGCCTCCTGTTTCAAGGCAGGCTAGTCCAGAGCTGTGCCTGCAATTTCACGTTGCCTAACTGAGTGTCTCACTCTTCATATTAGAGACCTGGAGGTAGAGAGAGGACTGAATTGTCGTTGAGTTTCCCTCGCCACTGACTTTGTTTTGTCAGCTAAGAACTGAGAAGAAATTAGGATGCAGAAAAGGCAAGAGAGCCGGGCAGTGGTGGTGCACGCCTTTAATCCCAGCACTTGGGAGGCAGAGACAGGTGGATTTCTGAGTTCGAGGCCAGCCTGGTCTACAGAGTGAGTTCCAGGACAGTCAGGGCTATACAGAGAAACCCTGTCTCGAAAAACAGAAAAACAAAACAACAACAACAACAAAAATAAAAAAAGAAAAGAAAAAGAAAAAAGAAAAGGCAAGAGAGATTGACATGCACGCGCGCGCTGGCACACAGGCACAGGCGCACACACAAGTTATTTAGCTCATACGGGTGCCGGGAGTTTTAGTTGATGAATAATAATCCACAGAATCATTGTTATCATTTCTAAAGGCAACCAGGTCCCTATACAACTGCATCTCAACATAAAGCCTCTAAAACAACGGCTTTTCTTGTTTTTTTTTTTTTGAGAAATTGAAGCTAGTATTCAATGAGAATTATGGGATGTCAGCTTTTGAAGGAGGTTTTGCACTAGGTTCAGCAGAGAGA
This sequence comes from Rhynchomys soricoides, assembly GCA_019843965.1. Taxonomy (NCBI): domain Eukaryota; kingdom Metazoa; phylum Chordata; class Mammalia; order Rodentia; family Muridae; genus Rhynchomys; species Rhynchomys soricoides. The sequence continues at coordinate 5,724,784 of JADRCH010000046.1, forward strand.
AGGCCAGACCAGCATGGAGTCACTCATGCCAGGAAACATAATCGGATTACTTTTCAAACCAAACCAAACCAAACCAAACCAGAATTATACATCATGAACTTTGCTGTGTAGTTCTGGATAGTTTATTCTTAAACCAACTCAATCACATTCTTTTCTAATTTCTCTTACAACTTACCCAGTACACGGTTAGTGAAGAAGGAAGATGCTATTTGTCTGTGCCATCATGTAAAGAATACAGAACAGTCACAAAATTCCAGACCTAAGATACCAATTTACCAACTGCTAGTTTAATCATTGTCAGTGCCTCCATTCACCTTTTAATCTGTGTGTACCAGCACCAGCTTCAAAGCCAAAGATACAAAAGTGAGTAAGCCAAGAACTTGCCACCTGGGGAACAGAATTTTATCAAGAACATAATTCATAAGGAAGAAACAAACTTTCCGGACTATTTTCATGCAGGTGATTGTTTTAGCAGGCACAGAAGCAGACCTCATCACTTGGATGTTGTGTTGGGAAATCTGAAGATTCTTAGAGTTTTCTAGGAATACCTTTTGCAAATCTATTGAGATGGAGCTGGTGTCTGGTTTCTGTGTGTGTGTGTGTGTGTGTGTGTGTGTGTGTGTGTGTGTGTCATAGAATGCTCATGCCATACCATAAGCATGGAAGCCAGAAGACAATTTGTAGGAGTTATTTCTGTTCTTTCACCCTGTAGGTCTTGATGAGGGATCATGGGATTGGCAGCAAGTGTCTTACCTCCTAAACCAATTGGCAGGCTCTGATGTTTACTTTTTAAATATTTATTTTAGTTCTTTAGTTTATAATAGACTGCATCATTTTCTCTTCCCTTTCCTCCCTCCACTACCTTCCCATATACCCCTTCTTACTCTATTTTCAAATTCATGGCCTCTTTTATTACTTGTTATCACACACACACACACACACACACACACACACACACAATTTGGGACAGATGCGTGAGATTGCCCCACTCATGTGTGTAAGTTATTTGGGATAAATATAAGCATCTACATTATAGACTGAGGTTTTTTGCTTAAGCATTCGATGTTTTTCTTTCCCCTCACGCATTCATAATCTAAATCTTAGATTTCTAGTCATTAAGGGAGAACTGATCCAGCTACCTAACAATGAACTCCCTTCTATCTGGGATGATTATCTGTAGTTTGTGGTAAATCTCATCTTTAATTTTATTATAGCTAAATCTATTTTAGATAAGTATTGGTTTAATAGACTTTTTGAACTCCGTGGGTTTTGGGTACATAGAAGCAATTTGCTACGCAGATATTCTTTTGAGTTCTTATCAGTTTCATTTTCCATCTCTTCCTCTCACCTCAATCTTTCTAGAAGTTCTGTAGCAGGAATGAGATAAATGAGTGTCAGATTAAGAGATGGAGATTGTCCAATATAGCATAGTATGTCAACATAGCAGAATCTGTAAAAGTAGCCGAGTAGCGACCAAGGGCAGAATTTTATATTCCAGAGAGGAATAAAGCCAAGACACTAAGTCATTTCCTTAGATTTTTCAAAGTGAAGCTGTTCAGAGCTTCACAATACTTGCTGTCTTGGTTATTATTTATTTTGGCAAATTTCTATTAAGAAATCAAATTAATGTTGAGATAAAAGACCCACATTCAGAGTATAGCAGTTGTTTTCATTTTTGTTATTGCATGGACTTTGGATCATGTATTCTTTCATTTCCCCTTGAGTATGAATAATATGATCATCAATTAGACCTAGAATTAAGAAAAGTTAGAGGTGTCTGTGGAAACCGAGGCACGGAGAAACAGGCTGCTCCTGTGATAGCTACTGAATGAGAAAGGAGTTGAAGCCCTGGGCTGGCTTTGCTGCTTGCTTGTGAGATCTCCTCTGAGCTGTCTCTCAACTGCTATAAATTTAAATATGTACGTTTATACATGTTTTAAGAACACACAGGAGCTTTGAAAAATGTAGTGTCTGGGTTCTCATTTATGTGAGACTAAATCTTGTTTGCTTGAGATAGATGTCAGGTAACATTCTTTGTTTAATTTCCATTGATTTGTTTATTTATTTACTTTCCATCTTGATTGCAGCCCCCTACCCCAGACTGTTTTGTTTTTTTTCTTAAACAATAGTTCTAATTAATGCTGCGGGTCATTGTCTGTGGACAGTTTTTGATGGATAGTAATTTATGGGTAAGTGAGGAAATACACTGAAGCTTAAAGAGCAAAGGCTCAGGAATTGGATAGTTTGAGTTGCATTCTCTCCACTTTGGTTGTGGGCAAGGTTTCTAACGTCTATATAGAATATACTTATTAGGTAGAGGTATGGGATTTTTATTATCATTAAGCTTCTTAAAACATTCACAATGTTAAAGAAGCACTGGGTGCATAGTAAGTTATCAGTTTGTGTTGCTTCTTATTAGTGCAGGACAAGTAACCCATCATTAACTCACGTGTGTATGCAAACACCACAAAACAGATCATAAATATTGTCTCCCTTGATCTGCAAGGAAAACCCAGTGACCTAGCCTTTATTTCTAACACCTGTTGGTTTCCCTTTGCATTTACACTTGAAAATCATTTCTCCAAAGTCTCCAGCAGTAGTTCCTGGGTTCCTGCCTTCCCCTCTCCATTCGAGAGAACAGTAATCTATTTTTCTGTCGTCTGTATTTCCCACTGAGTAGACCTGATTGTGGAGCATTAAATTGGGTCAGCTGGGGGAAGAGAAAAGAAGTGTGGGAGAAGATAAAAGGCTTTTACTGAAATCTGAGATTAAATTCTCACCGGTTTGTGAAAGTGTCACCTGGCCCTTTGTTCTGCGTGTTTTCTTTAACGCTAGTGCGGGTTGCGTGACACAAAGGTGAATTATTTAAGTGACGCTATTTTACTACTCTTGGAGTAGTCATCATTCCTTCTTGTCTTTCCAATGATGACAGGCAACCTCGGAGAATATTGAAAAGCCTTTGTAGTAGGAAAGAACTGAAAATGAACCAATATTTCCTGTTAAAAGAAATACCGACTGAATCTCGTGGAGGAGAGCGTGGAGTTCACCTCCAGCTGTTCTGTTACTTGATTTATTAACTAGGAAAAATGAACGTTATAATATATCCAGAAATCCAGTGCCTCAGCATGGTGCAGAAATGAAATTCAGAACAAGGCTGGAAAAGAATGTGTTCTGCACTGAGGCTCCATCTCACAGCGCAGGTGTGTCCCTTGTGTCCTCGATTACCCACGTGTCCTCTGAGCTGAGGAAGACTATGAAGTTGAAAGGGCAGTGGGAAGGGGAGATGAGCTGTCTTCTGGGCAGCACAGCCTGGAACTGCAGAGGATATACATGATTTCTGCCCCAAGATGTCTCCCATCATGGGTGCCTTCTAGTTTGATCCCTAACAAAATTCTAGCTCCTTACCCTTTTGTGGAGGCAATCTCACTTTCTACCTTGTTGGAGACAGTGTCTTTGTCACCACTACATATGCCAAGATAACTGGCCCATAAGCTTCCATGGCCAGCCCTGTCTCTGTCTCATATCTCAGTGTAGGAGTACTTGGATTACAGATGTTTGTTGTGGGCATATAACCTTTCACATAAGCTCTTTACCTATTGAGCCACCTCTTTAGCCATACCTTTCAATTTTAAAAGAAATTTATAACGTGAATTGATCAGTTTTATCAGTTATATTCCAACCCATATTTCTGTCAACCAAAAAATCAGATAGTTTTGAAATTTGCTGATCAAATATATATCATATGCTTTGTTTGGCAGTTCTTTAAGCATTCTGGTTACTAATCCCTGTTATATTTCTTCTCATTTTATATGCTCTTTACTCCACTGACTGTACAACCTTTGCCGTACAAAATGCTTTTTAGTTTTATGAAGTCTCATTTGTCAATTGTTGGTTTAACTTCCACTCCCAGATACAGTCCTCCTCTGTCAGAAAAGAGCAGGCCTACAAAGGACAACAAACAAACAAACAAACAAACAAAACCAAAACACAATAAGACTAGCCGAGAGCCCTCACACGGAAACTGGACAATCTAACAGAAGGAAAACAGTCCCAAGAGCTGGAGACAGAGTCAGAGAGACACCTACTTTCACAGTTAAGTGTCCTACAAAATCACCAGGCTAACAGCCACAACATATGCAAAGGACCTGGTATGGCCCCGTGAAGGCCCCGTGCTTGGTGCTTCAGTCTCTTTGAGCCCGTATGAGTCCTACGTAGTTGATTCAGTGGGCCATTCCCTCGGATTCCTACGATCTTTCCTCTCCATCTTCCACAGGGTTTTCTAGTCTTGGATTGGAGAGACCCAGTGAAGACTTCCAATTAAACTTCTCTCTCCACATACTATTGTTATTGAGAATTCCCTGTTTAAATCTGTACGCTATTTGTAATTGGACTGATTTTCTTTTTTTTTTTTTTCTCGTTTCTTGAGTTCTGTAAATATTTTGAATGGTAGTCCTCTATTGTATGTGGAGTTGCTATAAAAAAATCTTTTCCCATTTTGTAGGCTGCCATTTTGTATAACTGATGTGTCCTTACCATACAGAATCTTTTCAGTCTCATAAGGTCCCATTTTCAAATTGTTGATCTTAGCGCCTGTGTGTTGGTCTCTTCTCAGAAAGTTGTTTCCTGTGCCAACGCATTCAAGGCTATTCTCTACTTTTATTCTGTCATGTTCAGTGTATCTGTTTTTATGTTGAGATCTTTGATCCACTTGTATTTGAGTTTTGTACAGGGTGGTAAGTATGGATCTACTTGCATTCTTCTACATGCAGACATCCAGCTTCAAAAGCACCATTTGCTGAAGAAGCTGTCATTTTTTCCAGTGTGTATTTTTGGCTTTTTATAGAAAATCAGGTGTCCATAAATGTGTGGATTCAAGTCTGTGTCTAAAATTCCATCAATCAATCTGTCTGCTTTTATGGAATATCATGCCATTTTTATTATGATAGCTCTGTAATACAATTTAAAATCAGGGATGGTGATACCTCTAGCAATTCTTTTATTGTTAAAGAATGTTTAACTATTCTTGTTTTTATTTTTTCCATATGAAGTTAAGAATTTTCATTTTAAGGTCTGTAAATAATTGTGTTGAAATTTTTATGGGGATTGTACTGAATCTGTAGATTGCTTTTGGTAGGGTGACCATTTTACTATGCTAATCTTACTGATTCATGAACATGGGAGATATTTCCATCTTCTGATATCTTTTTCAATTTTTTTTCATCAAGGACTTGAAAGTTTTATCATACAAGTTGTTCACTTGCTTGGTTAGAATTACACCAAAATATTTTATATTATTTGAGACTGTTATGAAAGATGTTGTCTCCCTGATTTCTTTCTTAGCCCATTTGTCATTTGTTTATAGGAGGGCTATTGGTTTGTATGAGTTATTCTTGTATACAACCACTTTCTTGAAAGTGTTTATTAGCCTTAGGAGACTGTGATGAAACTTTTAAGGTCACTGATGTATACTATTATATCATTTGCAAATAAGGATACGTTGACTTCTTCCATTTCAATTTCTGTCCCCTTGATCTCCTTCAGTTGTCTTCTTCTCTAGCTAAATCCTTAAATGCTACATTGATATAGGTCTATAGGGAAAGGGTACAACCTTGTCATGTTCCTGATTTTAGTGGAATTGGTTTGATTACTCTCCATTTAATTTGAAGTTGGCTATGGAATTGCTGTAAATTGCCTTCATTATGTTTATGTGTGCCCCTTGTATTCCCAAGTTCTTTCTAGGAACACAATGCAATATTAAAGTCAGATGAACATACAGCAAAAATCAGAGATGTATCACAGACGTCCTCCTCATCCCTTGACTCTTACTTTTCCGCGCTCTCTTCCTCAGTGCTCCCTGAATATTGGAGGGAGGAGCTGTGAGAGTAACAGAGATTCCCTTTTCTGGCTGATCACTCCACTGCCGTTTATTCTCTGCACCTTGACCAGTTTGACTTTGTGGTCATCTCCATTTACTGCAAGTGTGAACTACAAGTGCATTATTTTGTATGTATTTTTCAATATAGATGGAAGTGAAGATACTCATGTTCAACAAAATAAGCCAGACTCAGAAAAATAAATATTATATTTTCTTTTGCTTGTGGAATATAGATTTAAATATGTATTTACATATAAACATATAAATATGCATATACACATATGTGTATACATATATACATTTGCACAATATATGAATATACACATACATATATGAATATATGCATATCTATGCATATATTTGACATTAAAGAGGGCATATTTGGAGAAAGGAAGATGACCAATGGAAGGGAGGAAAAGGAGCATAGAGTTTAATGGGGATAAAGGCATTAATGTACATTGCATAAATACATACATAGCTGCATAAAAATGTCCTGATGAAAAGCCATGTGTAATGATTATGTACTAGTAATAAATTTCTTAAACTCTATGTGCCCACTACAATATTGGTTTTCATGAAGACTAGCATGGGTTATTGTCTTTTAGTATAATTATTGTCTATTTATATATCATTTTTAAGAGAAAGATCTATTAACATTTTTGTCCAATTTCAGAAAACAGGGTTATTTGGTTTTTGTTGTTGTTGTTGTTGAGAAGTATAAAGTCATTGTATAGTCTAGATATTAAACCCTTATTAGATATATGACTTACAAATATTTTCTCCCATTCCATATGCCATTCTCAGTTGTTACATTTGTTGGGTATGTTTGTATGGTTGATGGAATCACTTTGCCTATTGTTCTGTCTTTTTGGTGGTTTCATATAAAAACATGTTGGCAGATATAACGTCATGAAGGTTTTGTATGCTCTTTCTATAAATTTTACAGTATTGGGTTTGTGTGTTTAGTCTGTAATTGAATTAATTCAATATAATGTTCTAAGTTAGTTATGTACGTGAATACTTATATTTTCAACACCATCTCCTGAAGAGAAAAACTGTGGGCTCCACTAAAATACCTTCTTCCTTCAGGAGGGAAAAGTATCAGGGCACAGTCACAATCAAAAGCAAAATCAAACTCCAACCATCCAATGTCTGGGATCCACTCACGATCTTCTGGATTCCTTCAAGGGCTTGAGTCACTTCTCCAGCTATGCCCTTTGTAGCACACAACTTGTCTTCTAGGCTCCAGATGCCTGTACTCCACTGTTGCTGCTGTTCTTGGTGGTTAGCTCATGGTATTGGCATCTCCAAAACACTGCTGTCTTCCGCTGCAACTAGGCTTTACCAACCACCTTTCATAGGCTTTCTTCATGGTGCCAAGTCTCAAGTCCTTTGCATGACCCCTTCAGTCCTGGGCCATCAAATGCAACTGAGGCTGCACCATCACAAATGACCTTCCTCGGCCTCTCACAGTGCCCAGGCCTCAGCTGCTCTTCATGATTCCTTCATGCCTTCAAAACCACCTTGGTGACTATTACATATTACCAAGTCTAGCCACAGCACAAGATACAACCCTGGCTATCTCTGGAACACAGCCTCTGTGCTCTCAGAAAACGCTTCTCATAAGATTCACCTCAATGATGCTGGTCTCTTCCGAATCACCACCAATTTCCCAGCTCCAGCTAACCAGCATCAATAGTCCCAGTAAAGCAATGGTTTTGATTTGGTAGTTCTGGTATCTTGTTAATCACAGCTGATCTTTCAGTCCCAGCTAACCAAAACCACAGAATCTTCACAATCAAAATAGCAATGGCCCTGATAAGAGTCTTTAATCTTCCCTCTGAAATTTCATAAGCCAGGGTTCCATCTTCTGCACTGTTCTCAACATTATCTTCCAAGCTCCTACACAACATCCCACAGAGCTCTTAACATAGAATGGATCTTCTAGCTCAAAATTCCAAAGTCCTTCCACAGTCCTCCCCAATACATGGTCAGATTGTCACAGGAATACCCCACTATGTTGGTACCAATTTTTCTTAGTTAGGGTTTCTACTCCTGCACAAACATCATGACCAAGAAGCAAGTTGGGGAGGAAAGGGTTTATTCAGTTTACATTTCTCCACTGTTGTTCATCACTAATTGAATTCAGGACTGGAACTCAAGCAGGTCAGGAAGCAGAAACTGATACAGAGGCCATGGAGGGATGTTTCTTACTGACTTGCTCAGCTTACTTTCTTACAAAACCCAAGACTACCAGCCCACAGATGGTACCACCCACAAGGGGCCCTCCCCCCTTGATTCCTAATTGAGAAAATACCTTACACCTCGATCTTATGGCAGCATTTTCTCAACTGAAGCTCCTTTCTCTGTGATAACTCCAGCTTGTATCAAGCTGACACAAAACCAGCCAGTACTCTAATTTTCTGGCTCTTTCTCCTCTCACAGTCATCTATATTTCTGTCTATACCACACTATGTCGTTTTGATTATTTTAAGGGCTATGGACTGTATATTTTTATCTTGCCACTGTTAAAGCCCTTATCTCTAGTGTGACTGTTAGAGACAGGAACTTCGAGGAGGTTATAATGAGCTATCAAGGATGGCACTCTAACCAGACATGGGTGGCACTCCTATAAAAAGAATGCTTTTGTTTTCCAAATATAAACATTGAAGAAATCCTTGAAGCTCAAGGGAAGGATATGGCTGACTACAGATCAGACAAAAGGCTTTGGCCAGGACATGAGTGCCTGGCACCTTGATCTTATGTGACTCAAACTCTGGAACTGTAAGAAAGTCAGTGTCTATCACTTGATACGACCATATTGTGTAGTATTTTGTTTTATCAGTTCAATCAGTCTTGAACCATGTTTGGAAGTCAGGAAAAGTATGGCCTCCAGTTTTATCTGTGCTAAAATTACTTTGCAACTCAGGGTCCTTTGTGATATTTAGTATCATTCTCACACTTCTGCCCCAAACCATGTCATTGGTATTTTGATGGAAATGGCACTGAATCTGTAGCTCTTTTGATATGCTGAGCATTTCAACAGTATTCTGTCTTCCGATCTATGAACCTAGACTATCTTCCCATTCATTAATGTTCACTTCAATTTATTTCAGAATATTTAGTAGTTTTAAAGATATATGCCTGTCACATTTAAGTTAATTATTCAGCTTCTTTTCTTTTTGATGCTAATGTAAATGAGGATATTTTTCTGATTCATTTTGAAGCTATTTTATTATTTTAAGATGTAATTGTTTTGTTTGTTAATGCTATATCTTACAAAATTTGTATATTTATTTGTTAGTTATTACAATGTGTGTATGAGACCTTGAGGTTCTTCTATGCATGAGATCGTGCCATCTGTGAACAGAGAACATCTTGATTTTTATCTCTTCTAGTGTGAATATGATCTTTCTTTTTTGGGTTAAGTATCTCATCTAAAATGTTCAGCACAATGTTGGCTTGAATAGCAGTCATGGGCATCTTTGCATTGTTTATGATCTTAGGACCTTAGGTCATTGTCATGCTTCCTTCCCTTCCTTCTGTCTCTGAATGTTTTCACTAGCAACAAGGGTATAACACTGCTGCTTTTGAAGATGGTAGAAGAGTCTTTGAATGAAACAACATAGATGGCTTCTAGAACAGTAAAGTCATGGAGAGGATTCTACAAGAGATTTTTCAGAATGTGACAAGACCTTTGCCATAATATCATATAAGTGCAGAGAGACTGTGATGAACTTCTAACTCACAGAACTGTGTGATGATAATTTGTATTGTTATCAACATCTGGGGCAAATTGTTGTATAAGTTAAGAAACATGAATACATTTTTGCCTGTCTTCATATTGGTAGATTTTCTCCAAATGAGCAGACTTGGGTAAAAGAGAATCCCATGTCACTCTACACTTTTCAGAATCCCATGTATACCCATCTACATATTACCTACTCAGATGAGGAGTGCTTAATCCTGCTTCATATGACTTTCCAGTAAGGCCCAGGCTAATGAGGTGAGGCATTTATTCTTTATTAGACTCTGAACAGAATGAGATTTTTATTCGTTTAGTGACTTGCCCAAGATAACATGAATAACCTTTTCAATTCAAACTCAGGGCTATTTCCAAAAGGAAGCTTAGAAAAACAGAAGATTAATGTAGTTGGATATCAGTTTTGATGTACTTCAAAATTCCATTATCACTTCCTATTTGTCACACAACTGTGGATAAACCACTTTGATTTTAATGTCTATGCTTTCTACAAAATGAAAAACAAATGAATAAGTAGAGGATGGAAGGGGAAGTGAGACGTGAGCAGAGCTCCCTGACATGTCTTGGGAAATGTTTATAAACAAACGCTATGACTGCACCCATTATTGTAGAGACAAGATATTGGGTCTGTAGGTGCATTCCTTTTAATGAGCATGGTATTTAGCAAATAATCATTACTAGGTAGTGGTGTCAGAGCTATTGAGTACATGGAATAGTTAATAGTAGCAGACAGGCTCTGGTTCTAGGGAATGCTGACCTCAAATATCATATGCTCATTATCTCATTTACTGAGAAGTTATTCTGCCTCGCTACAATTCCACAGATGTTTCACAGATGTCATTAAGGACATATTTCCATAGCTTGTTATTAAGCTAACTTCTCTGCACTATGGCATTTTACCTTACCATAGCATATTAATGAGAACATTATAGAATTGTAAATAAATATGTTTGTGGCAATCAAGATGAAGAGCAGATCTATAAAAATGGTTATAAAATTCTAATTAACATTTTAACAATAAAAAGCTTGCTGCTTTGATACCACATGTCTGAGTTAGTAGATAAAATGAAGAATTCCCAAGTGGGTTGAAGAGTGAAGGAAACTCTGTCATCAATATTTAATGGGATGTGTCAGATTTTACCACCATTCAAAAGGAAGCAAATAGAGGTTACCATAGAAATCACCTTGACAGGAAACTTCATAAGATGCAATACCAACTATCCTTCAGACAGTCTTGTAGGGGTTACTGAGATGTTCAACTACTGTTTCCATGTAATCTCCTGACAATGGAGGAAAAATGATAATGCATTCATGTAGGAATAACCATGCTTGCCTAATATATCTGAAAATTACAAGAATGTCCTAGAAGTTCTGAAGGCAAGTATAATCTTATTGCTTTATATCATAATTACTCTTTGATAAAGCCATAAATGCTAATATTTTTTATAGGTTTAACAAAGCACCCGTCATAGCCTTGCTATGCAAAGGCATGGCAGCCTCAGTAATGCTCTTACTATTTAAATTTAATATGCTATTTTGCATTTTAGTGACAATGTTCTTTTGTGTCTTGGCTCTGGCATATTTAAACAGTGTATTTCAGCAAACTGATCTTGCACAAATTAGAATAGTTTCATCCCCAGACATAATTTTCCATTATTACTACAAAAGGAGATATTTTTAATCCTTGAAAAATCACTCACACATAGTTGTCTTTATTCCACAGCTAGAACACAGGCATTAAGCTGCAAGGAGATCACACTTATTACATAGCTTCTTTTAAAAAAAGGAGGTGGTGGTGTAGATTTCCTTGCCCATTAAAACAAGGAGATAGGGTTTCAAAGGATTTTGAAAAATCATTATTTGTCAAACTAAAGAGAAAAAAAGAAACAGTTGTAAACATGTAAATGCTAAAAACCTACAATAATTATCTGAGAATGTAAAGTCTGGCACAATCTTTATTACTGAAAACAATTTGGTAATGTTTAAATTGAATAAACAGTACTTTAATCTCACAAATATAAACCCAGGGAAAGTCCTCATATTTCACTTTATGATCAGTTAGTAGGGAAGGAAGAAGAGGAAATTGGAAATAAAGGAGAGAAAGAAGTGAACACCAAGAGAAATGAACAAATATAGGACGATTTGTCTAGGGAGAAATGGGAAGTGGGAGAAGTGCAGATGAAGAACAGGAATACTCACATCCTTAAACTACTTTCTGGACTTAAAATAAGATGGCTCCATCTTCAGAGATTAAAACAAAGACAAAGACAAACAAACAAACAAAGAAACACCTAAGAAGAGATTGAGAGAAAGAAGTGGTCCTGTCTCTCTTCAGACCAGAGCACTTTGAGTCTCATGTCACTGCATCAGGCCTTGGTTTTTATGGTTATAACAGTTCCATAAACTCCTAACTCACATTTTCAATCTTTGCAATTCAAAGCTCCTAAGCACAGAGTTGAAATTCCCAAGGAAAAAACTATAAAGAGAAGCTGACTAACCTGTAGACTCAGGAGGAGCTTTAGTAAACCCCTTTTTGAAACCCATATCCAACAGCCAGAAGAACTGAAGAATGGGAGATTTGAATATGCCACAGAGAACATATTTTAATAAATATGAAGAGAGGCTTGAATCCACCACAGACAATGAACATTGTTTCATTGTATACACAAGTTATTTCTCAAAATTCTTCTTATGTAGGAATATAGTGGAAATAACAAATTGCAAATATATGAGAAATTAGAAAAGAGGAAATATTCTCCTCTTCTCCATTATGCAGGATGTTTGCTTTGAGATAAGCTTATAAATAACTTGTGTTTTAAGTAGCAAATTCATTATAAATCAAGAGGTATTGATAACTCATTAATTTCAATCATTATATACAAAACCCTAGGGGTTGAAATTTAGATAGCTCTCAAAGAACAGCAGTAGTTTAGATTTCCATATTATGACAATCAGTTAGTATGAGAGGAGGAAAAGAAAATCAGAAATAAAAGGGGAAAAGGGGAAGTGAACATCAAGAGAAATGAACAATGCAGGAAGATTTGTCTAGAGAGAAATGGGAGTACTTAAATATAATGTAGTTACTCAATTAAAAATGCATAAGAGCAACAAAGACAATTAGGCATTGAGAGGTAAGAAAGTTAGTGAAGTTGGAAATTAAATGTAGGAAAAACATCTCAAAAGAAATATCACTAATAAAATTGAAGCTAATTGAAAAAGAATAATGACAGTCAAACATGCTCTCAATATAACTGAAGGGTAACTAACATAGGCTCAAGTAAACATGTCATCTGTAGACTAAGAGGTAGTTTTAAACTCAACTATAAGATATTACTAGATGTCCAACGATCACAAGAACTTCCAATAATCATTATTTCCATAAAATTTTTAACTCAGAAGAAATGTAAAAATATTTAAGATTATAAAGTATAGGGACTCCAGGGGGAATTGAAAACAAGGAAGAAATACTAAAGTTGTTGAAACTCTAACCCATGAGTTTTTATGAAGGCTTGTTCATGATTATATTAATATGATTACTTAGTAATATAAGTACAGGAGATCTTATTCAAATGTCTCATAGTATATACAAGGCAAAGCTACTAAACAATATGACTATTGCCACTGCATTGGTTTACTTATAGAAAAATAACATAAGACCCTATTGCTGAAAACACCACACACTTCAGACAAAGGAATCTGAAGAATCAATGAATTGAGGTAGAACTTGCATGGAACTCTCTTTACTGATGACTAGCCCTCACAAAATGGAAAAAACCATGTAAGCTCAGGGAAGGAAAGCAATCAATATTCTTAACCAGCTATAATGCTTATGAACCGACAAACTTGATCAGAATGTCAAAATAGTCCTAAAAGTATAATAGTGACTCTTACCCTGAGGCTAACCAATTGCCATCTACTTGGATGTAAGGCCCACTCAATAGGAGGAAATTCACTGGCACTGTAAGCTTAGTCAAGTACGTGTGGCTGGTGAGACCATGGAACCTAAGGAGAATCTACCACTGCCACCACCACTGCCTAAACCATTATAATTTTTTTCTGTTTTCTTGTTTGATACTTTATTTACATTTCAAATGTTTCCCCCCTAACCGCACTCTAAACAAACCTTGGCACTCAGAGATATGTGTGGCTTCCACCCCTCAGCAGAGAAGCTTTTCTTTTTCTCATCTCCCTTTCCCCTTCGGTTGCAGACCATTAAAACCACAGCTAGTCAAAATGCAGAAAAGTGACCATGGGGTGCCCATCCCCATTTAATACATCTACAGCAGAATCTATACTTAAGGCACAGAGGTGACAAAGAGATTGTAAGGATCAATGGATCAGAATGGGATGCATGCTGAGAGATAGTATCTTCTCAAAAACAAAACAAAACAAAACAAAACAAAAAGGGGAAAGGGTGGTAGCCGGGGGACAGGTGAATATGGTCAAAATACCTTGCATAAAAATTTAAATAATAAAAATATATATCACAAAAGGTACCAAAGACCCAAAGTGAGACCCAGCTCAAGGGGAGGTCCCAAGGCCTGACACTATTACTGAGGCTATGGAGTGCTCACAAAAAGGGACCTAGCATAGCCACACTCCAGAAGACCCAACAAGCAGCTGAAAGAGTCAGATGCAGATATTCGAGCCCAACCAATGAACAGAAGTTGCTGACCCTTGTGGTTGAATTAGGGAAAAAATCTAGAAGATGCTGAGGAGGAGGGCAACCCTGTAGGAGAACCAGCAGTCTCAATTAACCTGGACCCATGAGATCTCTCAAACACTGGATCCCCAACCAGGCAGCATTCACCAGCTGATATGAGACCCCCAACACATATACAGCAGAGGACTGCCAGGTCTAGGTTCATTCAGAGAAGATGCACCTAACCCTGAAGAGACTGGAGGCCCCAGGGAGTTTATAGGTCAGGTGGGGTAGGGGGTAGGAGGTGGGGATATCCTCATGGAGACAGGGGGTTGGGGAGGAGGTATGGGATGTGGAACAGTCAGAGGGTAGACAGGGGGAATAAAATCTGGAGTGTAAAAAAAATAATTAATTAAAGAAATTGGACAGAAAAAAAAAACTACCAAATGCAAGAATGCATTTTCTTATGCTAGTGTTATGTTCAATTCACTGCAATTCAAAGAGAGGATTGACAAAAATATTAATCCCTTACAGGTAAGAAACAAGATGAGACCAGACAAAATTAATTTTTATTTTAGTAGGAAGAGTTGTATAATATATAAAGAACAATGTATCATGATTATATTGGCTTCACTTTTGGAATGTAAAGATGGGTAATATTTTAAAAACCCTAAAGGAAGATCCAGTTAAAAATATATGTAAACATTTGTCTCTACTAGCTCTGAAATTTCTATTCAAAAATGCCATTGAAGGGGAAATAAAACACAGAACCATAATGCCGCAGCTCACAAGAGAGAAGTGCCTGAGGATGACATCAGTGAAATTTTAGAAGTACAGAAGTAAAGGAATGTGTGGTTCCTGAAGTCCACAGGATACAGCAGAAATGTAAACCCGTAGGGAGAGAAGCATGCTAATCTAAGGAGATGCTCTTCTAAAGTCCAGAAATTGGGCTTGCTTGCTACTGGTGAAGCCAGGAAAACCCGTTCAAGGATTACTCCAGAAGGAAAGCCATGCATCATGTCCCCTGCTCCACCCAGCAGCAGAGCTATCCTACTGCAGAGAGGATGGCACACAGAGTGAGAGAGACTGCTACGAAGTGGGGGAAAGCAGAGCTGCTTTTTGATAATAGATGCCAACGAGGCTTATCTGAAAAGTAAGGTTTAGTTAAACATGGCCTTGTGTGTGAGACTCTTAGTCCTTTCACCCCTTCACTTAAGAATTTCTCTCAGCCAGGAATACCTCCTGATATTCCTTCCTCCTGATATTCCTCAGACTGGAAGGTATGAAGAATTATTGGTCTAGAAGTTGACAAGTGTATGTGCGTGGGTGTGTGTGTGCATATGTGTGTGTATGTGTGCCTGTATGTGGTGTGTGTGTGTGTGCATGTGTGTGCATGTGTTTGCATGCATGTGTTGTGTGTGTGCATATGTGTGTGCATATGTGTGCGCACATGTGTGTGCATATGTGTGCACACGTGTGTGTGCATATATGTGGGTGTGTGCCTGTGTGTGCATGTGTGTGTGCATGAGCATGTGTGTGTTTCTCTGTGAATGTGTGTATTTGCCTGTGCATGTGTGTGTGTTTACATGTGCATTTGCTTGTGCATGTGTGTCTCTGTGTGTGCACAATATGTGTTGCACATTCAGGCATGTGTGCACATTCACGTGTATTCTATGCTTACAACACAGCACATTAGATATGTTTATTTAATAGACTAAGGCAAAAGTATGAAGCAATAGTTGGCAGATTAAGAACATTTGTGACAAAATATATTAAGCAGTTAAAATGATTCTTTAAAAAAGTTAAAAGGAATTAGTCATTTATTCCTGAAACAGACAAATACTGAGTCTGTCCTAAATGCAAATTTGTTAAACTCTGCTTGCTGTTGCTGTTTGAAGTGTGATTGACCTGGTCTTAGAGGGAGGGAAAACTGGGAAACTCAGTATTACCCACAATGCATTATCACTTTGCTTCTCTTACGAGTGTAGCATGAGGGGAAAAAAAGATTGCATACTTTGATGTAGTCACATGCTTTTTAGAAACAAGCTAGAAATACAGACTTATTTATTCCTATGAAACCATTTGAACCAAAATAACTGATATTTTAAGCATAGTAATAATCCTTATGCTCAACTGACACTGCTTCCAATCCAAATTAATGGCAAACATGACCAAATTGTCTTACAGGAATTCCAGAGAACTTCCATGTATTTCCTACTGGATCCTGTGCCGAGAGGTCCCAGAACCCTGACTATGGATGCGGACAAAATGAAAGGACAGAGACACAGACACACATCTCAAAAGCATTTTCTGTACCGTGTAGATTCTTCTGTGTGACCCGGATATCAGCTACTTAAGTATTGTTATGGAATCTGTTGTTAAGGGAAGCCATCTTCTCCTTCTAACCAATGAAGCATTTCTCGGTTCCCGTGGTAGCTTCCTTTATACCTGGAAACATGGTCTCTTCCTACTGCCTGAATTCCATTTCCCTGTCATACTCATTACTGGATACTCAACCTACCTGACTGATCTTAACATCATTCATCACTTCCACCTTGGTATGTCAAGTCTGTGTGAGGCTAGGTGCTTCCTCTCCCACTGAGGCCAGAGGAGGCACTCCTCAGAGGAGAAGGGGAAGAAGGATGGGGGAGGGATTGTGGGAGTGGGCAAGATGTAAAGTGAATACATTAAACAACATTAAATTAGATTAAAAACAATCATTCATCATTGGGTTTCTGGGAGTCAGATCGCTCTTACTCTTGTTTGTTGTTTCCACTTGGTCTTCCTGGCTGTGTCATCCTCTCTCCAAAATTAGCCTGTAACCATGCTTCAGGATGTGTCTTTGGATTTCCATTTTAGTCTTAGCAATTCTTTCTTTAGGTATTTTATTCAGACTTATGTCTCCTCTCTTAACTAGTCAGAGCTAATTATGATAAAACATTCTTTTTAAGAGAAAACAACTTTTCCATTAAAAAATTAAGAAGACTCTAAATGGGTGTTTCCTGTTGGGAGATTTTCCCCAGCCTGAAGGTAGCTGCTTTCTCATCTTCTGACTTTCTCACTTGGCTTATGTAGAGGGGAGGGAGAGGCAAACATGAGAGAGGAAAGAGAGAGAATGGAGCTAGATAGCTACTAAGGTCAGCGGGGAGGGAGGGGAGGGAGAGACAGAGAAAGGGAGAGAGAGATGGAGAGAGAGAGTGAGGGAAAAGGGAAGGGAGGGGAGGGAAAGGGAGAAGTCCACAGATATTGAGTTCTGATGTCCCTTTATTTTCTTATAGTCAGTAATTCAATCACTTAGGACTGATTTTTATAACTTTATCTAAGCCCAATTTTTCACCAAAGTCCCTAAATGCTTCTTATCAAGAGTTTGAACTTTGATACCTGAAAGTGTCAATCACCTGATTTGGTGAGGGAATCCACAGACAATCAATCGATAATAGCTCCACTATGTACATTTCCAGTACTGTCTTTCTATCTATCTATCTATCTATCTATCTATCTATCTATCTATCTATCTATCTGCACACACACACACACACACACACACACACACACACACACAAACAGAGTATATATATGTTTCCTAAGTTGTTTTTTCAACTTAGCATTAGGTCTCTTGATTCTTTCATGGCACTGAATTATTCCAATGAGGCCAGTCATATTTCAACAGTGGTTCCTCCATCCTCCTGATTGGCGAGTCCAAAATCCCCTATTCCCATCTGTTTTAGTTAGGATTTCTATTGCTGAAATGAAACACTGTGAATGAAAATCAAGTTGGGGAGGAAAGGGTCTACTCAGCTTATACTTCCATACTGCTGGTCATCACCAAAGAAAGTCAGGATAGGAACTCAAACAGGGCAGGATTCTGGAGGCAAGAGCTGATGCAGAGGTCCTGGAGGGATGCTGCTTACTGGCTTGCTTCTCATGGCTTGGATGGCCTGCTTTCTTATAAAACCCAGGATCATCAGCCCAGGGGATGACACCACCCACAATGGGTTGGGCCCTCCGCCATTGATCACTAATTGAGAAGAGTCAGCAATTAAGATCCACTTATATCTGGATCTCATGGAGGCATTTCCTCAAGGGAGGCTCCCTCTTCTTTGATGAGTCTAGCTGGTGTCAAGTTGACATAAAACCAGCAGTACACCATCTTTGTGTGGCTCCATAGTCTTGTCCCCCAACCAACTGTTTAAAGCTGAACTATGTGATCACCTCCCACCAGGGAATCTGCTTCCCTTCTAGTTCAGATTCCACAGTCCTTGCCAAGAAGATCCTAGCAGTTTTCTGTTATCTGAAAGCTTTGTTTTCAAACAGCTGGAAACTATATTTATTAATGTCACTCCTCTGTTCAGAATTTTACAGTTTTCCACCTTAAGCAGATCACAACCCACCATGTTTTACTGTTCTGCGGTTTTCCACTTTAATGGATTTAAAAGCCCTCACCTTGTACTCCTCTCAAGTGACTCTCCAGCCTCATATTTCTGCCAGTCTTTGTGGACAGCAAACCTGTATCTAAGGCATAGATTTCCTTATTTTTCTTTTTCAGTCTGATATTGTCTTCTTCAAATACTGCATGCTGTGATTGATCCTTTGCCTCAGACCTATGGTCAAATATGTTATTGTCAAACAGCTCCTGATGCTAGTTCTGCAAAAAGATAGCCACTCTTCCCTTCCCTTCTCTAGATTTTTTTTCCCTTCAAAGTGTTTTTTCTTTTCTTAGACTATATAGGTTTTTACTGCTTTTCTTCCCTGCCAGCTCCTGAAATCAAGAACTTGAGCTATTTTGGTCATATCTGTCACTTGTGACCTTGAGTAGTTCCTAGAACTCTGTTGGTACCGAACGAATACTTGTTGAATGAACGAATGAATGAAGTCACAATAGAACCGCTGCACTATGAAAGACTGAGAAAGTAGACATGACAATTAGATTTTCCAGATGAATTTCTTTGTTTTTACATAGAAATCTTAAAAACTTAGGAAGTGTACAAAATTGGTCCAGGACTGAATAGTTAGTAGCAGAGATAACTGTATTTTGTAGATATCTAAGATCTTCATTTTTGTTATTTTCAAACATAACTCTGGACTTTGGTATACTTTTGGGTTCTAGTAATATGTAGTTTATTGAGAGGTGTATTAATTCATTTATGTCATGTCAACTTAGGTTTTTCATAAAGCACATGTAAGACACAACAAATACATTATCTAATTTACTTGTGATTTTTAAGAAATTAAAATAAAATTACATTGTTTCCCTTCCTTCTACTCCTTCCAACTCCTACCTTGGCCTTAGGTTTCCTCTCAAGCTCATACACTTTTTCTTCAATTATTAATTTTTAACACATGCACATACACAAACATACATAAATACATACATACATACATACATACATAGGTACATATATACAACCATCTGAGTCCATTTAGTGTTGTATGTATATCTATGATTTCAGGGCTGATCACCTGATGTTTGAAAACCATTTGGGGACCTTGCCCTTAGGGAAGACTAATTCTCCTACTTTCAGTAGTCCTTAGTTGCCTATAGTTCTTTGTCTAGAGGTGGGTCCCTATTACATTCTTCCTTCTATGTTAGTGTGCCTATTGGTGTTTTCACTATTTAGTTCTTTATTAGGTAGCCAATTGTTGAGGTATCATGGGTGTAGCTTCCCTCTTGTCATTCCTAGGAGTCTTGCAGGAGACTTCGTGCATATCTGGATACAACAATCTTTCTAGTTCCTCTTCTTCTACATTCCCTGAGCTGTAGCTATGTAATCTGTGTTGTATCAAGTAGGGTTGAGAACTGGACCATTAGTTGTTCTCTGTATTTTGACTGCTTATTACTTTCTGAAATAACAGTATGTACATGCTTGTGGGGGTGGATGGAGTGTCGGAATAGGGTGTGGGGAGGGGGAGGGGAAGGAGAGGGGGAGGTGGTATGGCCAGATGGACATGAGAATGAATGGAAATCTGCAACTGACAGGGGTGGGGATGTAGGGAGCATCTTCAGGAAGAGAAGGAGACCTGGGATAGGGGAGGCACACAAGAATCAATGGGGTGTCCTTATCTGTGACTCACAGCATTGGTATATGGAGCCTGGGGAGGCTGCCTCCTGTGGCCAGGTGGAGTGATCAGGACACCAACCTACCCACAAAACTTTCCACCCCAAACTAATCTTGTCTAGTAGAAATGCAGGGATTTGGGATGGAGCTGGGACTAAGGAATCAACCAACCAATAACCAGCCCAACTTGAGACCCATCCATGGACAAGTGCCCACTCTTGGTGCTATTAGTGATATTCTTTTATGTTTGCTGACAGGAGTCTAGCACATCCTCTGAGAGGCTCCACCCACCAACTGAATGAAACAGATGCAGCCAAACACAGCCAAACAGTGGATGGAGCTTGGGGACTCTTATGGAAGAATAGGAGGAAGGGATTGAAACCTCTAAGGGTATAGAAACTCCAGAGGAAGACCAACAGAATCAACTAACCTAGAACCTTGGAGCTCTCAGAGATTGAACCACAAACCAAACAACATACTTGGTGTATTAGTCAGGGTTCTCTAGAGTCACAGAACTCATGGGTAGTCTCTATATAGTAAGGGAATTTGTTGATGACTTACAGTCTGTAGTCCAACTCCCCAACAATGGTCAGCAGCAGCTGTGAATGAAAATCCAAGGATCTAGCAGTTGCTTAGTCCCACAAGGCATGCAGGTGAAGAAGAGTGAATCTTCCTTCTTCCAATGTCCTTATGCAGGTCTTCAGCAGCAGGTGTGGCCCAGGTTAAAGGTGTGCACCACCACACCTGAAACTTGTGTCTTCCAGACTCAAGATCTAGATCACAAATGAGCCTTCTAATTCTGGATTGGAGTTCACTCCAGATATAGTCAAGTTGACAATTAGGAACAGCAACTACACTTGGGCTAGACCTAAGGCTCTCCACACATATATAGCAGATTTGGAGCTTGATTTTCATATGTGGGGTATGTTTTTCTAACTGGGCTTCCTTGTCTGGCCTCACTTAGAGAGGAAGCACCTAGCCTCACAAAGACTTGAAGTGCTATAGTGGGGGCATACCCAGGGAGGCCCCCCACCCACTCAGAGGAGAAGGGGCATGGGGAAAGGATGGTGGGAGGGGGTGATGTGGAGGGGGGCAGTGAGCAGAATATAAAATGAATAAATAAAATAAATAAATAAATTTAAAATAAAAAAATATTCACATGTTACAAAAGAAGCATTTTCAATGAGGGGTGAGAGATATACTTACTTGTGGATACAGGGGTAAGTAGTTAGAATTCGCTTAGCAATTTTACTGTTGTAAAGTTGTCATGGTGTGTCCTTCTCTGTGATCCATAGATAGTTGCCTAGGTTCCCGTACCAGGCATGATTTCCCTCCTGTCGAGTGGATTTTAAGTCCAATAGGAGAGCTGTTGGTTACTGTCAAGAGATGAGTGGCACTGTTACATCTCTAGAAAATACTTGCCCTTGGGGTTCACAGACATCATAGCTGGCTAGGACTTGTTCGTCAGCTTACATAGCACACTTCAGTATTGTGGAAGGCAGCCTTCAGTGGAGAGGTTTTCAGGTCAGATCCAGCTCAATTCCTCTAAGTACTCTGTCTAAAATACATGTTGACAGCAATAGGGACTTATCTGCAATAACGCAACCAGTGGCAACAACAATACCTCCTATTCTTCGGAAGAGTCTCTTGGACTCCTGAGATCAACAACTCAAAGAGAGGGTTTCTCTTGCCTGACAGTTATAATTTTGTCAGATAGTCTAAGGTTGTTAGGGAGAAGTGTGATCTTCCAAGTGGCATAAATTTCATTTAAACTATATAAATGTTTACACATATGCATACATTATATGTTTTATATATAATTTAGGTAACTATAAAATGATATGATTACTTGTGGCATTTTCAAACATTCTTAGTATTATTAATCCCTCCTCTATTTCTCTTACTTTGTATTGAATATGCTCCCTGTAATTAGATCCCATGCCACTCGTTTCTCCCAGAACATTATTTCTGCCATGTTATTCTCCTCTCTAGTGCCCCCATGGTATTTTTATACTTTCCTGGTTTCCGTGGTTAACCCCAGTTATGGCCTCACATCTGACGATTTGGAACAGGAAATCATAGATGAAAAAGAACATTTAGCATTTGTCTTTGGAAGTCTGGGTTGCCACGTGCAACATAAGACCTTCTAGTTTCATCCATTTACCTGCAATTTTAATTTTTCTTTATAACCGAACAGTATTCCATTGTGTGCACGTACCACGTTTTTTTATTGTTCATTCATCAGTTGAAAAGGAGGCCATTTTTATTTCTTAGCTATTGTAAATAGAACTGCAATGAACATTGCTGAGAAAGTACCTACGGAGTAGAGCGTTAATTCCTTTGAGCATGTGCCAAGGAGTGGCATAGCTGAGTCATATTGCACATTTATTTTTATGTTTTTCAAAGTTCTCCACACTGATTTCCAGAGTGGCTGCACCAGTTTGCAGTTCTGCCAACAGTGAGTGAGGGTTCCCCTTTCCCTACACCCTTGCCAGCATCGTTTGTCAGCTGTTTTGTTGTTCTTAGCTGTGTGACAAAGGTAAGACAACATCTCAAGGTAGCTTTAGTTTGCATTTCCCTAATTGCTAAAAATGGTGAATACTTTTTGAGATTTTTGTTTAGCAATTTCTTATTTCTTATTTTCAGATCCATAGCCTATTATTTAAATAGGTTCATTTTTTTCTTGATCCTCTTTCTGAGGTCTTTATATGTTCAGGATATTACCCATCTGTCGGATGACGTAGTCTCTTCCACTCTTGGGTTCTGTTCTATTTTTTCCCAGCTTTTTTCCTAACTGAAGAGAGCATTTTAGTGTTGTGAGGACACACTTTGTTGCCTGTGCCCTGGACAGCTCTCCGCTCAACCCTACCTGCCCTTGGGTTAGCAACACAGACTCCAGGAGCAGATGAGAAATGCAGCAGCAAGCTCATCTGAGCACCGCTGCAAGCTCCTTGAATACCCTCCACCCATGCCCCCATTGGTCCCAAGAAGGCATCTCTTCTAAACAGCAGTTCCTGATTGTCTGGCATTGTTTACACTAGAAATCCTTGGTCTCTCAGGCAGTCCTTAATTAGGTCTTCTTGCAGAAATGCTCTTGTCACAGGCAGTCTTCAATTAGGGCCTCTTGCAGGAGAAGCTTTTGCAGGCCCCCCCCCCCCGCCTTTACATAGAGGCTGCCCCTCTGTTCCTGCTACAACACTTGTCAGTTGTTGGCCTCATTTTTTTCTTTTTCTTTTTTTTTTAAATTGGATATTTTCTTTATTTACATTTTAAATGTCATCCCCTTTCTAGGTTTCTCCCCTTTCCCCTGCTTCTATGAGGGTATTCCCCCGCCCACTCACACCTCCCTGCCCTTGAATTCCCCTACATGGGGCCTCTCCTCCCATCAATGCCTGACAAGGCTATCCTCTGCTACATATGCAGCTGGAGCCGTGGTTCCCTCCATGTGTACTCCTTGGTTGGTGGCTTAGTCCTTGGGAGCTCTGGGGGTCTGGTTGTTTGATATTGTTGTTCTTCCAATGGGGTTGCAAACCCCCTCAGTTCCTGCAGTCCTTCCTCTAACTCTTCCATTGGAGACCCTGTGCTCAGTCCAATGGTTGGCTATGAGCAACCTTTGTATTTGTCATGAGCTGGCAGAGCCTCTCAGGAGACAACTATATCAGGCTCCTTTCAGCAAGCACTTTTGGCATCCAAAATAGTGTCTGGGTTTCGTGACTGTATATGGGATGGATCCCAGGTGGGGCAGTCTTTGGATGGCCTTTTCTTCAGTCTCTGCTCGACACTTGGCTTCGCATTTGCTCTGGCGAGTATTTTGTTCCCCTTTCTAAGAAGGACTGAAGCACCCACTCTTTGGTCTTCCTTCTTCTTGAGCTTCATGTGGTCTGTGAATTGTATCTTGGGTATTCTGAGCTTTTGGGCTAATATCCACTTATCAGTGAGTGCATACCATGTGTATGTTCTTTTGTGACTGTGTTACCTCACTGAGGATGATATCTTCTAGTTCCATCTATTTGCCTGTGAATTTCATGAAGTCATTGTTTTTAATAGCTGAGTAGTAGTCCATTGTGTAAATGTACCACATTTTCTGTATCCATTCCTCTGTTGAGGGACATCTGGGTTGTTTCTAGTTTCTGGCTATTATAAATATGGCTGCTATGAACATTGTGGAGCATGTGTCGTTATTAGATTTTGGAGCATCTTCTGGTTGTATGCCCAGGAGTGGCATAGCTGGGTCCTCAGGCAGTATTAATCAAATGGATTACTATACACCAGGTCCTACCCTATACCTATGTCATGTATGGTACTGCCTATGTTTTCTCCTTGCAGTTTCAATGTTTCAGTCCCACAGTGTAGTCTTTGATCCATTTGGAATTATTATGGCATATATAACACTAGGGGTTTAATTTCATTCTTCTGCATGTGGACATCTAGTTTTATCAAAACTACCAGTTGAAGATGCTGTATTTTCTCCAGTGTGTGTTTTTAGCAACTTTGTCAAATATCAGGTTACCATAGTTACAAATATGTCTATATTTGTTCTCCCATTTTCTTCCATTGGCCTACATGTCTGTTCTAGCATCATTACCATTTTGTTTGTATCATTCTGACTCTGTAATATAGCTTGACATTTGGAATTGTAATTCCTAAGCATTGTTCTTTTTGCTTAGGATTGTTTTTAGTATTTTGGGTCTTTTGTTGTCCCATATAAGTTTTAGGATAGGTTTTTTTTTTTTTTTTTCTATTTTTGTGAAGAGTGAGATGAGACTTTTGATCAAAATCACATCGAATCTGTAAATAGCTTTTGGTAGAATGTTCATTTTCATATTACAAATCTTCATCACTTGTGAGCATACTTATTATTACTTACTATTTCCTAGTATCTTTCTCATTCTCTTGCTTCAGAGACTTGGAGATCTCACTGTGGATGACTTTTGCCTCCTTGGTTAGGTTTATCTTTAGAGATCTTTTCTGAGGCTAATCTGAGTGCTCTCTTTCTTAGTGTGTTTGCCGTCGGTGTGTAGAAAGGCTACTGATTTTTGTGAGTTCATTTTATTCCCTCCCACTTTGCTCAAATTGTTATTGTTTCTAGAAGGATTATTTCTTTTTTTTGGGTGTGGCATATTAGTCACTTCTCATACATAATATTATTCATCTGCAAATAATATTTTGATGTCATTTCCCTTTGTACCCCTTTAATTTCCTTTTCTTACTGCATTGCTCCAGCTAGTGCTCCCAGGATTATATCGATGACAAAATGATGGCGGTAGGATTCCTCATCTTAGCCCCTCATTTTAAGCTTTTCTCCATTTAGGATAATGGTGGCTGTGGGTTTGTCACATACAACTTTTGACATGTTGAGATATGTC
>JADRCH010000046.1:5750495-5782796 GCA_019843965.1 Rhynchomys soricoides
GTCACATACAACTTTTGACATGTTGAGATATGTCCCATCCAGTCCTGTTCTCCTTAGGACTTTTAGTAACAGATTGGTGGATGTTTTCAGTGTATATTTAGATGATTATATGATTTTTCGGTTATTAAGCCCTTTTATATGATTTATTACATTTATCATATATGTTGAGTCATCTCTGCATCTCTAGGATAAAGCTAAAGTTGAATATGGTGGGTGATATGTCTCTGTCTATCTACCTATCTAAATGCTTATATTTGGTTTGCAAATATTTTTCTTTCTAAGGATTTTTTTTAAAAAATCTATGTTCATCAGGGAAACTGTAGTTTTCTTTAGTTTTTGTTGTGTGTTGTTACTTGGTTTGATATTAGAGTAATATCAGTTTAACTTTGGTGGTTTGGATGAATTCAGAAATTTATCCATTTAGATTTTCCCTCTCAACAGAGTACAGATTTTAAAAAATTCCCTTGTAATATCCTGAATTTATAATGCCTATTGCACTGCTTTCCCGCTTGTTCTAGCTTCTGTTGTTTTGGGTCACCTCTATTGTTCTTGTTGTTAGCTAAGCTAAGGGTCTGTTGACCTTGTTTATCATGTGAAAGAACAAGTCCTGAAAAAAAATTTTTTTAAAGTTTTTCTTTCTGTTGCTTTCTGTGTTTCTATTTCATTATTTTCTGTTTTGATTCTTATTGTTTCTTGTCTTCTACTTGATTTGGGTTTGCTTGTTCTTGTTTGTTTGTTTGTTTGTTTTTTAATTCTTGAGTTAAATCTATTTGTACTCTTTCTGATATTTAAAATTTTTTTTTTTTTTATGGATTTTTTGTGAGTTTCACATCACTCTCGGTTCTGCTTATCTCCTGGTCCCTCATATTTGTCCTTCACCCTTGCAACCTCTCTTCAAAATAGCACACACACACACGCACACACCGCTGCCACCACCCCCACCACTACCACCACCACCACCACCACCAGCAACAACAGCAAAAAGAAATCATAGAAAATATGTTGTGGTGGAAGCTGTAGAATGTCACAGTGTGTCCCACAGTATATCTCTCTGCCCATAAATCTTCACTTGCAAATATTCATGAGAATGAGTCATCTCTGGCTTCTGTAATGGCATCAATATTGGATCCTCACCAGGATGCCTTCCTGCTATCCTGCTGTTAACTTGTGTCATGGAGATCCTGAAGCTTTGGGTCAGCAGAATAGTCCTTTCATGTGTCCCAACTGTTCAAAGATAATACAGATTTTGGGGTGGGCCAACTAAGAACTCTGAATCTGGGTCTAGGTGGTACCTGAGCTGGTTAGCTGGCCAGGGTGAGCTCTCCAGCACTGCTCTGGTTAGGCCCCTCAATATTGCCATGGGAGAAGGCAAGGTCACCTCTCCTGTTCTCAGGTCCTTGGCACTGGCACATGCTTCTTCTATGCTTCTTGTGAGGGGCTGGCCCAGTTCTCTCACTCTGCTCTCACACTCTCCAGGCTGGCTCACCTGTGCCTTCACCATCAGGGCCAGCTCTGTTGTCTTGCCCAAGAGAGGTACAGGCTGGCTCTCCTGAGTGCTACAGCTAGTGAGGGGGGAGGGCTAGCTCTCCTCTTCTCATGCTGTTGGGGCTGACTCTCCAGATGACCACAGGTGTTGAAGGGAGAGGAGGAGGGCACTCCCCCACCCTAGGCCATCTTACAGCAGAGGAGTGACAGAGATAGCGCTCTCATGCTCTTTTTTTTTTTTTTTGGTGCTGGCTCACTTGTGTCCCTTCCACCAGGTCCTACTCTACTGTGCTGTTAAGACAAAGGGTAGAACCCAGTCAAGCAACCAACATGGGGCAGGGCTAGCTCACCTACTCTTATGACTCCAAGGCCAGTTCTTTCGATTGGTAGTGGTAAGGGTTGAGGGAGTGGAGGACACCACTCCTGGAGCCATACCACCTCATGCCAGAGGAGTGGTGGGGCCAGCTTTCAAGTGCTTTGTCTACAGGGCTGCCTGAACCATTCTACCACTGTGCTGTCCAGGCAAGATGCAGTGCTCGATTTTCCAAGTATTTCAGCTGGCAATGATTAGGGCCAGCTTACCCACTCTCATGATGCTGGGCTAGTTCTCATGATTGCCACACATGGCAAGTGGGAGAAGATTGAGGGCATTACCACATCAAGGGAGATCAGTAGTGGAGGCTAGCTCTCCTGGGCACGTTCATCATTGGGGCTGGCTCACTCACACCCCTGCCAACAGGTTAGCTCTGCTATGTCATCCAGGTGAGGTACAGGGTCTGCTTTCCCGACTTCTGTTGCTGGCATGGGGAAGGACTAGCTAGCTCCCCAGAGCTCATGACCCAGCGGACAGCTTTCTCGGCTGCTGGAGATGGCCATGGGCATAGAGGAGCATCATGTCTGTGCCCATGCCACCTCATGGCAGAGGAGTGGTGAGATCAGCCCTCCTACATTCATGCCCTCAAGGCTTACTCACCTGCAGCTCTGCCACCACAGTTAGCTCTACTGTGCTGCCTGAATGAAGCATAGGATCTGCTCTCCTGAGTGCTGCCTCAGGTGAGAGATGGGGACAGCTCTCCATTAGCTACATCCTGTGAGGGGCAGGGCTAGTTACACACTGCCCCTGGACATCCACATGGGTCTCCAAAAGCTGCTCTGACCAAGGATATCCCCATGTTCTCTAGTGGTAATACAAGCTATGGACATTGACACTGACCCCTGCCTCTGAGTAGCCATGGACTCAGACATGGCCCTCAGCAGCAGTTAGGGCTGAGACCACACCATAGCCCCATATGGCAGTGCTGGCTATTCAAAACTGGTTACTCCTCTCCACCCTCACATACCCAGTTCCACTTCTCTTCATGATGTTCAAACTACTTAACTTCTCTTTCCTATCTGAAAGCCAAATACTGGCACATGGTAGTAACTCATGCTGTAGGCTGTCCACATGGCTGGCAGTCCCCTGGTGACACCATCCACCATTGCTGTGTGGTGTAGTGGTATAGCAGCAAGCAAGTGCCTATGGCCCAACTGTGCCCTGGAGGGCAGATCTGTGGGTGACATGGTGGTCCACATGTCTGTCTTCCCCATCCTGCATTGCACTACCTGGATTTTTTTAAATTTGATTTGGTTTTTATGAGTCCCAGGCATAAGACAGCTTTGGCCTCCAAGCTAGGCATCAAGCTAGGATAAACAAAGGACAGCCCTCTTCTCTGCCCCTAACATAGAGTTATCTCAGGTTTTCTGAATGTTTGAGATTGTTTTTGTGTTCCGGAGTGGTATTTTATTTTAGAAAAGCCTCTTTGGGATGAACAGTACAGTGCATATTCTTTGATATTCGGGTAGAATACTCTGTAAATAATTGCTAGGTACATGTCTGGTATGTTGTCACATAGGTTCCGATCCATTTGTTTAATTTTTGTCCATATGACTTGTCTATTGGAAAAGTATGGTATTGAAATCACTTACTACTAACAAGGCTCACTAGACTCAGCCTTAAATATACCGTCTTCAGACTGTCTCCAGCTTCACTGTACTGTTATCCATTTATTTTTATACTTCTATGTGATTTACTAGAATATCCTAATGTTCCCTCTTCTCTATTTTTTGTTTTTTAAATACCTATTGCCATGATGTCTTTTAGCATTTTTATTGTGAAATTTCCTAAATCTTCATGTTCGATGCAGACTATCTTTCTGACTTTGTCCTCTTGAAGTCTCCTTGCTCACAGATGCTAATGATCTTAACTTTATTTTCCTTTTTCTTTTCCCTATTCTCTCTCTCTGTCTCTGTCTCTGTGTCTGTCTGTCTGTCTGTCTGTCTCTCTCTCTCTCTCTCACACACACACACACACACACTTCCTTCTGTTCTAGTATAACATGTCTGAAATCAGATTCTCCCACTGCTTTGGTCATTGTAATACATCTCTATACTGCCTGTCTGGTATCCTGCAGTAATTTTGCCACTCTTGCTAAAAAAGTAAATATTGTTGAAATCCACAGTACTTGAATTATTCCCTATTGCTTCTAAGAATGAATTCTTAATTTCTTAATCTGTAACAAATTCCCTTTATCATTTGATGCCTGCCAACCTTTATAGGTTCATTTTCTTGCTTGTGCCTTTTCTCTTCTTTCCAGCAGTGGTGTAACTTGTAGGCATCTAGCCATTCCCTGGACTTCCACCATTTCTTAGATTTTGCTTGGCTACCCTGTCTACTTATTACTCATTCTTGCAAGTGAGATGCTGTGTCTTCCAAGGAAACTATAATCTGTCTCTTCTATTCTCAGACTTGATTCATGGTTGCTCTCATGTATTCTCATTGTCCTTCTGAGATATCTGTAATAGCGTTACTGAGATTCATTGTGGTTGCCTGGTTACCTACTGAAAAATTTCCATATCCCTTGTTTATTCAGCATTTAGAACGATTTCTGGCACATGAATATTAGCTGCAGAAAAGACTGAATGAGATGTCTGCAGAATAGCATCTTTTCTGTTCACTGTCACATATCATATTTGATAATAAGATAATGAGTATAAATGCTCATCATTTTGCATGTAGCTCATGCAAAATGGGGGTCTTGCCTCAGTGCATTATTGATATTGATTATAATGTTTACAATCAGATTATGGTTGCCATTTTCTAGAACTCCATTTTTGCATATTTTATAGACACATTAAAAATAGAGTCCATACAAAGTGACAAAATTTGTGAAATTAATGACCAAATTTATGAAAATAACAAACTGAAGAATGGTAGAATTCAGATACATACATGTGTCATATAGGGGATAGCTCTGAATAGAATTGGCCTACCAGGAGGGACTAGGGAGGCTCATGAGACTCAGGAAATAAATAAACTTCACATGGGAAGGATTAAACTTGTGAGATTTTTCAAAGCTCCTCCTCTGCTTTAGAAGCAGTAAAGAATTACTGGAGCTTGAGAATCACTCTCTGAGCTGAAGATAGGGCATCCTTGACATGTTAAGCTGCTCGTGAGCTGACCAGAGAGATACAGCTTTAGGGGTACAGCTTTTGTGAGGCAATGCCAGTGTGGGGGCACTTTCAGTGATGTAGCTACTTTTGAGTCATCCCTTGTCCTATGAGTATCACCCCACCCATACTCTTGTTAGTATCCCCAATAAAAACTCATGAAATGCCTGACATATAACATCAATGCCACACACGTAATAACTGATGAACAGAATATTTGACTCCAGCCCTTCTGGATCTCGGTTAAACACGTGTGATAATTACTATTAATTCTACACAATCTATAATCAACTGAGAAGAGAGTCTCAGTGAAGGGCTGTCTAAATTAAGTTGCCATGCAGACATGTCTGGGAGTATTATTTTAATTATATTAATCGATGTGCAGAAACACTGGGAAGGAGATTCTGGACTTTGTGAGAGTGGAAACAAGACACTGAACAATAGCATGAATACATTCACTCTTCTGTTCGTTTAACTGTGGACATAATGGGACCAGCTGCTTAATG
This sequence comes from Rhynchomys soricoides, assembly GCA_019843965.1. NCBI lineage: Eukaryota > Metazoa > Chordata > Mammalia > Rodentia > Muridae > Rhynchomys > Rhynchomys soricoides. Next base: position 5,755,973 of record JADRCH010000046.1, read on the forward strand.
TGACCATATGCATAATGTGATTGCGCTACTACCATAAATTTTCCATCATGGTGGCCTATAGTATAGGCCTATCAGACCAGTAAAACCTTTCTCATTCTCTGCAATTGCTTTTCTCATGTATTTTATCTGAAATAAACTAAGGTAACATCTTAGAGATGTTGCTACAATGCTTTCTCTCAATGTACCCTGTCCACTGTGTTTAAACATCAGTCTCTTAGGGGCTGCACAGATGGCTCAGCAGTCAAGTGCTCCGGCTGCTCTTCCAGAGGACTGGGCTCAATTCCCAACACCCACTTGGTGGCTCACGACCATCTGTACTTCCTGTTCTAGACAATCTGACCCCTTCTTCTGGCCTCTGTGGGCATCAGACACATATGTGAACAAAGATATACATGCAGGAACAACACCAATACACAAAAATAAAAGTAAACATGAATAAGATATTTAAAAGTTAGCCTCTTTCTTTTATATACTCCCTCATAATACAGAGAAAAATATTTCAGAAGAAAACAGGTGCATCACCCCAGAGCGTAAGAATAAAAGGAAACTAATATTACTTTCATATATTGTTTTTTCTCATTTAAAAGATGATAGAAGAAAGAAGATAAAATATATGAACAGAAAATGACAGTGTATAATTATAATGATGGTTCTTTTAGTTATCAAAGTATATAATTGTTCAGTCAATGAAGAGTTAAATTACAAACAAAAAATTGTTCTTAATGAAAACTTGTAAGCTTTAAAATTTCCTCATTTGTCCCAATACTTGCTTTCTGAAATTTCTTATGATGCATTGACATATTCGGTTTGTTAGATTATCTGAGATTTTAGAACACTGAAAAGTTGTGCCAGAGTAATCACGTATCTTATTAGACAATTTTTAGGTGGACTTTTTTTTTTTTGGTTCTAAAAATTATACAAAGCTCACAGCTGAGAAAACTTTTAACCTTTTCTTGTGTTTGTAGCTGCTCAAAGGTTAAATCATCATTCTGCATTATCTCTATTTTTTATTCTTATAGGTGGTATTGCCACCTAGGACCAAATTTCAACCCACAAGGTAAGACAGAAGGCCGGTGGCCACTGTCTCAATCAATGTTATTTAAACCCTTTAGCCTGTTAGAAATTGGACCTGGTCATTTCTCTGGAGTCTTAAATCCTCAAGATATAACATGAACATCTCTCAGCACACAGTCCATTATTATTTAACCCTGCTTCTAGGAACCATTTATTTTAAAAAATTATGTTTCTGAACAGGTCTTTAATAGGCATTTGCTCTGGGTTTGGAGGATTTTTTATGTATAAGTGAGCAATGAGTCAATAAGAATTAGGTGTATTGTACACAGTGAAATAAATGGTGTGGAGACTTTTCTTTCATTTATCAAAAATACAAACTGCTGATTACAAATTGATGTTATGGCTAATTGACTTTCAAAGTGCCTAAAAGTGGTGGTGCAATGCGATATTTTAGAGATTTTATTTTTGATTATTGACAAATTGTTATTTAAGATTAAGGTGGATTTATGAAACTATTGGTATTAGAGGAAACATTTCAATGATCTCTGGCATGGAAAAATGTATCTTTAATGGTCTTTTACTGAGAGAGTGGAGTTTTATTGATTAAAGCCATGTTTAGCTAAGGGGCCCAATCCATGTTACTGGTGATTCAAGTCCCCACAGTTCCTTCTGTTATATTCTTTCTCACATTCATCTAGTAATTGCCATTCATTTAGTCAGAATAAAAATGAATTGGACTAGTTTTCCAAGAGTTATATGCCAAACTGGAAAGTCATTTAAAAGGAGATTTTCCCTAGCATTAAGATTTCTTTGGTTTCTTTTAGGTGTTTGTGTGTGTGTATTAAATTAGTTTCCAACCTCTGGGTCTCAACCCCTTTGGTGGTCACATATCATATTCTGCATGCCAGATCTTCATGTTACAATTCAAAACAATAGCAAAGTTACAGTTATGAAATAGCAACAAAATAATTTTATGGTTGGGGCTTATCGCAAGAGGTACTGTATTGAAGGGTTGTGGTTCTCTAAGGGAAAAGAATTTACAAAATCAATCTATCTATCTATCTATCTATCTATCTATCTATCTATCTATCTGAAGTGAATTTATTAGCCTGGCTTACAGTTAGTCCAGCAATGGCTGTCTACCAACAGAAGATCCAAGAATCCAGGAGTTGTTCAGCTCATGAAGCTGGATGTCTTTCAGTTCACACCAGAATCCCAAAGGAATGGACTTGGTAGCAAGAGCAAGCATCAAGGAGAGAGCTATCTTCCTTTTTCCCATGTCCTTCTTATAGGCTTCCCACAGAAGCTGTGCCCAGATTAAAGATGGATCTTTCTACCTCAAAGATCTGGGCTACAAATGGGTCTTCTCACTTCAAATCATTTATTTAAAAAGCAAGCAAGTAAGCAAGCAATGTTCAAGCAATGACAACAGCAACATCAACAACCTCTTACAGGTGTGCTCTGGCATTTGGGTATTAGTTGGTTCCAAGTGTAGTCAAGTTTTCAACAGCCCTCAGAAATCCAAGAATAGCCATTACAGTGTCTGTTCCTATGTGTGCACATGCATGAGTACAGGTACTCTCAGAGGATGGAAGAAGATATTGGAGTCCCTGGACTTGGAGTTCTAGGCAGTTGTGAGCTATCCAACATGGGCGTAGGGTACTAGTTCTAGTTCTCTTAAAGGGCAGTAAACACTCTTAACTGTAGAGTTGTCTCCCTAACTTCCAAGCACCTATTTTAACATGTTATGCATGAAGATATCTTGACTCTAGTTCCATGGTTGTTGAGAATAAAAATATACAGGAATCTGAGTTGTATTTTGATACCTTTCCTATTTATCAAAGAAGCTTCAAGTGACGTGTGCCAATATTGACATTTAGAACTACTGAATCAGAGAAGTGGAGTAGGAGTAATGTCAACATCTACTGGTAAAATATTCAAACTGAAAAGAACTATGTAAATTATATGTGTTGGGTGTCAGAATGGTCTCTTTTGGTCAGCATACTCCTGTAGGGTTTCAATATGTTACCTGATCACTGTCTCATGCAGTAGGTGGGTACTTGATGTTAAGATATTTAAAATCTCCCTTCCATAGGAGTTCAGCCTTGAGGAAGGTATTGAGGTAGAGGGTCATGGGAACAGGATCATTTGGTAGTACAGTGTCCACCAGTTTCCACAATATTAACTCTTGGAGAGGTACATACACATTCTCATCTTTAAAAAGGAGAAACGTATTCTCTCTCTAGAATTGTGTCTTCTTTTGCTTGAAAACAACAATCAACACTTGTTAGATCTATTCCATACCCTAATGACTAGTTAAGAAACATAACTTATTTATAATTACAAAATATGTAAGTTCACAAGAGATATTGTCTTGTGGAAAAATGTTGTTATACAGGACAGTTGCTCATAGAGTTGTTGTAAACAAATTTATAAAATTTAAGCTAATTTCCTTTCTTTCTGTGCCTTCTATTATCAAAAATTTCTTTCCTAAGCTCCTTTACGTTATTCTTTAACTTACTAAATATTGAGTGCTCACACATCTCCTGTTGCCCATGAGAGTCCAGGCTTTTGTCTATTCCTCTGGGATAACTGCTAACAACAATTCCTTTGACTTCCATGATGTCTCAGTTTGCAGCCACTTTACTCAAATGTTTTTAATAGCCTTGATCACAAGCAAAGTTGAGGTGGTCAAGCTGTCAAAAATAAATGAGCTTTCTTATAATCTTTTGTCTCTTTGAAGGAGGAAGATATGCTATTTAATGGGTATAAAATTTGAGTTATTCAATATGAATAAATGGTAGAAATCTGCTGTACAAGGTGTAAGTATTATACCTTGCTATTAGGAGGATGTAGTGGCTATTTCTGATTGTCAACTTGACTATATCTGGAGTGAATTACAATCCAGAATTAGAAGGCTCACCTGTGATCTAGATCTTGAGTCTGGAAGACACAAGTTTCAGGTGTGGTGGTCTGCATACCTCTAATCTGGGCCACACCTGCTGCTGGAGATCTACATAAGGACATTGGAAGGAGGAAGATTCAATCTTCTTCACCTTCGAGCCTTGTGGGACTGAGTGACTGCTAGATCCTCAGGTTTTCATTCACAGCTACTGCTGACCATTGTTGGAGAATTTGACTACAGACTGTAAGTCATTAACAAATTCCCTTACTATTTAGAGACTACCTATAAGTTCTGTGACTCTAAAGAACCTGACTAATACAGAGGGTATATCTAATGTTAAATGCTTCTACTATCATAAACAGGTGGCAAGGTGTTGGAGGAATTTATTTAGTTCTTCTCTTCATACTGTTTATATGATTTTTTCTTTTAATCATCTTTTTTTCCTTTTATTGTCCTAGTCTATTTTACAATGTTATAAAGATGATCAAGAGTGGATACTTTTAAAGTCCATAGGTTTATTGTGGCTCATGGCTCCGGAAGCTGGGAGGGCAGTGGCATAGCACAAGTGAGGGCATTAAGTTGCTTTACCAGAGTGACAAGTAAAAGGACAAGCAGGTGCATACAGAAGGAAGAACAAGAGAGAACTGAGGCTCCTGACAGGCTTTATAGAAATCATCCTTGTGGAGAAGTAACCCAATCCCATGAGCTCTACACACCTCTGAAATCCGCATCTACTTCAGCCTCTATGGCTTTGAGTTAAACTGACTAGGATAAGAGGCTATGAAGCAAGGACAGACACACTGACATACAGAAAAGCCAGGATTTGGTGGGTCACGTGCCCAGAGACTCAGAATGTTTAGTATACATTGCTGACTAAGAAGGTTGGTTTATTGTGTACAGCTGAATGAGAAGGCAGGGTTCATACATGTCTGTATATCTGAAGGAGGATCACATGAGTAGGAGGTCTCTGTAGGGGAGCAGCTTTAAGTTGCTGTCATCCTGGAGGAGAAAGCATCTATGCTGGACAGAAGGAAGGACTTAAATTCCAATGGTTCGAAGGTATTGGAATCCTTAATATGTCTGTGCTCATGTTAAAAAAAAGTAGAGTCCCTCAGGAATTGATCTCTCAACCTCCATTGCTTTCGCAACACTGTTAACCTGAAGGCCAAATTCATACCAGTTTTGGGGAGAGCCAACCATTTTGTCCAACCAGCCTAGATGATTTATTTCTTTATTGTTATTATTATCATCATCATTATTACTATTATTATTATTATTGATTATCATTTTACCTAAATTATTCCTGTCTCTCCTCTTTCTTTATTGGACTTTCAACCTTCTTTCACTGGAGCAACCCAAGGCACTTAAGACTTAAGAAAAACAAACATTTCTCCCCTGTACTTCAGACATGCTGGCCATAGGATACTACCAACCAAAGCACCAGACACTCCAACAAAACTGGGTCTTCCAACAGATATCAAGCTGTAGTACTGTCAGTTGATCCTTGTTTTGCATAAAGGGAACTTACTTTATAATCCCTGTCTACAAACTAATTTCTCTGCTTAGGGTCTAGCTTGTCATCTTTCACTCCAACCCCTGTCACATTCATTCAGACTGTCTTCACTGCAAAGGCGGATGCTGCCAGGCAGAAGTTGTTTGAATGTCTCCTTGCAGGAACTTCCACTCTGCATACTGCATGTTTGCTCACATCCAAAGCCCTTTCTTCCCTTGGAATCAGGGAAGATGTGATTGGCAATCTTTCAGTTTAATTCCTCTGTCTTATAACCTCAAGCCTGATATATTTTCTGTGGTGGTTATTGTGTTTTCACTATTGTGACTCCTTTTCTCTTTAGTATATGTTGTATCATGCACAGCTTGGGTCTGGAAAACTGAGAGGAGGAGAAGAAATGAAAAGACAGACACACAGACACATACGCAGACACAAATACAGAAAAGCTGAGGTCAGGTCATCTGTGAGCACTCTGAGGATGTGGTACCAACTATTGCAACAACATGACCATCAGTAGATTTATTATGTACAACATAGGGGGTGGGGCTAGCTCTGGTAGCTAGGAGGTTTCTGTAGGGGAGCAATCTCAAGCTATAAGTATGCCAAGGGGAAAAGTTGCAATTTTTGCATACCGTGCCAATTTTTCATAAGCATTCATTTCGGTTCCAGAGAAAAGCTTTGTCCATTTTGAGCTTTGTCCTTTAAGAGAGGAGAGGAGGGGGGCAAGCAGGGAGGCAGGGAGAGAGGGAGGAAGAACGAGTGTTCTGGGATTACTGCCATTAAACATCACCGGCAGCTGCCACAACTTTTGGTATTAACATTCCCAGGTTTCCGACTTTATCTATTCTGGGAGCTCACTGTTCTCTAATGCAATGTAAAGTCCATTCCTTTCTTGGAAATCAATAATTCTACTCTTCACTCCTGTGGCAAAACATTTTGACCAAAGTAACTTAAGGGAGAAAGGACTTATCTGCCTGACAATTTTAAGCCTCAGCCCGTCACTGAAAACAAATCAAGGCAGGAACACAAGTCAGAAGCTTGAAGGGAGATTATTTGCTATACCTCAGTCTTTTCCTAGGAAGAGGCAACTCACTCTGTAGCCGAGAAGTGCAGCAGAAACCACGGAGGAGGATGCTTGCTGGCTGGCTCAAAGGGCAGCTTGTACTCAACTGGTTTTCCCTAGGACAACCTCCATAGTGATGTAGTGGACTTCAGTCAGCAGTCAAGGTTTCACTACAAATATGCCCATAAACTAATTGTAGCTAGGCGATTTATCAATTGAGACTTTCCCCTCAGAAGACTGTAGGCTTTTCAAGGTGATAAATTTAGCTAGGCTACTTCCCTGGTCTCAGTCTGCAACAGTTTCTGTCACTTGGTGCTCTCACATCATTGTCACCTGGATGGCGGAGCTCAGCCATTCATCTTCCCGTCTTTATTGGTCTGCTCCACAGTGGAGAAAGGTTGTTTTCTTAAAATATATCCATCAGTGTGGGACGTAAAACCATGCCAGGAAGTTTGGTGAGGTAGAGCAGGTTGAGACCTAGAGATTCAGTGGGCACGCGCCTGAGGCTTAGGCGACTCCCAGCTGGCTCCCTGCCAGACTCCTGACTTGGAACACATGCTACGCTTCTCATAAAAGAAAAGTGTCCTATGGACATGTAGGCTAAAGACAGCGTTCTCCATGATAATGAGGTATATTAAGCTTAGACAATAAGTTTTCCTTTCCAGATATTCCTCCCTGCAAAAAGTCTGAGATTAAATCTCAGACCCACCCGGAGAAGTGGTTTCACACATCCATCTTCTGCCATGACAATAAACTATGTAGAACCATGGGCTGTCTCGCTGTGTGGAGCAATGAAGAAGACCTTCACCTACAGAGCCTAGTTGTCTAATCCCCATAGACGGCCTCTCTGTGCTCCCATCCACAACCACCACCAAGCCTGCTGCTGCCAAGCTAAGGACAATCACCTGCTGAGTCAAGCTGGAGCTCCCCCTTTCCCAAACCCAATTTCCCCCCAATCTCCACCAGCCCGCGAGTCCCTGACTCTGTTCTCTGCTCTTCAGTGACTCTTCAATGACTCACAGCGGCGCCTGGATGTCCAAGAGTCTGAGAACCCCATGTTCCCAACTTTGTCGTTGTTGCAGGCCCAGGGACCCCTGAAACAACTCCAGCTTTCCCACACTCAATACTGCACTTCCCCACCCCAGGAGGGGTGTCTCATTTCCCTACAGCCCAGCACCCACCCTGACGGCAACCCAGGGTAAGTGCACTCAAACTTTCCACGTTCTGCCTCCCCAAGCGACTGTGCTCAGTAGTGGAGCTGATGTGGCCAACAACCTTACACATAAACTTTTCTATTCAAACTAAAATGCATCATTACTCATAGCATATGTAACTCTTTGTCAGTTTTCATTCATCAGTTAATGGACATCTTGGTTGATTCCACTGTGAAAAGATCATCAGTGAACATGGATGTCTAAGTGTCTATGTATTGTGTTATAAAGTTCTTTGTGTCTGTTCCCAGGAGTGGTATAGCTTGTTTTAATGGTTCTGTTTCCAGCTTTCTGAGAAACACAACATCCAAACTGATTTCAGAGATGGCTTCACTGGTTTACACTCTGCCAACAGTGAATATGGGTTCCTCAGTCCTCACATTCACGGCCCGGGAAGAAAATCTATGGTTATTATTTTGCTAATCATATATTTGTACTGCTTTCTACCTTTATCAGAGATGCTTCTTTCTTATAATAGTAGACTGAAGTTAATGCAGAGACTTATTCCAAACCTTGGATGCAGTATCTATGCCTTCTCCTGCAGAGACATTGCAGGAAAGGGTAGCATTTTTAAAACATGTAAAAGCCAGAGTAGAGCAGAAGTTGCACAAATGAACTCACAGAATCGGTGGTTACTGTATAAGACCTGCATAACAATGAGCCGGTTAAAAATTGCATTTTGGGCAAAGGAGGGCTTTTGATGCCCACCCTTAGCCAAGGAGCTATTGGACATTGATGGGTGCTGGGGGAGACTGAGGCACTTTCTTTATGGACTAGTGGCTACTGGTTGGCCCGTTATTCTCTAGTAGATGATTTCACATCTATGTGCATATTAGCAGTATTAACTGGATAGAGAGAGAGAGAGAGGGAGAGAGAGAGAGAGAGAGAGAGAGAGAGAGAGAGAGAGAGAGACTATAAAGCAGGAAGGGAGATGTTTTGGGAGGAGTTAGAGGGGTAGAATAGATGGTGAATATAATGAAAATATATTACATATTTGTGTGACATTTTCACAAATAAAAATACAACATTGTAAGACATTATTACAGAATATCTTAGTATTAAATTTTTCCACACTAGGCTGGTGAGACAGTTTATTTGGCAAATGTTTACCATGGAAGCATGAAGATTTGGTTTCATGCTGAGAACTGACATTTTAAAAAAGTTGGGCATAATGATACATGCTCCTACTTCTAGTGCTGGGGAAAGAGCTACAGGCAGACTCCTGACTAGGCTGGCTATCCACCCTGTGTATTTCAGGTTAGTGAGAGACTCTGTCTAAAAAGTAAAAGATAGACGACACCTGAGAAATGACAATCTAATGGTGTTCTCTTGTCTCTCCTCTGATCTGTGCACATGTGTTTACCTCCTTTCATGAACATACAATATTTTCCTTTTCTCCAATGTGAACCACCATCAAGACTGGTTTTTATGAAAATGGACAATTGGTTATATATAGGTAAGATTTTAGGTATATCAAAACGATGATAGACTGGAGAAATGACAGCACACAACCCTTTATAACCTATATAACACATAGGACAATGTGATGCCTCTGACCTCTACAAACAGTGCACTCATGTGCATGTGTGCATGCACCCACGCACACAGATATTAATAAAACAAATCTTCAAAAGAAGAAAGATAAAAGAGTGACAAGTCTTTGTATAGCTTCAAGGACTTGAAAATGATTTAGGTGTGGTGAAGGATTGAAGAAATATCAAACAAACGGACACAGGGAAACACAAAATCACAGGGCTGGTGAACTGGGCTCTCTGATGGAGAACGTACAGCATCCTTGACTCATCATGTTTATTAGCACAGTTGAACAGAGAGGTGGGGCTATTGCATACAGCTGAACAAGGAGATGAGTTAATTATATACAGCTGAACAAAACCATGAGGCTTTTACTTCTTTGTTCAGGAACAAGGAGGCAGGGTTTATGGTACAGTATACAAGGGAACATGTTTATCTAATCTTAGTAGGAGGAGTCTTTGTGGGGGAGCAGTTATGACCAGAAGGTCATAAACACCATGAATTGGAGCAAGCTACAGCGGGCTATTTTCTGTACACATTATCAACTCTACAGTTGGATCGCATGGAGAGGCCTTCCCACCTTCCTTTGGATCTGAGGCTAGGGTTCTTGTGATGGTCATGCCTATGTCAACAGCAGACACTCAGAACCTCACACTCTCAGGTCTTCCTATATTTTCTACAGAGGAGAGAATATGCTTACAACTGCACCTTAAAGTACAAGTGTAAACTAGTAGTTATAGACTTTTTTGATGTAGTAACTGCCGACTACAAATACAGGGATCAGGACTCAGACTGACAAGTAACATGTTCATTGTCACATAATATTTGGTTAAGCTGACGTCTGAAGCCAGGAAGACAGGCTTGATAGATTATTTCCTTCCTATCAACTTACTATTTCCTAATCCTACAACCCACAGAGGAAAATTGCAGGCAAAGTAATTGTATGGTCCTACAAGTAATTCAATTATGAAATAGATAAATCAGAATTTATTGTGAGTTGCTCTCTTTACTAAAATCTGTGGGAGTATCTTCCACCATGGTAAACTGTTCTTTATTCTTTTGTATGGAAAATTTCCACACCAGTTTAGTTACAAACATGTCATTGTTTTATAGAACCTAATAATGGCTTTATAATAAATGTGGTTTAAAAGTTGCAAACCTAGTTATCCAACCATTGAGTTTTAGGGAAAAGTCAAACTTGTTTCTTTGACAATCCCTATTTAAAATAATTTAAATGCTGGACTTTAAAAATTTCATCCACCAAATTAATCTCCCTGATTTCATTCTGTTTTGATGGATTTCCTGTACTAAATAGAAATGCTACTGCTTCATTCTCTAGCGTGCTCTGTCTTATGAAGATGTCTACCTTTAAACACAATTGAGGAATTTTGTGAGATTTTTCACATAAAATAGTGACTACTGAATTTTTGATCACCTTTCATGGGAACAGTGTTTTCTTGGTGGGACTTCCATTTCTCATTTTTACAGTGAAATGATACACATTTTTACTAAATCATCAATTCCTACTTTAAATTCTTTCCTTGGTTTCATGTATGCATGAATTTATAAAAGTGCAATAAGTTTTCTATGCTTCAGAGACCATGCAGTGGAAGTAGCATCCAGCAGAGATTTGGCTGTATCCGACAAATGCCTGCTGTCAGATTTTCCCTTCTCCTCTGTTTGATGTGATGGGATCCCTTACAAACATGTCGATTTAGACCAGCATGCTGCATCCTAAATTATGAAAACAGTACTTGCATATTAGCATCAAAAACAGTGGACTCATCATGGAGTATTTTTCTGAAGCAAAACCTTGGTGATGAAACAAGCAAAGAAGACGATCCATCAATTATCTCTATATTTTAAAGGCCATAGCATAGGGTGAGTGTTTGACTCTTGCTGTGGGATGGCAAGTTTGCTGTGATTTATGTGGATCTAAGTGTATGATTCTAGTTTTGATGACAGATGTTTTGGGAATAATATTCAATTTTGTGATGTGTTGTAATATCCTTAGGGTAAAAATGAATCTACATTGAATTGAATAATATTGAAGTTGTATTTGTTAATTGAAGTTGCTGGGCTTTGTACTTTAGTTCAGAGCATCATGCCTGAACAGACACAGAAAGGAGCAATTATTTTTAGCAAATGTGGTAGTTGCTTGCAAAATTCATGGCATGTGGCGAGCCTCTAGACACACAAAGAAGGAGGGGCAGGTCACAAGCTGGGATCTCACTGGTAAGAAATGCTTGTCATTTCTGAAAACCAATAATGCTTTACATGTGTTTTGCTTCAACCTCTGTTAGCAGTAAGCTGGATTTAAATGTGATAGAGTTAAATAAAATGGATGTGTTGATCAAAGTGGTAAGTTAGAAACTCATTCTCCTATTTTCATATGATTTGATAATTTAGGCCCTTTCATTTCAGATCATTATTATTGTATACCAATGATTACCCTTTTTGTTTTACAGTGAGAAGAGAAGAAAAGGAGAGGTCTCAACAACACCCTGTGGAAGGGACACAATGACACACGATAAAAGGATAGTCCTTAGGGAGTGAATACTTTCAAGCAAGCATCCAGAAAATGGAGAAACCACAAGGCGTTTTTAAAAACAAGCGATGGAAAATGAATTCAATAAGACAATATTTGCCCAGACCACTTTTATGTAACTTTATATTTTATTTTCTCAAGCATTTTTTGATACTTTATTTACATTTCAAATGTTTCCCCCTTTCCAGATCTCCCCTTTGGAACTTCCCTATTCCCTCCCCCCTCCCTTGTCTCTATGGGGGTATTCCCCCACCCACACTCGTCTTCCCTCCTTGGCATTCTCTTATACTGGGGCATCTAACACCCTCAGGCCCAAGGGCCTCTCCTCCCCCTGATGGCCAACAAGACCCTCCTCTGCCACGTATGTGACCAGCACCATGGGTCCCTCCATGTGTATTCTTTGGTTGGTGATCCAGTCTCTGGGAGCATCAGGAGGTCAGGCCAGTGGCCACTGTTTGCTCAAGCATTTCTCAGACATGTCGTTGTTATCAAACCATATAAATGCCTTTATGTTGCCTACCTGATAATGACCATGTTTTATAATCATATTCAAGATCCCTTTCAAACAAGCTGATTGATTAAATTCTTGGGTAGATTATGTCTTTTGCTTAGGGGAACCTTCCCAAAAGTCTCCAATTTAGTGTCTAGTGTCTAGTTTATTGGAAGAACTCTTTAGTCTCTCTGTCTCTCTGTCTCTCTCTGTCTCTCTCTCCATTGTTAATAGGGATTGCTAAAATTTTGGGCACTTTTTATGAGGCAGATTTGCACTGAGTCCTTTTTGGGAATTATCTCATTCATTTCACACAAAAACCCTGTTCAGTGGGTCCTAGTATTTTCCCCATGGTAAGAGTTAGACATGTAGAGGAACAAATCATCCTTTAGGTTGCAAAGCTAATAAGAATTCAGCTAGAATTCAGTCTCTAGACTTAAGAGCGCTCTAAACCACTGAACTGAACTGCTTCTGTTTTGCTTTGGGTTTTCTATCCTGCTACATTCGTCTTTTGAATTCGGCCTTTTCCTAACCTCTGGGGCAGCTACCTTGGTTGGGCTGCCTGGCTTTCCACTTGGTTCTGCACCTGATGTCATTCTCACTTTAATCTTGGCTGCACACTTTCTAACCTGAACGTTGCTGCTTCCTCTACTTCTCATCTGTCCGTCACTGCCCGGTGGGAGTGCCTCTCTGTCAGTCTCCCAAGAACACATCACGTTAAGTCACTTCTGCATCTTTATACATATTCACTGACTCTTTCATCTCCCTAAACATCTTGGAATGGCATCCTATCTTTAATTTCGTAAATCGTGCTGTGGCCTTCGAAAAAAAAGTAAAGTACATATCATTATCTTCCACATTCTAAATGGTTTCTCTTCTGCACCTGTTGGCAGGAACCTTCTTCCTTAACTTCCCATATTAACTATTTTTCTTAGCCTTGACACAACACCTCAATCAAACAACTTAAGGGAAATGCATATTTTGGTTCATGACTTAAGAGCACAGTCCATCATTGTGGGAGACACAGCATAATTCACAGTGGTGGGAACATGCAGCTGGGACTCTTTGCATCTACAAAGACAAGGAAGTGGCGAGCACTGCATGCTGGTTTTCTTTTTCAATTTTCCTTCTGTCCCAGTCCTGAACCCATGGGATGGTGCTGTTGACACTGAGGGTGGGACTTCCTGTCCCAGGTAAACTGCTGTGTGGTGAGTTATGCAGTCATTCTCTTGTGTTCATATGATTTGATAACTTAGATTCTTTCACTTCAGTTTATTATTATACATCAAAGTTCATATTATTTGCTTTACATTGATGCTAGAAGGAAAAAGGTTTCAACATCCACCCATGCACAGGGCTCAATGACACATAATAGAAAGATAGTGCCTGGTGAGTGAATATTTTCAAGCAAACATCTAGAACATGGAGAAGCAATAAGATGTGCCTTAAAAATCCTTGAAATTTAGCAATGGGAAATGAATTCAACAGGACATTATGTGTCTAACCCGGTTTTATAACACTTTAGGTTTTAATTTCTTAAGCAAATTTTAATCATGCCACTGAACTAATTTTTTATTTTTAAAAAACCTAGGTTGTGTTTCTTAGGTGATTTAAAATCCACAGACTGACAATGAAGATTAACTCGAACATCCTCAAGCCTGAGCTCTCAAAAAGGTTCTATTTCATTAAGATTCTTCACCCTCAGTGTGCTCGATTAGTCTTATTCTCATAGCTTGTTATTGTTTGGGGTATGAAAAGCTAAAATATGTCTCTTTCTTATGATATACTGGGCAGCAATTTTCTCGTCTACTGAGTATCTCCATATCAACCCAACCCTTTTGCAGTCAACCCAAGAGGAATGCCTTTGTATTGTCTTTTTGCTGTAAAATATGCTTCTCCAACTTTATTGGGTCTTTTAGCTATGTCAGCTAACTGGCCTTTGATTTCAGGAGTATTTTTTGTTTCTCTGTCTCAGCTGTATCATGTAACAATAATAATAATAACTGCTTCAAGCTTATTTTATTGCTATATGCAACACAGTGTTCTAAATTATCACATGGATTGCGTTATTTAAATATACATTAATTAGTCACTCATTATTCCTATCTTATGGGAAAGACCTTGTCATATTGTCTTTTCAATTTATTGATATTACAGGCCTCTGTACGATCCCTTTGTCTACTGTTTTGGCAGCAATAGTTTCTATAGTCATTTTCAGAACTTGAGGTTATCTTTCTTTGTCTAGACCTGCCGCCCCTTAACAATACATTTGCATATTTGCTGGGGGTTAGTCTTTCCAAATACGTTCTTTCATAGACTTAAGCTGTTTCATGCTTCTTTTGAGTCACATATTAAACTGGAAGGTCTCTGCCTCACATTAAAAGCTACCACATATGTGTCCAAATGCTATGTGATGCAAGCTATATTCAAATTTCTTCAAGTACTTTATAGTTTCTGAAATTATTTATTTCCGAACTTCCCACTCTGTTTTTTTTTTCATGGTTAGAGCCCAGCTACCAATCACGTCCTTGCCCACTTCACTATCTACTGTAGGAATCTGATTTGGTGTCAAAGCTTGGCTTAAATGCTATTCTTCACTTTCCTCTGAACCCAAACCAAGGTGCTCTTTGATATTTCATGAGCATTTATTCGTGCCACTCACATGCACTCATTTATTGCCTTGGTTTGGTGATTGTGAATGTTTCTTTCTGGTGGGCTGTAAGCATCTTGGAGAGATGCATCTGTTACACTTGTCCTGCATTCCCCTAGACACAAGCGACAATTTTATGGTGGAGAGCCTAGAATGCATTTGGCTGTAGGAGTGAGTGCAGAATCCTCTTTATGCTGTATTGATTTCCTTGGCTCTCAATTTGGAGAGACCATAGATACATTTTATAACCAAAGAAGACTGAGAATTTAGAGCTTACCTATAGGGAAAAATGTATGTTTCCTTTCTGAACTATAGAGCATTTGTGTATCCCCTAAAGCCAGTCCAGGTTGAGAAAGTTTTAATTTCACCCATCATGTGCTTTATTTTCTGTAGTTTTGCAGTACAGCACCAAGGGCTACCCAAAGCTGAAAAGTTCCTTTCACATTTCCCTAGGAAGGTTTCCAAGCCATAAACAACAATGTTGGTTATGCCTTGATGGAATCAATATATCTGGAAGTGTGTATTGGCATGGATGTTTGGGACTCTGGCTATATGTCATATGGGACACTATATTAGGGATTTGATAAATGGTAAAGATAAAAATCACATATTCTATGATGTCATATTTTTTTATAGTCAGATATAAATAAGAGAGTTTCTGTTATACACAGAAAGCACATATGTATACCTTCTTATATATAAGGTTCCATATATGGGTACATATACTCTATATGTGTACAAGGCTTGTAAACATGTACCTCACAACCCTCTCTTCTAAGATACTTAATAAAGAGATGCAGAGGAGCTATTTACTTTGTAATTACACACAAAGCTCCTCCACCTTTTATTAACAGCCATTGGATACTAACTATGGACAACAGTCCCTCATATTATCAATGTAGAGGATCAGAAGATGGTTTCAAGTTCAAGAAACAGAAAGCGGAGGAAAGTTAGTCTGGCTTCTCTGTGTTCCACAGGTGGCTGTCCATCTTACATCTTAACTGAGACTTTTAAAATTATGCTTTGACTTGTTCATAGTAGGTTCACAGTAGCTACCTTTATGAAGACCTGAATACCCTCCTACTGTTTCTCCCATTGTTTCTCACCTTGCAGCGGAGCTACATTAGAGTCTATGCTTCTAATGACCGTTCATGAAACCCAAGCATCCATGTGAGGACAACACAAGATTTGTGTCTCTAAGGTGCTTAGAACCCAGAAAATGTGCCAGAAACACTAGCACACAATAAATAAGATGTTTATGAAGTCACCTGACAAAGGAGCACCCAAACCAAACTTAGTAAGTCAAGGAAGACTTTCTTAAATGAGCCACCATTGCTACCACTAACATCACCATCAAAGTTCAATTGATAGATACATACCATTTTGGTGTGATATTAATTTTGCAGATAATAGAACACAGAATGGATACAAACTAACACATTCGTACTGACTTAAAATAAAAGACAGTAGGCACATTTTCCAAAGAATTGTATTTAGTAGAAAGCAGATTTTTCTCCCTCTGCTCCCTGCTTCCATATCCACTTGGTCCTGGGTCAGTCTGCAAGAAAGATCATAATTAATGAAAACTTTTAAGCTGTGTTGGAGGCCACTGGAAATGGACTTAAGCCATTAACTCATTGCCATACTCAAGGTCACTGTGGCTGCTTTATTATGGGTTTAAATTTTGCTCTGATGAGCTAATGTGGGTATTGAGAGTGTCTATGTCACTTTCTGAGTCTAGAGCCATGGATACCAAAAGTTTTCCAACCATGAAATGTTGAAAAAGTTACTGTAATCTTCTATGGTTTCACAGAAATTTACTGTCATGTACTCCGCAGAAGGTATGTTTTAAGATCCTGTTTTCTATCTGAAATTGTGAACATTGCAGATTTTTCAATACTATAGCTGAAAGTCATCTATGAGTTAGTGGTACTATTAATATGAGTAACAGACACCCTCATTTCCAGTTATAGTATCTTGATTTTATCTTTTTATATTTCTGGCAGATGAAACATTCTGGTTAGAGAATGAACCCCTGGCACGTTCTCAAAAATACTAGCAAGTACTTAGAAACTTTTAATTAAAGATGGAGATTTTTGGAGTAATAAGGAGAGGAGACATATAATAAAAATCACGGTGTTTTAATTAACTTTAGAAAAATAACCAGAATTGAATGATAAGTTCGATTTTACGATAGATAAAAGTACAGCTCAACCTATTTGTAGTCTAAGCGTCTGCAAAATTCTTTCCTTGATGATTTTATTGCAGATCCAACTACTAGTTATTAAGTTGAGGCTTTTTTTCCCCTTGAGATATAGGCTTTTTTTCTTTTCATCTTCCTTCTTTCCTTCCTTCCTTCCTTTCTTCCTTTTTTTCTATGTCATCATTATTATACATTCCAAAGAATTTTGCCTATACATTTGGACCCACAACTTGTGGTAACTTTAAAACAAATAGGTTAAAATGACAATATTCAGTTGCTTTTCTGTTGGATTACCATTACCACAATCTTAGTAATCTTTTAGAAAATGAAACCGCAAGTTAGAATTATCTCTTTGCCCTTACCTCTTTTCTAATTTTGAGGTTTTCGCTTGGATCGCTCATGATTAGAAATGAACAAATTTACACATTCAGTCCTTCAATTTCTCAAATATGAAGACTATAATCACAACAGATTTATTTTAAATGATACGGCGCTGGGTATTAAGAAAGAGTAGGACAGTTTCCACACTGTATTTTCAAGTGGGTATAATTCAAAAGCTTTTTCGAGCAGAACATTGTGCATTTGACAGTAATTGTGACTGATTTTCATAATGCACTGGTGTAGTATGTCAACACTTATGCAGTTAGTTCAGTTCTAGGAAAGGAATTAAATTTGGCAACATTTGGGATTTTCTTCTCCCTACAATTAAAGCAGGCTCTCCTCATGATATACACATTGCTTTCTTTAGTGTCACTTAGAGATACTCTAATTTCCTGTCAGATTTCAGCCGACCTATTTTATCATGTTGTCAGTTTCCATTTTCAACCCTCTTTCTGCCCTTGAAACACTGTGCAACCCAATACGGAATCAAATGCATGAAAGAAACCGTTTTCCACTTTTTGTCCTATTTTAGAAACTTTTTTTTTTTTTAACACAAGAACTATCTGCTGCCTGAAGCACATTTTCTAACAGCAAGCAACATAAAATGGAGCAGAAGTTCTTTAAAACAGAAAGCATTTATATTTCCTAGAGGGTGTTGTTAATTATTAAACAATGAGGGAAGCTACTTAAATCATTTTCCTCTTCAGAAGGGCACACATATCAGGCAAAAAAATTTAAATAAACAAAGAAATATAGAAGTTTGGGGGGTGTTAGGATTTAAAGTATATCTGGGGAACAAATTTATATTTATTTGTCAATAACATATTTTCTCTATGTGTGCATGTGTGTGGTGTATGTCTGTATTTATTTGAGTGTGTGTACATGTATATGTGTATTACAGAGTTTGGAGGTCAGAGGTAGCGATTAGATTCCTTCCCTTCCCTTCCCTTCCCCCTTTCTCCCATCTACTCTCTCCTTTAATTTTTTGAGACAGGATTTCTCATTGAATCTAGAATTCTCTCATTGACTATGTAGTTTTACAAGTGAGCTTCAGGAATCTACCTGTCCCTGTTTCCCCTAGTGCTGAAGTTAGAAAAGCAAGCCAGTTTGCTAATCTTTAATGTAGATGTGAGGATCTGAATTAAGTCATCTTTCTTGCACGGCAGTCACTTCCCCAGTATCACCAAAATATTATTCTTAAAATATATATCTCTTGACCTCGTCTCTCCTGATTTGTGCATGCTCCATGAGTTGTAAAGGTGCATACAGCACAGGTAGCCACAGCAAGGCAAGTAAAGTAGGAGCAGTAGAGTTACATGACAGGGCTGTATTATAGTAAGTAATACCATTCTGGAAATAACCTATATGGATCATATTGCATCTGCTACACACATCAGAAAGTGGACTTTGGTAGATGGTGTCACAACACAAAACCACATTCTAACGCTTTTTAATTATGATGACAGTGTAAAAGTGTACACAGCCTTGCCAGCAGTGTTAGTAGCTCATATAATTATCAAATGGACAAAGCTCATAAATCCTGCACGTGCCTTATGCCTTACAAGTCTTTTTGATTACTGCCATCAGTATCTATGCAAGCGGGAAGGCATGACAGGGGTTGGCCATCATCACCTCTGGGGGTGGAGGCATTCTGTTGGGGGTGATCATCTGTGGATAACCATACCACCTGGACTTGCCATATTGCTGCTCTAAAAATGCATTAATGTGTGAGAAAAACATGTCCATTTATGCTAGAAGATGAAGTAAGTTTAGAATACTAAACAGTGGCATCCGGGGTTTATAAAAACCAAACCCTATAGATCACTCACCCATAATTTGAAATACTTTGTTGTTTAAAACAACTTTACTAAGATAGTGGTGAGGGATACAGTCAATGGCTGTTCACAGTCTTTCTGTGGGAGCATTTGCTGACTGTGAAAAGTGTCAAGATAGATGGGTCTATAGAAGGGGTTCATTTGAAAGTGAGTGATGTGATTTATAAAAATGTTGGCTTGGAATTGGGTTTTTCAAAAACTGAAATCTGAAAATCCAAGTTAAAACATATGGGACATTTTTATTCATTCATTTTGTTTATTTTAAGCTTCCCTATAAAGAAAATCAGGGAAGAGAATGGCAGATGTGTGGATTACCACCACACAGCACAATTTTCCATTTATTTCTTTGCTTCCTTAGCCAATGTCTATTAAAAATAAATATAGTCTTAAATGATTAACCATGACTCCAAATTATTTCTACAAACATATATTCTCTAGCAATAAAAGCAACTCCTATAATTAAAACATTCCCTGTGATAGGTAGAATTTTTCTCTTCAAACCATATTTTGCTAATATCAAAGTCAGTGATTATTTTACTGTCTTGTAGAAATACCTCTAGCCATAATGATACCTTCCTCTCTCCCATGATATCTCTTTATCTTTGTTTTCAGTTGTGTATAAATGAAATAATTTCATATGTCAAGGACTTTAATCAGAGTATATATTTATAGAAACATTATTCTTTACATCTTTACAGTTTTAAGATAGATTTTTTTCCCATCAAAGAGGGAAACTATATTTGTTAAAAATGTAAAATTTTAAAAAATTAGCTCACTTAGAAGATGGGAAATGAACATTTCTAAACACTATCTTTCTAAATTTTATTTTTGAGATGAAAATAATTACAACTTTTCTCCACTTTCTTCTCTTCAAACACTTTATTCACCTCCTTACCTCATGTTAAGGGCCTTCCTTTTAACTAATATATGTGTATACATATCTCTTCCTAGGTATAACCTTTTTAGTCTGTATGTTACTTGTATGTGTGTTTTCATGGCTGATGCTAGACAACCAACTGGTGTGCTCTTCCTTTGGAAAGACCATTTATCCTGCTCCTAGCTTTCCTCAGTTGGCTATAGTTCTTTGTGAAGGGTTGGGGTCTCATGGGATTTTCCCTTCCCAGTTTGGTGTGTCTGTTAATGTCATCTATGTTCAATCTCTAATCGAGCAGTCATGTTGGCAAGGCTTTTGGGGCTCTGATATTACTAAGAGACACAATCTCACATCACACTACTTGATCCTTTGACTCTTCCAATCTTTCTGCTCCCTCTTTGGCAATGTTCCCTGAGCCTAAGTATGGGAGTACCAGTGCCCTTGGTTAGCCCACAGGGATGGAAGGTAAGGCCCTGTTGCTGAAGATAACATGTAGTTTAGAAACACAGCCCAGAAGTCTCTACGCTGGAACTGAACTGAATGCACCCTCCTGAGAACTAACTTTCATGGTATTAGAAACCACCATGCAAGTTTTCAGGGAGCGAGGTAACCAGAGGTCCTACCCAGCTGTGATGACCACTTTAATGGTGAGAAAGCTATGGCAACCCAAAGGGTATAGTAGTGGCACACATACCTTGGTGGTTACTAAGAGCTCTCTAATTGGAGTTAATATCTGCTCAATAGAGGAAAACTATGTCTGATACTAGAAACCCAGCTCAGTACCAGCACAGTTGCCAGCTCAGTAACTATTCAGTCCTAGTAAAGTCATGGTTATCGGAGGAGGATCTAAAACCACTAATTCACTGAATAGTGAAGATGAATACTGAAGAAGTGAGAAGGAAGGTAAATTGACAGTAAGGATGTCTGAAAAAGTCAGAATAAAATGTACTATTATATACCTACCTAAATCTAGCTAGCTACCACACACACACACACACACACACACACACACGTTGTTTAAAAAATACCATCTGGGCTGCCAGTGCTCCCTCTAGGAGTTATAGACTATCTATCAAAAATCACAACACCAGGAATGAGAAGCCTTCTTTGAGTTGTTGGTAGAGTTGTCCAAGGGACTGTCCAAAAACTTTTTAGGCTATTGCTATTACCCTGGTTAATATCCAGAAGTACAACACAAGTCCCCATTACTGAAGACCACCACATACTTCAGACATAAGGCTCAAAGGACCTGAGTTGGACCGGACCCAAAAGCCTTGTTTCCATGCTACTCAAAGATGATATGCAAAGTTCCAAAAAGGGCAGCAACCATGAGACCTACCTAGCTCTGACCTCTATGAATAATAATGAGCATGAGCATGGCATGATAGTCTAGGGTCTATAGTGGCATGGAGTGTATCTTTGTTATAGTTTTACTGTTATGAACAGATACCATGACCAAGGCAAGTCTTATAAAGGACAGCATTTAATTGAGGCTGGCTTACAGGTTCAGAGGTTCAGTCCATTATCAACAAGGTGAGAACATGGCAGCATCTGACAGGCATGGTACAGGAGGAGCTGAGAGTTCTACATCTTCATCTGAAGGCTGCTAGCAGAATACTGACTTCCAGGCTGTTAGGATAGGGCCTTAAAGCCCACACCTACAGTGACACACCTACTCCAATAAGGCCATACCTACCTCCAACAGGGCCATACCCTCTAATAGTGCCACTCCTTGGGCCAAGCATATACAAACCATCATCACAAGGTCACAACCAGCTCTCCAATTGGACTTCAGGCCTACTTAACAAGAATAAAATTATACCTTGTACTGGAAACACTACCCAGGGCTAACACAGTAATCTTGTTGAAAAATTCACAACCAGCACTTAACTAAACCAGTATAATCCCTAACTATATTCTAAGTACTTGTTCTTATATCTATAGATAACTGTAGTCCTCACCCATCATCAAAGAAACTTCTCTTTGCAACAGATGGAGACAAAACCCTCAAACATTTAAATTTAGAATTATGCAGCTTTGTCAATATTGATACATCTACAACTCTTGCACCTAAGACTTAGTGTAGGGGTTGGTCTGGTGCTGCTTTTATACAGATGCTAAATTCTGTACCCCAAGATCTGGTTGCCCCTGACAAGGAGATCCTCATCTACACCAAGTGATCCTTTGTAACTTTGCTCCCCAAATTAACTGCTCAATAAAAAGCAAAACTAAGCAATTGATAAGGGTAGGCAAGTAGGTTTTCATTTACCTGGCTGGGTGTCACAGGTAGAGATAGGGAGGAGAAGAATAAAGGAGACCAAGGGAGGAGGAAAATGCCATGAGAGGAGATCGACCATGAGCACGTGGCCAGGAGAAATAGTAAGTAACATGGGACATAGATGCATACTTAAAGTAAAAATAAATCCAAAGAAGAAAAGCAACAACAACAAAAAATCCCCATCATACTCCACCATAACTGTTACATGCTGAATCCCCGTTTTGACCCTCTATTTATCTGTAAAACAAGAAAAGTGGGGATGATGGTCCCTGCGGAGGCTCATCACTGTAGTGCTCTCTAATAGGCATTTTCTCTCTCTCAATGATGCAGATACAGGCCAGATTAGACCAGAGATTAAAGGTAGATAAAGTCAGGTTCAATAGGCAGCTCCTGGCTGATCTTACAGGTGGAGGTCAGTGAAGCCACGAATCCAGGTTAAAGCAAGGAGGTTTTATAGAGTTTAGGTGAGGAATGATGACATGCCAGCTAGAACATGGTGTTCACGCATGGTCAAAAACTGAGGCCATGGGTGGGCCAGAAACAGTGAGAGGAGAAGTGATGACATATTGGCCTGGAGTTTTCTCCAAGCAAATGGGGGAGTTTTCTCTGTGCCAGGCAGGGTTTGGGGAAGGGGGGCAGACGTGTTTTCCCAGCTTGTGCAGGGAATGAACAGGGGTTCCAGCCTAGCACTCTCTTTACTCTACCAAGCCATTCCCCACATACAGAGATGTCTTTCAGAAGCATTGCAAGTATCAACTTAGAAAATAGAAATCGGCATTTCGATAAAAGTAGGTGAGGGTTGGGGTTATTTTTCCCCTGTTCTCTTGTTTCTATAGAAGCAGAGCCTGCACCTATAGCATAGGAAACATTGCAGTAATGCAAAGAGGAAAATGGAAAACTCTAATTTAAAAATGGATTCCTAGGCCATATTTAGTGTTAGAAACAGGAAATATGGTATGGTGTTTCTGAAGTGAAGAAGAGTGAACCAGGCAGGACTTCCCCACAAAGTGGACATCGGAAGTTCAGTTGTTCTCACATCTGCATGTTAACTTTTGTTACATGAGGTACATGGTGGGCTATTAGAGCAGCTTACAAAGAAGGCACAGACCAACCGTCATCTGTACTAAGTGAACTTCCCAGAAAAGTGAAATTTGTTGAAGAAATATTGCCTCTGATTTGCTCGGTATCTGACATTCAGATAAAGACATTAATAACTCCAGGGACTTTTTAATAATTCACATTTTATTGGGAAAAGTATAAAGTCAATTCTGTTTTTCTTAACCTAATAAACTTTGGCTCTCCCTTGGATTATTTTTCATTCACTAACACAGGGAGAATTCCCTGTCAGTAGAAATGTTACAAGACCCAGCAGAAAGCATCTTACTATTTTCTGTCTTTCCCAATTCATGCTCCACTGGAAACTTTTGGCTTTATAGGCTTTTCCCTTCCTGAGAGTACTAGCTTTAATGTGTTCTATAAAATGTCACATTGTACAAAAACATGTTTTTTCCAGGTTTTGTGAAGATTATATGGTCCTTGGGTTCTGCCTGGTTGGTTTTTCCTCACCGTACATCTGTGCTCATGGTGAGCATCACAGACAGCAAACAGCTCTGCCTTTGATTGATGTTACTACATTTCCCCAGTGGCTGATTTTTATTAGTGTCAAAAGATAAAGAGTATATGCATGCACACATGCTGATGTTTCTGAAGGGCATTGTGATGAAAGATTGGAATGCCTTTTGTTGTCTTCCTGATCAAATAGTGTGTCTTAGAGAGAGCATGACAGCATTTATTCTTGTGTCATAAAAAGAATAAAGTCTGTTGACATTGTTCCTGATCACTCAACTTGAATGCCTCCCTGTTTGGTCAGCAAAGGATGAGAGCATTATGTTAGACAGTGCATAAAATTCAGGCACTCTAAAGGTAATGCTAATCCAGAAATCACTTCAAGATAATGAGTAAGAAGCCTGTGATTAAATCACAGGTGTTTAGAGGTTGGGTCAGTTTCTTCACCTATTGCTGTAATAAGATATACTGATAGTAACAACTCAAGAGAGAAAGGGTTAATTTTAGCTCACAATTTCAAGTTACAGTCTATCATAACAGGTATGTCAAGACAACAGGGACATGGAACAGCTAGTCAAATCCACTGTTAGCAGGATAGAGCGAATGAATGGACAGGTGCTTATACTCAGCTCACTTTCCTCTCTTTATTACAGTTCAGGACCCAAATCAAAAATAGTGTGGGGTGTTTTCCCCATCTATTAGCACAATCAAGAACTTCCTAAGCACACAGTTCAACCTGAAGTAGACAAGTCTTCTCTGAGATTTCCTTCTGGGGTGGTTCTAGGTTGTGTCAAGTTTTCAATAAAACTAACCACCACGATAACCAGTTTTGGAATTAGAGTCGCCTTTGGTGAAAAACTACACAGGGTAAATTTGAAATCAGCACCGTGTATAGATAGATACTCAGTATAATGACTACCAATGAGAGAACAGAATAAATCAGATGAATTACACGTTAACTCAGCTGTAATTGGCAACCTATGTATCAGGGAAAAAAACATCACACACATTAGAAGTAGTGAAGAACAAATAGGTATCCCTGGGAAACTGAGCCCCCATGATTTGTTTATAGTTAACAAGACATATTTCTATATTTTCCAACTAGGATATATCACAATTTCCTCTTCAATACTGACACTTAAAGGAACTTTCAATTTTTTTATTTTATCACTAGCTATTCATACATGTATACCAAACAGTCTGAATGGAGCATAAGAAGGCACTGGCACTGGCCAGACCACAGGTGAAACACTATGGAGTCTGTAAGCCCCTGTGATTTATCAGATTTGGAGAAATCTTACCTTAAATGGATAATGTGTTCAGAGCATAAGGAAACCTTCAGATGTCCTGTTCATTTGATTAACACTTGTAGTACTTAAGCGGTATGCTGGGGAGTGTCAGGAAAGAGACTTTCACTAATGAGAACAAGATGCTTTTGTGTAGGTCTCTCTGATAAGCCATTTATGTGCAGAACACAAAGGATATTTTTCATCATCCCCTGGCTTGATACAACTGGCTTTGTGTAGGTGTGAAACTCCTTTCTACACCACTTTTACCCAGCCAGTGTAAGATAGTGTTGGAGTCCACAACTTGGTGAATCATTGAAGACGAATGATTATAGACGTTATAAAAAATGTTTTAAGTGAAAGAAATCCTTAGTGTTTCTTTCCTACTAGTTTTATCAGTTGGTGCTTTCTATATCCTGGTGAGAAAGGGGGATAGTCAAAATCATTCATGAGCGAGTGTTTAAAAAACATAATACTGGGGCTGGAGAGATGGCTCAGTGGTTAAAAACACTGACTGCTCTTCCAGAGGTCCTGAGTTCAATTCCCAACAACCACATGGTGGCTCACAATCATCTGTAATGGGATCTGATGCCCTCTTCTGGTGTGTCTGAAGAGAGCAACAATGTACACATATACTTAAAATAAAATAAAATGACGAAAAAAAACGGGAAAAATCGAAACAGACAAAGCCTAATATAAATCAGCTTAGATGGAACACTGGGGGGGACTGGTTCACATAGTTGAGGTATCTAGAGCCACAACTGGATGTAGCATTGGACTCTGCTTTATCAGTTGACTCTCTTTTCCAGAGCCCTGGTTTGGAGACTACACTATCTAAATAGTGACTTCTAGTCTGGACTTAGAGGGATCATCACATAATGCCATCAGCCATAGATTTACTGCTCAAAAAAATAATAGCATTGTGTTTGTTATCTTTCTTTCATGTCCTTCACCTCAGGTCCAATTGAGCTGACTATTAATTGTGCTCTGATGGTCAGGAATTCTGGGATTGTAGTTCCTAGGTCACTGAATTGAAAATAGTTAGCTCTACCCAACATGGAAATGACTGAGTGAATTATGAATGCAAATATAATTCAGAAGCTATGGACAGACCCTGAAGCCTGCTGTTCCATAGCAGAGGCAAAAGGAATACCATATCTATTACTCAGAAAGTCACATTATGAGACCTACTTATCCATGGCAAGCCAAATTTAATTGAGCAGAACATCCATTTAGAAATGGAAATACATTACATGAATATTAAATTATTTTACAATAGTTTTAGATATAAAGAGTTTTATAATATATATTGTAACATGCATCTATTTATTATATATTATACATAGAACATATTATAACATATATAACTGTGTTTGGGTCACTGGAATTGATGTTACACTTATTAAAAACTGCTTTTCTAAAAGAGTTATAACTTATACCATAAAATTCATACATTGAGTAGATTGGACACATCATA